>OY728159.1:319972788-320492788 GCA_963277665.1 Viscum album
TTTTATTTAAAATCATTTTATTCATTAAAAAATACAAACTATCATGCATTATCCATTTCACTAAACAAAAAACATAAAGCCCCACTAAACATAATACACAAAACCCCACTAAACAAAAAACATAAAACAAACATAAAACAAACCCTTTACCCCACTAAACAAAAAACATAAAACAAACCCTTTACCCCCTGCACTAAACAAACCCCACTAAATAGACCATTTACGATGTATGAAGTGTAGAACAAAAACAAACAAACAAAGGGTTAGGTACTCCAACAACAATAACTCTAATTTAGCCAAAATCAAACATCAAACATAAAATAAAAAGAGGAAGAACACTAAAACTAAGGTAACACTTACTAATATGAAGTTTATAAATAAAAATTTGTTTGATTAAAGAAGGATCTTCAGATAGAAGATGTTTCGTGGCCGAGAATACGTCGGGAGGATCTCTAGATTAGGTCTACAATCAGATCTACTGGAGCTCAGGCACTGAGTATTTGGGGGAAAACATTCCCAACAGTTTTTAAAAACTATTGAAAAAGCTTCCCTTTACCAACAGTTTATCAAAAACGTTGGTATAGCTTAGAAAAAATAGTTTTTCCCAACGATTTTAGAAAACTGTTGAGAAATCTTAGGAAAGTATACACATTGCCAACAGTTTGTTCAAACCGTTGGCAAATGTTACTTCTTTTACACTATAGCAACAGTTTCCTCAAACCTTTACTATAGTACCGTTGGGAAAACACCAAGTTCCAGTAGTGACAGCTAGCTATGAATCTCTCTCCTTCACAGATGACTACTCTAGGTATAACCAAATTCAAATGGACCTAGAAGATGAGGAATCTATAGCTTTTAGTGCTCATCAGGCATATTTTTCTATCAGGTAATGCCTTTTGTCTTGAAGAATATTGGTGAGACAATTCAATATGAAATGCACCATATTTTCAAACCCTTCTTAGAGAAATTCATTGAATTATATGTGGATTATCTAATGGTTAAGTATAGACAATGTTCTGATCACTTAGATAATCTAGAGATCATATTCAGCAAGCTTTGGCAACATAATTTGAAGATGAACCTCTTGAAATGTGATTTCGGGGTAACCTCAGGTAAATTTCTTTGTATTTTTGTATGCCATCATGACATCAAAGTTTACCCTAAGAAGACTGAGGCTATCCTTGGCATGTCACCTCCTAAAAACTTGAAAGAATTGATAGGACTTCAAGTAAACTTGTCTTATATATGGCGCTTCATAGCCAATTTGGCGGGAAAGTGTTTTCCCCTTCACCAAATTGATGAAGAAAAGGGTCACATATTAGTGGACCAATGACTACCAAGAAGTATTTGATATTCTTAATAAATACCTCTTGAGCCCACTGGTATTGATGACACCTATTGAAGGAAAGCCACTCATTCTTTATGTGACGACCTTGAGCAATAATTGGGTGCCTTACTTCCAAAAAAGAACGATACTGAAAATGAAAACAACCTTTACCATCTAAATCAACCCATTCTTGACACATAGACTCAATATTTAGATATTGAGAAAAGATTCCTAGAATTAATCTTTGCAGTTCAAAATTGAGAAACTATTTGTATCATCATGAGGTACACTTGGTATCTCGCAATAACCCTTTCAAATTTATCCTCAATCGTCCTATGCTTATAGGACGTCTGAAATGGTGGATGGTTATTCTGCAATAGTTTGATATATAGTTTTTACCTTAGAAAGCAATAAAAGGTGAAGCTTATTAGATTTCCTTTCCAAGCATCCATCTATAGAAGAGACATCATTGAATATTGGATTTCTTGATGAAGAAATATTATCTATTCAAGAAAATCCCTAAATATGGGAAATGTACTTTGATGGTGCTTCTATAATTTTGATGGGAAAGTGAATGAAAAACCCTAAACTTAACAAAGTTGGGTTAGGAATTATGCTTATCTCCCTAGAGAAGGCAATATTTCTATATTATTTTTTGTTGTCAGAATGTGGTACCAACAATGAAGTAGAATATCAAGCTCTCATTGCAGGTCTAGAATTAGCACTCCAAGTACCAGTGGACTACCTAGAGGTGAAAGGTGATTCAAAATTAGTAATCAAAAAAATCAATGGGGATTATGCCATCAGAAAAAGAACTAATTCCCCTACGTGATTATGTTTGAGGGTTAATGGTAGAATTTCCCTCAAATACAACATTTTATTATATCTTATGGTCACAAAATGGCCAAGCTGATGCATTAAAAAATGTAGTCGCAACCTTGGTAGATCCAAATCGGGATGAAACAATCATTATCATTTCTCATCGTTGAATGGTTTCACCTTTTGTTCAAATCAGAATAGAGGAAATAAATGAAATCAGTCCCATTTCTAACCCATATGATCATACCATGGGATGGATGACACCTGTCATGGAATATCTCCAAAATGGGGTACTTACACTAGACATAATTAAAAGAGAACAGATCTGGCAACGAGTAGTTATTTTCAGTCTTTATAATGGCCCAAATCATTAGAAGATCCTTTATAGATGAGGCTTTGATGGAATTATTTTTTAGATAAATTGATGGGGAAAAACTGCGTCTATCATGAAAGAAGTACATGAAGGAGCCTATGGTTCTCACTAGTATGGGCAAAGGATTTCTGATCAACTCCAAAGGCTTGGATACGTTTGGCCTTCAATGACACAAGTTTGCATAAATTTCACTAAGAAGTGTCATCCCTTCCATATGCATGCCAACTTCATTCATCAGCCCTCAACGTTTCTACATACAGATAAATACTCCTATCCGTTTTCTAAATGGGGAATGGATATAGTAGGACCCTATCCTCTAGCTATGACTAAGAAGTTCAAGTATATTCTTACTGATACTGTTTTCTTCTCCAAATGTGCTGAGGCTGTACCTCTCAAATAAGTTGGGGCCAAAATCATTGTTAGCTTTTTCAAAGATAATATCATTACCAGATTTGATGTCCCTCATACAATATTGATAGACAACAACACTAATTTCTGTTCTGCTAAGGTAAAAAACTTATACCATGAGTATAATATCAAATCCAACCATTCATCTCACTATCATGCAGTGACCAATGGACAGATAAAGGCTTTCAATAAAAACATATCAAATATACTCTAGAAAATGGTGGATAAAAATAAGAAATCTTGACCCGATGAACTCTAGCATGCTTTATGGGATTACAAGACTACTACCCGTACTACGACACGAGCAACTCCATACTCGTTGGTATATGGATCAGAAGCAATTCTGCCTATTGAAATTCAATTTCCTTCACTCCAAGTTGCCATGTGTGACCAGTTATCTACATATGAACAGTCTCATAAGTGATTTGATGAACTAGAATGATTAGACAAAAAGATATTGCATACCTTGTATCACTTGCAAGTCTATTAGAATAGAATAACATGATATTTTAACAAGAAAGTTCACCTCTATTCATTTCTTCAAGGAGAATTGGTATTAGTCTTCAGGACTCTGATGATACTAGGAAAGAAGCCTCCAAAACTTAATCCAAAGTGGTAATGACCTTATTCCATACATAAGGTCTACTCTAATAGATCTTATTCCCTAATCTCAATGGATGGAGAACTTATTAGAACTCCAACCAATGCAAGATTCTTAAAGAAGTACTTTGTGTGAACACATAGAGTAATGTCCTAGTTGAAAGACATTAAAATGCATAACAACCAAATGTGTCCATGCTACACAAAGTTAAAATGCGTAGCATCTTTGTCCCTATCGTATGAAATTAAATTGCATGACATCATTTGTCCTCATTACGCGACATTAAACTGTATGGTTAATGTTTTCTTCATTTGATGTTAAGAAATCCCCATGATACCACAGATTGGCATTCCTTGTGGTTCTGTAAAATTATGAGTAGATTATATTCATAATAATTACTCACATAATTGGTACTCCTTAGTGGAACATGAGTCCCATTTCTCCCTATGTTTAAATCAGATCTTCATAGAGACCTATTTTTAAGAACAATGTATGGATTGATTCTCATTCCAATGAAATACATAGAGATGCCTAGATCTCCAATCTAGGGCCTATCCACGACAAAAAAAATCCCCATTCTATGTGTTTATGAGTTAGATTTTCATAGGGAATACTATTTTCAAGAACTATGTGTGGCTTGATTCTCATTCCAATGGGATACGTAGCGACACCCAGATCTCCAATCTTGGGCCCAACCACAACCATAAAGAAATTTATTTTCCCATTTTCCTCCTGTATATGAACCAAATTTATACAGAGTACTCTTCTAGAATACATGGTTTGATCTTCATACCATCATGTGTCTTAAATTTAACTATTATTCTAGAATTCATTAAAATCCCCAATCTCTCACATCAAACCCAATTGGTGTGGGGAATGATCTTTTCATGAACTAAGTTTGTCTTGATTCTTATTCTATATAAGATACATAGAGATGCCTAGATCTCCAATCTCGAGTCCAACCATGACAAAAAAAGACCCTTTATTCCCTATGTGTATAAATCAAACCTGTATAGAGAATGTTTCAAGAACTACGTGTGGTTTGATTCTCATCTATATAAGATATGTAGTGACACCTAGATCTTCAATCTTGGGTCCAGTCACAATTTCATGAAAGAAAAACCTCTTTCTTTTACCTATGCACAAATCAAATTTGTATAGGAACTTATTCTAATAATTGTAAGTTGATTCTCATTTTAATGAGATACATGGTGATGCCTAGACTTTCTGATTTAGGCCCAACCATCAGTCTGGAAATTAAATAAAAATCCCTCTTCCCCACATCAAAACTTGATTGATATGGGGAAAAATCTCAAT
Organism: Viscum album; assembly: GCA_963277665.1. Lineage (NCBI taxonomy): Eukaryota > Viridiplantae > Streptophyta > Magnoliopsida > Santalales > Viscaceae > Viscum > Viscum album. The sequence continues at coordinate 319,977,634 of OY728159.1, forward strand.
AACTACGTGTGGATTGATTTTTGATTCAGTAAGATACATAGTGATGTATGAGTCCTATAACCTCTCTCATCCAACATATAATTATTATACCCTTATTCTTCACTTATTATACCTTTTTGTTGCAGAAGATACCTTTTTACCAACCCTTTTTTCTCACATTGAGCACAAATCACGCGGGCTTAGGAATTGGGTAAAGAGATTCTCTAAATAAATAAGGTATCTCAATTCTTATTTGGGGTTATCAATGGTCCTAGCTATAAGACCTTAAAAGAAACAAAATATGTCCTCATCGTATGATGATAAACTTCACGATCTTCTAAAAAAAAACTACGCATGTTTTGATTCTCATTTTTATGAGATATGTAGTCATTTGATGTTAGTTCACCTTTATCCTCACCACAAGACATTAAACTGCATGGGAAGTGGCTTGATTATCATTTATATGAGATACGTAGTGATGTACATACTTTCAATCCTAGTCCCAGCTACAACATGATGCAAAAATGCCTCTTCTCTCCCATGTACGAGTTAGATATACATGAGGAGATCAAATTCTATTTATTTCAAAGCCCCTAATTTCCTTACTGCATGACTTTAAACTTTATGGTACCCAAAGATCTACAAATGACTTGATTCTCATCCTATGAAATACATAGTGAAAACTAGGACTTAGATCTTAGTTCTAGCTATGGGATAAAATAAAATTCCCCATCTCCCGCATACAATTTGAAATACATATAGGAGCCCTTTATTTTGGGTCCTCTCCTTAGAGATCCCATCAAGTAAACAAATGATATTCCCATTATAAATATGAGTTGGATCTATGTAAGGGACTCCAAAATCATAGCCAATATTGATTCAGAATCTTTCTATTGTGCATTGAACATCACATTTAATATTTTACACTCTTAATCTTGAATACTTTCAGATCTTCATAATATTTCTTCAGTTTTTGGTGGCAAAGTTTCTAATACCTGAGAACTCTTTTTCCTGACTATGCAGTACATGCCCCTAGGTGGCCTTGCATAATTCACATATATAACAGGTCTGTCAGTCAAATGATGCCATTGTTTGGCTATGTAACACATGCCTTAGTTGACCCTACATAGTACATCCCCCATAATAGGTTTTTTCAAACAAAGATAACTTCATTCTGGGTAAAAGCCTCCTCTTTCCCCTTTAAAATTTGATAATGATATACAGAAATCCGTATTTTAAAGCGGTCATCCATTGTATATTTGTCCCATATCCTTTCTCTTGACCTGAAAGCCTCCAAGACCATGGTTTACACATTTTCCATCTCTATGGGTTCAAAGCATATTGAAATAACCTCGGATCATTTGACCACATATCATCCATTATTTCCATGATATTATGGTCCTAGTTGTATGACCTAAAAAACTACAGAAACTATATTTCCTATGCTTAGATCAGACCTTCATAGAAATTCTATTCCTCCATTTCTTTGGAAATAATGATTGAAAATACTATTTTTGTGTTCAAGTACTTTTCCCCATAAACTAAACTCTATGCTTTGGAAAATTTGAATCTCCATAAACTTTATTTAGCTTTTAGAAAAAGAATGTCTGATACCAAAGATCTCTTTTGCCTAACTATACAGTATGTGCCTATAGGTGGCCTTAGATAAGTCACCTACATAACAATCATATCAGTCAAAAGATGTCACTATTTGACTATGAAGAATATGCCCCAGTTGGCCCTACATAATACAGACCCCATAACAGGTTCATCAAATAGTGGCAACTTTGTTCTTAAAAAATATTTCCTCTAATGCCTTTAGCCCATTTCCTATTCCATTCTCTGGATCCATAAGTTCCCAAATCACGGTTTACAATTCTTCATTTCCATACTTGAATATGGTATTATGTTTCCAGAAAAATTATCAAGAAATTGGAGATTCATAAACCTTGGTTCAAATATAAATATCTTAAAATTAAAGCCCTGTGATGCCCTTTCTGCATGACTTAAAACTACATAACATAATGCCCTTACTGCATGACTTAAAACTGCACTGCATAATGTCCTTACTGCATGAATTAAAACTGCACAACATAATGTCCTTGTTGTAAGACTTAAAACTACACAACATAATGTCCTTATTGCATAACTTTAAACTTCATAGAAAAATATCAAAAATTACATTTTTGAAAAATATACCCTCCTTCATACACTAATTTTTTGTAGGATTGGTTTCTCATTCATGGCCTATGTCAGCATAAATGGACCCTTTATTCTCAAGTATTTTTTCTTGGAAAATCCATCCACTGTGGCCTTGATACATAAAAATACTAAATTATTTTGTCTATTGGTAATAGAATTCTATAATTCTTAAGAGTTCCTTTACCTGACTATGTAGCACATTCCCTAGTTGGCCCTGTATAATACAACCCCCCATAACGGGTTTGTTAAGCAATGGTAACTTTGTTCTTAGAAGATACCTCCTCTATTTCTATACTTAAAATTTTATATTTGGTTACCATAAAAAAATTCACGACTCAAGATTCCCCTTAGAAGTATCTAAAAAATACCGAGACCTTCCCAGCCATCAAATCCTTGTTTAGATTTTTAACTAAAAATTCATGGTCAAATCTATTTAACCTAAACAATTAGCCTTATTATTCCAACATGCATGATTTTAAACTTCCCATTAAAAGGACACAACACTCACCAGGTTGAAAACCTAAAAAGGGAACTATGGACAAAAGTCGAGTCTCAACTCGCTAGACCTACACTTTGTATAGTTTAGGAAATATCGAGTAATAAAAATCCAAAAAACACAAATTTTGTGGGGGTTGTCTATACGACCCTAGAAATAGTCAAACTAAACTCTCTAGGACTGTTTTATTAGATAAAGTTTAATTCACCCCCATCTGGGTTAATGTAATTATGATTATCTGACATGAAAATGTCATGTTATGAAAATCAACTTTCATTTTGCAATTACAGAAATAAAGTAGGGATAAATACATATATATTATTGGATACAAAATAATTTTCATTTATATGGAAAAATTGGAGGAAAATACACAAATGGTGTCTCTCTATCATATATTACAAAAAATATTTCAGCTTGACTCTTTATTTGTTGAACTACCTCATGGGCCCTATCAACCGCTTGTTGAAGCTCAGTCAGTTGAGAGGCTTCAGCCTCCTCAACCTGATGAAGTGTTTCTTTGGCAATTAAAATGAAAGTTACACCTTATAAGTGGACATTTCAAAATGATTGGTTCAATTTCTCAAGCTTATTTTGAAAAATATTCATTTATTAATGAATATGTTCCATTTCCTTCATTGCTCCTTAATTTGCTGATTAAATTACGCAGACTTTTTCTATGGTTGTTTTTTCCTTGGATACTGTAGATTTAGATCTCTCAACGTTGGTTAGTAGTTTGTATTTTACAAGATATTTATATAGTTTGTGTTCTTTCTCCCATCAGTGAATGGTCTCTTTTACCACATTATAAATCGGACGATAATCAAATCTGCAAAATCCCAGTATTCTAAACAGTGCTGGAAGTCAACCAAAATATAAAGGTACGTAGCTCATCCAAAGATTTCTCAAAGATTATATCCCAAATGGTTCATTGTGTTTTATTCTGCGTAATACAGAGAGAACACTGTAGCTCTATGTTCGAATCAGAATCACTACCATGATGCGAAACATATTCTGGAATCAGATCACTCAAGGAGGTTCTTGGCTATGCTCCTTTCAAAGCAGTAGGGGATTCATCTTCCATTGTGGATTGATCCAATGAATAGGATTCACATTCAGACATAACCATGGGATCTGATAGCCCTAAATGGTGAATTAAAATGATTATTAGCTCTAAAATTGTAACAAGAACAAAAACATGATCAAGATCGACAATGACATTTACCTGAAAATAAGTTGGATACTTGAGTAGATTCCTCTCCAATATTTCTAACTTCAGTAGTTTGAGAAAGTACTTATTAAGGAGGATCATTCTCATGAGCTTTACCAGTCATCATAACCATAGGATTTGGATAATATCCCAACATTAGATTTTCAGTTGGTGTCTCTTCAATATAAGTAAAATAGAGTGGGATGCCTTGTTCTTAAAGAGCCTTCACAAAGTTCTCTATAGATAAAGCTACATAAATTGAGTTTTATTATTAAGTATTAGATAGAAGAACAATTATGCATGATAAATGCAATAATGAGAACTTACATCCTTTTAATTCCTCATGGATGTCCCCAAACTCCTTGATAGAACCCAGAATATCAATGTTTGGATAAATAGAGTCCATCATTTCAGTGTATATGACTTTGTATGTTATAGAATCCTCACTATTTAAGGTTTCCAACAAATATTGGTCAATGAAAAAATTGGATCTCTTGACATTTTCTTCTATCAACCCTTCAACTGGTATAATATCATCAGGTCTTGCCAAGTCAGGATCTACATTGGTATCTGCCTCAAATTGCCCAGGATCCTCACTTATTCCTTTTAGAGAAATAGGAATATCAACATTGATTGTCGCATAATACTCCGGCATAGGCAATGGATATAAAACATTATGGAGAAAAGAATGTTGGAAATAACATTTAATACCCAGAAGAAATGTATATGATATTACCTTGACACTTTCCTCTCTCTAAAGAAATAAGAGTCGATACAACCACATCCCCTAACACTTCATATGTTAAGGTAACAGATTCATCAGCAAGGATTTGTACTTCCCCTAGAGTTTCCTTCTCAGTCCTAGAAGGACAAGTTTTTAATCCCTTAATAGAATAAAGGGATGTATATGCTATGAAAATATGAACATAATCACCAAGGTGTATCAAGAAAATCATAATACTAGAGGACAGTGCGAATACTCACTTTTTCAACACACACTTCGGATCAATCTCAATTCTCTCTTGTGTTTCTTTTCATAAGACAATGGGGATATTGAAATGCTCCTCTTCACAGTAGAGAACTTAGGTAACAACTGAGGATTTTCTATTTGCATTACCTCCATCATGGTATTCCCTACTAGATAAATTCTTGGGTACTTAAGAATTTTATCTAATGTGTCAATGGGGGTGCCTGTGGGTCCATATTTTGGTGACTCGAGAAACTTTCCTGAGGTTCCTTCCCTAATTTCAAGATGAAAAATGAAATCTCATCAAGATTAATGATGGTGAATGATAAATTATAATTGAAACAAAATAAAAGGGAAATACATTCTTAGTATTAACATAAATGTCCCATTCCTCTTTAGGGTGAACAATTACCCCTTCATGTATCCCTCAATCCATCATTTCAAATACTCATTTTGAGACTAGAATTTGGTCATCAATTGCATATATGAAGGTTTCCAGCTCCTCAATATACTTTTTTACTTCATCCATATTACTGTTCGGATGACAATTAGAAGGTGCTCTAATATCACCCACATCTGACATTTGAAGTCCAGATTGGAGAAATATCCATGCATCTTGGAGTTCATGAGTTAGGACTTCCCATTATTGGATTGCTAAAGGCCACACATAATTCATATTTGAGATGGTTAGCTATGGAGAAAACTCAAAACCCTCTGATTGGAAGGCCTCTTCAGGACTCCCTTATTCTTCATAAGAATAAGTAGATGGGACGATAATCTCTTTTTGATGATGGTAAATAGATTTCCTCGGTACTGGAGGTATTTTTTCCTTGGCCTTAGTCTTCTTGGTGGATTTTCTACAAAGATTTTTTGATGGTTTTGAAGCTTCTGAAGCCTCTGCATCATCTTTGACTTTAGACCTTTTACCATGGTTTCTACAAACAACAGTTGTCTTGGATGCTACCCAATATATTCCATTTGTTAAATCCCCCTAAGGGTATGAAGAAGCCCAAGCTTTAGCATATCTAGCCTCTAATCCAATTGATGCGTCTGATGGAGGTAGCATAATTGAAATTTTCAATGTCTCTAAAGACATCAGAATCCATAATTGTTGGGATACCATTGGATGTTTCTCATGTATAACATATGTGGGAGGAAAAGTGCTCGATTATTGAAGACATTTGAACTGGAGAGAAAACTTATAAGGGACATAATCTTCACAGATGATTTCACCACCAATACTGGTTGATAACATGCTATCCCTTAATGCCATCATATTATCCTTCATCTCATAATATTCTTCCTTACCATCATCAATAAATGTTCCAGTTGGTGGGTTACCAAAAGGAAAGAAGCTGAATTCTCCCAATGCATTTAGTGCTCTCAACACTTCATCAGGCTTCAAGTTCAAAGGCTAAATCCCTAAGATTTTCTGTAAAAATGGGGTAAATTGACCATTGGGAATTATATCTGAATTCAACACTAAATATGAACATAAATGTGCCGAAATCTAGCCCCAAAACACTTGAAATGGTTCTGCAAGTCTAAATGGAGCCTTCTCATTGTACAAATAAAGCATAGAGTGATAGATTATTACTAATACAGGGGTTTCCAACCCAATATATTTCCCCTATACCAACTTGGATACAATAACAAAAGTTCTTGGCCTTACACTGCCATCAGACTCACAGACTGGAAGCAAGTAAATGCTTAGCCACATGGAAAAGAAGCCATCTAAGCATACCTTTTCATCAATATCAGACTTGACTTTATAACCCCAGTGTTTGTAGTCACCTCTCTCCAATGTGGGACAATATGTGCTTGAAATGTACTGATTATCCACAGTTGGGAAAATAGTAGGATGTCTGTAGGTATGACCGTTCTCTTTCATTGGTTCTAAAAAATATTCCATCCACACTCTTGTGTTAATATCATCCCTAGCGCGAGAATATTTCTTTTCTCTCAGCAATTTATTTGCTATTTTTAATAATTCATGATCCAATGGTGGTGTATTCTTAGAATCCCCCATGTTTTTGTTGGTAGAATGAATTCATCATACATCTCCCCTAGAATGGGAACCCCAGATATTTGGTAGATATCCCATAGATTGATGATAACTTCACCATGTGTCAAATGGAAAGAATTTTTTTGTGGACTCCATCGGTTCAGTAATTCAGGAATGAAGTCATTTTTGTAAACATGAGTTTGTCCTATACAGATAGATTCATAAATGTGAACATCTGTTAGTTCTTTACTGAATTCTTTACAATTTTGGCATACCAAAAATGTCCACATCCATTCAGGTTTAACTTTTCCTGTAGAACGAAGTTCCCAGTCTTCATTCTAGCCATTAGACTAATCTGTTTTTGAAGCATGAAAGGTTGAATTATAACAATACGACCTTGGATCTATAACACGATACTTCATATCAAAAGTACAACCACTATGATATAGAATGAATCCAATATGGACTATTCCCTCATTAACAAGCATACCCTTCATATTAATATTCATGCAATGACAGTTAAAGTGTTGGAAAAACCAAGTCTTTGGAAAATATATCTTATAATCTAGAATGTGGGCATCTTGCAAAATCCCATTCTCGTACATAGGCAGATAATGGCTTCGTGGATATTCATGTTGGTATGGAATAAATCCTTTCAACAACCTAGGGAGGGCACTCTCAACAACATCGTAATAGTCCGGTCCAATGATTTTCATCATTTCATTTTGAAGAACTTTAGATTCCTCAGTTTTGGTCATCAAGTGAGCCATTTATTGCAAAAGGATGACCAAATTTTCCTTATTAAGTTGGAATTTTGACTTAAGAGAGTTAAAATTTTAACTTAAAGGAATTCAAGAATTTGGAAAAGTAAAATCTTTGTATATCTCCTTCGATAAGGTCATCTGCATAGGTTCTTCGAGAAGGATCCCAGTGCAGTCCTTTGATGAAGTCCTTACTCATATCTCCATTTATCAAATGGTATTACCTTGAGAAATTTTAAAGGGACCTACACGAGAGAACAACGTGGTAAAGCTGGATGAACGAGCTACACAATGAGAGCAAAAAAATCTAAGATTCTAGGTGAAGAAAATTGCAAAGGAACAAGGGTATTTATAGGCACCATCGGCCTAAGTCTCCAACTTGTGCGACATCGCTATGCCATAGACCAGCGCGACATGACTACACCGCTATACTGCGCGCCATAGCTATGTTTCCGACCTGCGTGACATAGCTACACTACAGATGTGTGAAATCCAAAATTAACTCTCCATAATATTTTCCCAATAATCTTGCCTCAAGACTTGACCCTCTTTTCAATCGGATCCAATCCTAAGGGGGGGGGGATTTTTTTGACACTACTTAGGAAGGTAAAATGATTATGAAGAATTCCTCTGGATATTTCAAAGTATCAAAGAAGAATCTAAAGGAAGTAAAAGACATAAAGTGAAAGGGATCTACGTGAAACACCTACACCGGGGACCTATGCAACACACCTCCACATCCAGAACACCAATGCATGTTCTACTTATATAGCCCAGTGCGCAACCCCTACGCCGCATACCTAAAATGTGAAGCTATGTAGAGGACCTATGCGAAGGACCTATGCAGCAGTATAATTTCTGTACCCCTACGCAGAGGAGCTAGGCTGAAGAGCTACACAGCCGACCTACACCTACAACCTCCTTTCGACCAGCCCCTTACTTTCCTATAAATAGTACCATTGGGCTCCCCATTTGAGGACTGAAAAAAGTTGGAATAACTCTTGAAGCTCCCATTGCATAGCTCTTTTTATTAGGTCCCCTAAATTTTCTCAGGTTGCTCTCTAAAACATGAGAGAATAGAAAATTAGTTGGTATAAGAAATATTGAAGTCCTTTCAGAGTTTGAAATATAAAAAATCTAATTAAGGATCCTTATTCTATCAAGAATAATCGACCTACGTAAGGCTTATTCCTTAAAGACCTATGCGAGGCTCTTCTAAAGTCACCAAATGAGACCTAGGATGTTTTGATTTAAATATCACCCAAGTTTTGTTTTCCTGATAGTCCTTTTTAATATTACATAATATTAATTCCCCCATGTTAAGCATTTTGTTTAGTTCCTCCTAGGACCTGCACGATACACCTACACGACAAACCTGTGCGGTACACCTACACTAGAAATCTTTGAAGGCCTATTCTAATCAACCTATGGAGGATGGGTCTCTCTTTCCTTGTCACCCTTGACTTAAAGGGGCCAAGTTGAAACCTCCATGAAAACTTACTGACTTACCAAACCTTTGGGAAAGACACATCAACATGTCCTCCACTTGGGTTTGTATTTATACGGTCATAGGTTTCCCGCATTCATATTCTAATGGAGTCAGGATCCTTGGGATGTTTGTAGGTTTGTATATCAACAGTCTCATGGATCCTTACCCTAGATACAACCTTGGGAAGTTCCTAATCTTGGAATTTGGGTATAGGAATCTGTCTCCCCCTTTTCATCTCTAAGATCTGGAGCCTCTGATTCCCAATAGGGAGATTGAGGATCACACTTACTTTTCTATTCAACAAAAGAAAAGTCTCCCTCCTCTCCTAGGGCCCATATAAGGGAATCAATCCTAGAGTAATCCCCTAGTATTTTGTGCTGGAACCAATGATCTTCATTTTCATTTCACATTGAAGGGTTCACTGCTACTCACCCTCAACTTGACTTCTTTTCCCATAAGCCCAACCTCTTCCACAAGTGGAAGAGAAAGTGTGTCGTTTGTTGAATCTTTCACATCCTCTTATTTCTCACACCGATCATGACTCATGTGGGCTTAGAGATTTATATTTATTACAAAATCCAAACAATACACCTCATTTCTTAAACTATGAGAACTCTGATTCCCACCATAATTGGGATACGTAGTAATCCTTCACCCAGGGCCCAAGCTCACTGGATATCCTCTTCAGGAATCCAACCCTAATTACCTTAATCCGGGAATCCTCCTTAGGAGTAAGCCCAGAATTAATCCCCCCTAAATCTCCATGAGTTAATAAATATCTCATAAACCTTGTTACAAGGGTATCCTATTTAAGAGTAAGCCCCAACCTATTTCTCTTAAAGGGTCATACACCCTTGCGAGGCTTACCGAACTACGTGGGATTTGATTCCCATCTGAGTGGGATACGTAGGAAGCCTCTGTGAGGTTCAAACCCAACACTCTAAATCAACCATGTTCTTCCTGGCCCGTACTTCCAATAGGTTCTAATCCAACTTGGAATATCATATCCTTTCCAGGTTCCTTGGGCTGCTTAGTCATAAGTCCCACACCAAGATTTGACTAAGAACCTTCTGCTTATATGTCCTTATCACATGACATTAAACCGTATGGTTATGTCCTTATCACATGAACTTAAAAGGTATGATGTGTCCCATTAAGTGGCACCGAACTACGAGGGTTCTAATTAATTTCTTGAGGATATGTAGGTATCCCATTTATGGGTACGATCCCAACATCAAAACAACTCTTATCTACCTAGATGACCATAAATTATAGAGTGCCCCACTGAGTGTCTTAAAAACCAACATCATCATAACAATGGATAAATAATTTCTAAGTAGTATATGAGAGGTTAAAATTGATGGAGAAACTTGAATACATATGGATATATCCATTAATGAAAAACCTCAAATACATACGGATGATTATAAATTCCACACATGCTAATAATTGATTACAAATTTCAAGGGAAACCTACATTATACTTGGTAAATTAATAAGAATTCATGAACATATCTTAAATCTATAAGAGAGTCCTAGAGTAGTCAATAATTCCCCCCAAAAGGGCGTGATGAGCCCGAACTCCCATCCTCTCGACTAATGTAAGTTCCTAAGTATCGTAGGTATAAACCTAATGAAAGTCTGCCTTTGGAAATTAGGTCCTTTTGGATACATAACCGCTGTATGTTTTCAGTTCCATGAATAAACCCAATGGAAACTGTCTGGAAGTAGTGATTCCTAATCAGAAAACACATTCTGGGAAAAAAATATGAATTTATGAATATTTCTACATATAATAAAATAACATTCAAAGTAAACAACATATGAAAAATGGTACATGGTTTAGGAAATAATCATATCCATGGAAAATGATATGGATATTTAAGAGAAATTCAATTCCAAATGATCATAGGAAATTGAATATTTCAAAGGGAACTAAAAGGAATCAAGGAAGTTAATTTGAATAATATCCTTGGACAAATCAATCATTAATAATCCAGAGGAAGATTAAGGATGATATCCATACAACATATCCCAATTAGAGTATAAATAAAGGGTTGTTATTATTGATGAATAAAAATACTATATTTATAAATACATTATTGAGCAGAATATCCTTTTTAGTATTTTTTTAAATAATTTTATTTGAAAATTAATTTTCATTAACCATTTAAACTAGAAAATAAATCTTATAATAAATTATGGAGGGTAAATTTATTCATGTTATATGAGAAAAAAAGAACATTCCTTTTACATAGTAAAAGGTTAGAAAATTGCCCTGTTTGGAAAGAGAAAATAAGATTACTTTGAAAACATGGGAAAAGAAAAAATGGTAAAAATGTTTTTAATAAATCATTTTTAATAGGTTAAAAACATTTTTGATTTTTTAACAAAAAAAGGTCTTTATAAAAAAACAAGTTCTCTGAATAAAGAGATAAATGAAGTCAGGTTTTATTAAAAACATTTTCTAAAACACATGAGTACAAAAAAGTGGAGAAATGGTACAAATAATTGAAAAAAGTCATGAATGACCATATGATATGAAAATTAAATGGATTATGGAACAATTTTTATATAATTTCCTCAAATGGAAATGAAATATCAATAAAATTATTCTTGAGAAAAAATAATCTTTAAACATTCCAAAGTGTCCCATACCACTTTGAAACATTTGAATCATAATATTCATGAGGAGATAACATTAAATTAAACTTATAATATCACGAGAATAAATATATTCATGATATAACATGTTAATGGGAATTATATAAACCATATAAAATAAACTAGATACAAAACAACAAATAAGTCTTAATGGAATGTAAATTGAGATGAAATCCCTTACCTTGAGTCAGACTTGTCTTGTGTGTATTTATATTACAAAATACTAAATATATGTTAATTTTTTTAATTTATTTAGAAATTTTTTCATGTTTATCATAACTTCTATTTCAATTATTACCTTGTTTTATACAGTTACTTAATAAATTAAGTTTACGTCATGTTTTTTAGCTAAATTCAGTTTAAGTGTCAAAAACAACTTTTGTAGGTCATCTATGGTAAAAGGGACCATTATATAATAACTATAGAATAATAATAATGTAATAATTATTATCTTTATAAATAAATTATACTTTTAAAACCAATCATTAAATATGGTTATGAAAAATGAACCAATGTTACAATCCTAGAGACGGTAGGCAGTACACACGCATGAGTAACATTCCTATTTTTCAATGATCGTTATGGAAAGAAGGTAAGTAACAATATATATCTACATAATGATAATTATATCATAAATACCATGCATTTTAATAATATATACTTATATATATATATATATATATTTCTTAGTAAAAGGAATCACATCATGTCGATGTGGTGATAGTCCACATGTCCAAGACCGACGTTATCACTTTTTAGTGCGTAAAAGGGTAATAAAGAAAGGTTAAAAAATGATAATTATGTCAAAAATATAATATAGATGTTTTTTATGTCACTTATATTTAATTAAAACCATCCTTTATACATTCCATGTATCATATGATAGAATCACATCGTTTTTAGGTGGCGGTAGTCCACACTTCCATAAACGATGTTATTGTATTCACACAAAATGAAAAGCTTAATGTTATGTGTTATAAAATAATTAATATGGTATAAAGAAATTATAAAAATAATATATAACACATATAAATATATTTTCTATCATAATTTCCAACCATGAGAGGTGGTAAAGGAAAAATGAACAACTTTGTTTCATGAGGCGGTAGTTCGTCGTACACATAAATGGTAAGTTCATTACCCATTAGATGGAAGTTTGTGTAATTTTAGGTCCAAACCTTAACATAAAAATATCATAGTATATTTATGATAATTTTTTATATAATCATGAAATAATAAGATTTTATGAGTGAATAAATGGAATAAAACTAAAATCTTGAGGAAAGATGTTACCTATTCTTTGGGTAAATCCTTTTGGTTTTCAACAAAGGGTTTCCTTGGATTATTTTATGCCCAAGGAGAGTATTCTAGGATTAGATATGTGAGTTTTATGAGCTATTTAGTCAGATCTTGTTCAAGCCAATTTGGCTTGAGATGTGTGAGTAATTGGGAGGAGAGGAATCCTTTTTATAGTGAAGGAGGAGAGACACTCTTGTAATTTTTTGGAAAAAGAATTCCACCCACGTTTTCCCATATCAAGTGGATACAATAATGGTAAAAATTATATACAAAGGATTATAGGGTTGAAATATGGACATAATTTAGATTTTGAAAAAGTTTCTAGGTTATTTGGGCTCTTGAGATTAAGGTTTAGTCCCTTATTAAGATTAATTTCACCTTAAGCATTATAATTAATTTTAATTACATTCACAAATATTATTGTAAAAAAATAATTTTTACTTATTATAAATTATAAATTATTCTATTTATAAATATGGAATCCATTTTTTCAAATTCCAATCACATAATTGGTATAAATTAATTTAAATTTAATCCTGTAGAGAGAACAACAATGTAGGTTTTCAAATTAAAAACATTCAAAAGTTTGCTAAGTTTTATATTTAATTTCAAAGTGAATGAGATTCCAATGACCTAAATTGGATTAAATGATAAAAAATAACCTGATTAAACTTTTAAAACAATTAAAAATATAATTCAACCTTATAAATAAATTAGATGAAAAAGCATTTTTGAGTTAAAATTCATTATTCTTCGTTATTTATTAAAAAATGAAACTTCATAGAAAAATACCCAAATATCACCCTAACCTAATTTTTATATATCTATTCCATTGATTATGTTTATTTTTACATATAATATTTATAAAATTTCCAAAAATTTGATTTAAAATAGGTTCTCTATTAAAAGGCGTTAAAAGTACCTTAATAAAAATATATTATTTTATGCATAAAATTGGATTTGTTCTTATCTTATGCCTATCAAATATATTGTATGTGCATCAAAAATATTATTTTGAATATATATATATATATATTACATTAATATTAGTTTCTAATTGTAATTAATTTTATTTATTAGGATAAAACAACATTGTGAGCATAAAATGGTTTTTTAATAAAAACATTCCATTTATATTCAATTGGTTCTTATATTAATTTATAATTAATTTGTAATCAATCAATTAGTTTTATATTTTTTAAAAACATATATTTTAAAATTTTTTTTAATCTTATTAATAACTACTAATTTAACGACTATATTATATCTTATTACATTAAATAATCATATTTTAATAATATTTTATTGTTTAGTAAAACTCGGTTTTATATGCAACACAAGCCATCAAAGAATGTAATTGTTACATGTGACGTATGTTAACTTAGTGTCGTGTGCATTTCAAGCAATAAAATATATTAAATTTATTTAAAATTGTAAATATATTATAAATTCTCAGGATATTATACTCCCTTACATGCTTGGTGTTGTGTGTTATACATGTTATCGAATACAATGTTTCTACTTTAGATTTTCAGGGTGTTACATTCTCCCCATATTAATTAAATTGCATCCTCATAATTTAAACTTTATCTTGGTAATAGATTGTTTGATTTTTTTCCTATGATTAAATCCCACATCGTGAGAAGGGTCCATGATACATCTTATAGAAAAGAGAGAATAGTAAGTACAAAGGTCACATAAACTAACATATAACTAGATATCTAAGTAGGATAACATTAGTGTAAAGTAGAGATACATACATAGAGGAAAAGTATAAATATATATAGGGAGTGATTGAGGTCATTGGTAGCAAACAATTGAATGATCAATGGAATGTTGAGGGCCTCAAATCCATAGATCTGTAATGATTAAGAAGACCATCAGTTTAACAAAAATTAATATAATTGGACAACATATTTTATTAATATAATTTTCTTAATGTTGATGAATTATTTTATAGCCTAATGATATAAGGAAATTTACTTACATGATAGTTTTAATTTCATATGAAAAATTCCATCTTTTTGTTGTGCTTCAATCAAGTTATAATTCATCCCTTACTTCAAGAAATGGGTATAAAACATTAACATTGATCCCTAAAGCACTAAAATAAACATTTAATATATCATATGTCCCATAACAGAGTAAAAAGTATTTATATTTGTATCTAACTATTATACAAAGACAATATGTTTAGGAAATTAATCTCTAAACCTAAAAAGTTACAGTACTAGTTCATCATTAATATTTATTCATTAAATTATTCAACAAGAAACAATGACATTTTAACCAGGACACTATGTAGGTTAGTGGTTGGTGTTAAACCTTTATCATCCTTTGGTCATGGGTTCAAGACTCATGGCCTTTCCAAACATGATTGGTTGTAACCCAACATATAGTTTATCCTTATCTAAAACCATATGAATATAATTTATAAAATTAATACGATGAACATCCTTGAAATAAGGTTAATCACTAAATATCCTTTTAACCAAGGTTTTCAATATAACCTCAATACATAAATACTTCATCCATTTATTTCCACACAGGCTCTTCCTTGGTTAAGATTTTATTCTATAGATAAGGGAATTTCCTAAAACCAAAAACCATAGTGTGAGTAACAATAGTCATAGTTAGAAAAGTATATGATCATTTATAGGATATCTAAACCATGACACCATATTTTCAATATAAAACACCTTTGGTTTAATCAAGATCATTCATTTTCATTATCTATTAAAATACTTAATAATAGTTTGTAAAGAAAATTTGAATTATCCTAAGAATATACCCCTGGAGTGTCAAACTAGGTGTGCAGTAAGGCTTGTTGTCATGTACTAGGTTACACTGAGTCAGGCTAGATGCACCTTGTCAGAGTTGTTACTCCTAGTTACATCTGTTCTATAACCACATCCACTTGAAGTATCTAGAATGGGATGTATTATAAGGCCCTAGACTTAAACATTACATAACCTTGAGTTAAGTCAAGAATTTACATTCATTAACATTGAGAATATTTCTAGGTTTAGAGTTTTAGATAATTAGACCATAACCATTACATAACATCTCAAATATTAAAAAGTAGACAAGTTTACATGCTATCCATTTTTTTCATAATCTAAAACATTTTAAAATAAAACATGAATTCTTTTTATTGATAAAATTATACATAACATTCATCTTTTCTTCTTCATTTCTCTTAACCATCCTTATAACTTGTGGATTTTTTTAAAAAAAAACTCGGGATGAACACAAAAATATCAGTAAGGGATATAAATAAGTAATGAAATTGTTAGTCTATGAATATTTTAAACTCATGAAAACATTTTCATAAAATCATAATTTTTACCTATAAAACATAAGTTATTTATCATACCTCATAAAATCATATGATTCCTGAAAAACTTTTTTGGAATTATAAATCATAAAGGTAACTTGTGACATCCATATCATACTTACATTGCAACTTTCACAGTTATATAGGGAGTAACCTTCATGGTTACATTTGGAATACTCACCATAGTATATTACCTAAATATCTTAGGAGAAACCATATCGTTTAATTCCATCTCATTACCCAATGCATTATAGAGCTATCATAGGATCACCCACCCTCATTTTATCATGAAACCACCCATATACATAAGCAATGCCCAAGAAAAAAAACATAATCACAACACATTAACAAGCATAAATGAAAATAACATTTATACATTGCAATAAAAAAGATACCATTTCAAGATATGAATATAATAAATCCATTATCAAAACCATTTTCAATACCAAAATACCTGAAAATGGAATATGGTATTTATTTTCCTTTTAAAAACATTAAGACTTATAGAGGAATCCAAATATCAAATAATGGTCATGGTAGTGGAAAAGTCATTGTCACCACGTACGTTAAAAAACATTCCTTTTTTCATTTAGTAAAATGTTTCATAGAAAAATATTCCTTTAAAAAACCTTTGAATGAAATTAAAAGTCAAAGGGGTTAATTATATACCGTATAAAAGAAGTTGGTGTTTATTATTGAAATATGCCTCAAGGAAAAGAGATTGAGAGGAAGTCCCTTACCCTAAGTCCGATTCGTCACCTATGTTCCTTGTTCTTACAGAATAATAAAATTAGGTTAATATATACTTGATTTAGAACTTTTTAATATCTATTATTCATTTTATATAATTAATTACCATGTGATAATAATTATTTAGTTATTTAAGTTCATTTTGGACGTTTTGTCGATATTTGGTACTAGAGTCAAAAATGAAATTGGTTTGAAGTCAATAGTCCATGAGGTAAAAAGTACATCATCTCCAGAATAATATTCATGACATTATTATCATTTTTATACATAAATTACAATTTTAAATGAATCTATTAAGTATGGTTATGAAAAATAAACAACTTTATAATCACGGAGACAGTAATCCGTACGTGCGCATGAGTAACATTTTCCATTTTTCATTAATCGTTATGAAAAGAAGGTATATATTATTTTATCTTTCAAAAATTATCATAAAAAAATTAATATCATATTAATCATTTAAATATACTATTATATATATCATAAAAGTTATATAATGAATAAAAATGAGTCACATCACTTCGTGGAGGTGATAACTCACACATTTACGCAAACGATGTTATCATTTTTATGTGCATAGAAAGTAAGAACATAATTGATATATTATTATAATATAATGATTAATATTTACTGAATATAACATATGAAAATTAATTCTCTTATTATAACCAGTCATGAGAGACGGTTATAGAAAACGAATTAGATCGGTTCGTGGATGTGATAGTTTACATGTACACATGAATGATTAATTCCTTTCCCATTTAATGGAAGTGGAGATGGATTTAGGTGATGATAATAACATAATAAAATCTCAGTATATTGAGGATATTGGTGTTATTATTTCATCATGGATGAATAATATTTGAATCAAATGGAAGAAGAAATAAAATATAAATACTTAAATAAAAACATTACCTTTCCTTTAGATGATCACATTTCTTAACACCTTAACACCTCTAAGAAGGGTGTTATAACTAAATTAAGACCTCAATAATGTGGGTAGAGATTCTAGGAATGGGTTTGTGTAGATAGTGTCCAAAACAAAAGGTTTTGGAAGTGTGATTAATAGAGAGGAATGATTTTCTTTTTATAGGAGAGGGGAGGGGAACCCTTGAAATCATTAAAAGTATTAAATTAATATAAATTCAATTTTGATTTAAAAAGGATCAAAAAACATTTATTTATAATATAAGATGATTATGGGTCAAAATATAATCATCCAATGAAAATTAGACAATTTTTATTTTATTTTTAATCCTTATCTTTTTTCTTTAACCCCTTTTAACTCTTACCATTTTATCAAGTAATTTACACTTTGAGAGTTCAAATAATTTCCAAATCATACCAAACGACTCATGAATGAGTAATTAATAAATTTTTTAGATTTATCTCATATTTTTTATGATTATTATATTTTTATAAATTTTTTATCATTTAATTAAATATTTTATATTTTAAAATATGAATAATGTCAATTTTGACACTATTCATTACATGGATTTTTTTTTAAAAATCATAACAACTTGATTCCTTCTAAAAATAAATCCCAACATGTCATATTAATCCATAAAATTATTGTATGACATAAAATATTTCAAATTATATTTATTTTAATATTATTAATATCATTTATTAGATTCTTTCTTTAATAAATCTATTACTACATTATCTTTGTGTCATAATTAAATTTAATTATTTAATTCCTAAAAATTATAAATAAATTACCATGATATAGTTAATATTTTTAATATTTATAAGTAATTTTCATAGTTGAATATATCACTTACATAATCCCATATTAAAAATTTTTTAGTAAGAAGATACATTTTTATGTCATATTTTCCTTTACATTAAATTAAATGTTATAAATGTCATAATCACACTAAAGTGGATTCAAAATGTTGAAATTTCGGCCCAAGGATGGTCATGGTATTTAATAACTCATCAAATAATATTATTACAAGTTATAGGGTAATTTTATACTATTATAATAATAGTTTTACCTTTAATTACCCTATTTTCCTTTAACCATGGTAAATAAAATACTAAAGTTACTAGTCACCAAAAATTATTTTGATCCTATTGGACCTAATTTTTTATACTTAGTAAAACCATGTATATATATTTTTTAAAATTTAATTCACATAAGTGGTTAAATTAGGGTTAATAGTAATCCCATTGATGGATCGAGAAACGAGTTTTTTAAGTAAAACGTTCAAAATTTCACATTATTTTTATATTTAATTTTAATTTAAAATTTCATACAATTAAATAAATTGAATAAACTGATAACAACTTCATCTACTTATACCTTAAAACCATGTAAAACGATAATCTAACAATATATATATAAATTAGATGAAAAGACAGTTTTCAATTAAAATACAGTATTTTCACTATTCATTAAAAGATGAATATTATCAGAAAAAATACCAAAAATTAAACAAAATTATATTATGATGTCCCTATTCCAAATTATAAGTTTATTTTTTCATATAGAATATATAAAAATGACAAAAACTAGATTTAAAAAGGGTTCACCATCAAAAGGTGGTAACAATTTATTTTTTGAAAAAATACTCTTTTATGCATCATATCTATATAATATATAAGATTAATTTTAAACATAATATATAATTTATATTTAATTAATATAATCCAAAAAGTTTTATTTTATTATTTTTTAAACACAATTATTCGCACTTAAATAATTTTTCATAAAAACACATTCTTTATATTCAATTGGTTTTTATTTTCATTTCTAATTAATTTTCTAACCAATGAATAATTATATAAACATGTGTAAAACCTATTTTTATAATTTAGTTAATATATTTCATCCCCATAATTTTAATGGATATGTGATAACTATAACTTAAAATATTAATATTAATAATATATTACTTTTTGATATAACTCAGTCTTGTGTGAAACGTAATATTTCAAAGAAACCCATTGTTACGTGTCAGGTGCGCTATCAGACATAGAGTCCCTTTTAAAGTAAAATTACTATCTAATTTATAAATATTAATAAATATGAAAATTTATTATTCTAGAATTACATGGGTTGTTACATCCTTCCCCCTTTTGAAAATTGCATCCTCATAATTTTAAATTTAGGTTCAGTAATTATGATTTCACTTTTCAAAATTACATCATTGAAATCCCACATCAGAAAAAGATTCAATAAAATTTCCACTTTAAAATAAATAAAGTGAAGTACAAAGGTCACCTAAAATAACACATATTAGGATTCCATGTAGTAAAACATAGATATAGAAGAAAAAATAACCATCATGTTATGATGGAGAGTGATAGAAAATATTATCAGGAAAAGTTAACAATCAGAAAACTACAAACTTGTGATGGGTTAAATGGTATTTGATTTCATAGCAGGAAATGTAAACAGATAAAATTTTTGTTCTAGGATCATTTTCATCAAGTTTGGACTTCATTTAATTCCTTGACTAAGAACATAAATAAACCTACTTACTTGAGAAGTAGAGTTTCATCCTTTTGTCAATTTCTACCATAAACTCATTCTTTTCTCCAAATGATGAGTATTTAAGATGAAATTTTCATGAAAAAAATTAACATCTAGAGAATCAAATGATTCATAAAAGACTATCTATCTATATATCTTATTATGAAACATTAACCAAAACCAAAATGGTTAAAAAAAATACCAAAAAAGAATAAACCATTGGATGGAGAAAAACTACTTTTAATCTCTAAAATTCAACTGTAATACCAAAAGTTAAACATAAACCATTCAAGAAAAAACTATCCATAAAATCACTCAAAATATTACAAACCAAGTTTGAAACCCAAAACTCAGAAGAATTTTATTACCTAGTATTCCAAGATAAACTTTAACATTTATCTCTAAATAACATCAACCACTCTTAATGTATCATACCAAAAAGAAACTAACCTAATCACATATTCTCCATGATAGGTTAATCATTTCTATAAATAACCTAATTCCCCATAATTGCACAATTAAAATCATATATTCTTCCAAAATATAATTCAAACATTAATCCTCAAATAAAATCCCATAGTATTCTATTTACCTTAATCATATAAAGCTCTCAAAATAGTAAATTTCTTCCAAAATAACATTTATCATTTAATCCCCAAATCATTTTACAATACCAAGGATATCCATTTGATAAAACATAAGTTACCAAAATCAACTTATTCTAATTTAATCATCTTTTTTACTAAAAATAAAAAGTCTTACTAACTAGGGACTTCATGTAGGCCAGTGGTAGGTGATACATCCATGTCGACCTTTGGTTGTGGGTTAAATTCTTACAGCCTTGTCTGATGCGACAGGTTGTCACTCTTCATGCGGATTATCCATTTTCTAAAACTATATATTATTATAACATTCCCAAAATGATCTAAAATCCAAAAAAATAACCATAAGATATTTTAACCTTAAAGGTTATCTCATACTGTTCATTTTGTATCGCAAAATATAATATCCCATAATTAACTCAAAATCAAGATCATATAAACCCTAAAGTTTATTCATTCCTTTATAAATATTTCTATATAAGAAAAAATAATTCTTACTCTAATAAAATTTTCACATAAAAAAATTCCATGTTACACATACTAGAAAAAGTCTTCCAAATTAATCCCATCATCAAAAGATCATTAATACTTTTAAACATTTCATCATCCATAGATATAACATTACTCTTGAATCCATTATATGTAGACTTCTTAATCATTCATCACTATTAAAGTTCCCTTAACCAAAATTTTATATCTTATTCCTTAAAACTTATTTCCTACAAAGAAAAACATGAATCATTTCCTAAGATTCAATAATGTCAAAACATGAGTCAAGAAATAATCCATACCTTTCATATGTCATTTTTAGTTTTTTCATATTCAATTGGAATGAAATTAGGTATTGATAAAAATATATTTATACGTTCATGCTAATACCATTCCCAAACCTTATTTATAGGACATGTATTTTCATAATGACCATACTCTCCACATTTAAAATATTCAATTGATAAATCAGAAAGAACTTATTTCCATTTCCTGGGGTCAACTGAACACTTCCTTTTTCCTTGGTAGGTTATTGCTTTATGAACTTCATTACCACATCTATAACACCTTCCTATCCCTTTAATACATTTTATTAGGTGTTTATTTCCATATACTTGACACATATGTTGATGAATATGCTTACCTTTATGATCATTATTAAATTAACTACCATAGTTATTTTTTTCTCTCATATATCATGCATCAGATAAATCACTAAGGTTCAAGTGGTTAATAATTACTCTCAATAGTTGGTTTATAATAACCAAGAGAGTTATAATTATATATCCCATTTCATTTGGTTTCTTATTTATAGAACCACCACATTTTCATTCACATCCATTGTTACTTTGGTGCCTGCTGGATCCATCCATTTACTAAAAACAAAAAAGGTTAGTGTGAGCGTATCCATAAAATCATCATACGAGGAAGATAAACACTAAGATATATATATATTCATGTTATCTCAAAGTCATTAAATTTATCTAAAATAACTATGACTCTTTATATTATGATAACCATTGTGGTTATATATAACTTGTAACTTATGCTTAAATATCACCCTAACCTCTACAATTATCTAAACTATCCTCTGATGCTAACTATAAGGCCCTGGCCATAAACATTACATAATCTTGAATTAAGTGAAGAATTTACATTAATTCACAATGAGGATATTTTAAGGCTTATATTTTTAGATAATTAATACATAACTATTACATAACATATCAAATATTACAAAGTATACAAGTCTACACACTATCCATTTTTTTATAATCTAAAACATTTTAAAATAAAACATGAATTATTTTTTTTGATAAAATTATTCATAACATTCATCTTGTCTTCTTACTTTCTCTTAACCATCCTTATAACCTATGGAAAACATTTCAAAAACTTGGTATGTGCGCAAAAATCTCAATAAGGTATATAAATAAGGAATGAAACCATTAGTCCATGAATATTTTAAACTCATGATTTTTTTTCAAAAAATCATACTTTTCACCTATAAAACATAAGTACTTTAACATACCTCATGAAATCATAAGATTCCTGAAAAAATCATTTCAATCATAAATCATAAAGGTAACTTGTGGCATCTATATAATATTTATGTTGTAGCTTTCATATCTACATATAGAGTAACCTTCATAGTTACATTTTGAATACACATCATAGTATATTCTCCAAATCTCTTAAAAAAACCTTATTGTTTAACTCCATCTCATTACCCAATGCATTGGAGAGATATCATAGGCTCACCTACCCTCAGTTTATCACAGAACCACATGTATATATAATTAATACCCAAGAATCAAAACATAATCATAACACATTAACAATCATAAAGGAAAATAACATTTCCACATTGCATTAACAAGATATCATTTCAAGATATTGAAATAATAAATACATTATAAAAACCATTTTCAATTCCAAAATACCTGAAAATGTAATATGGTATTTATTTTCCTTTTAAAAACATTAAGGCTTATAGAGGAATCCAAATATCAAATATTGGGCACGACGATAGAAAGGCCGTTGTCGCCGCATACGTTAAAAAACATTCCTTTTGTTGTTTAGTAAAATGATTCATTGAAAAAGATTCTATTAGAAAACCTTGTAATTAAATTAAAAGTCAAATGGGTTAATTATACACTATATAAAATAAGGTGGTGTATATTATTGAAATATTTCTCAATGAAAGGGGATTGAGATGAAGCCCCTTACCTTGGGTCTGTTTCGTCACGTATGTTCCTTGTTCTTCCTGAATAATAAACTTAGGTTAATTTATACTTACTTCAAAAAAATTAATGTTTATTATTCCTTTTATATCATTAATTACCATGTTATAATAATTAGTTAATTATTTGAGTTTGTGTTAGACGTTTTGTCGATATTCTGCACTCGAGTAGAAAGTGAACTTGGTATGATGTCAATAATCCATGAGTCTTAAAGTACATCATATCCAAAATAATATTTGTGAAATTATTATCATTTTTATACATAAATTATAATTTTATATCAATCTATTAATTATAGTTATGAAAAATGAACAACTTTATAATCATAGAGATGGTAAGCCGTACGTACGCACGAGTAACGTTTTCCATTTTTCCTTGTTCATTATGGAAAGAAGGTAAATATTATTTTATATTTCCATAATTATAATAACATAATTAATATCATATTAATAACTTAAATATAATTATATATATATATCATACAAGTTATATAATTAATAAAAACAACTCACATCGCTTCGTGGAGGTGATAGTTCACACGTACACACGAACAACATTATCATTTTTATATGCATGGAAAGTAAGAACATAATTGATATATTATTATATTATAATGATTAATATGTCATTAATATCATATATTAACATTAATTCCATTATTATAATTATTCATGAGCTACGGTTATGGAAAACGAATTAGATAGGTTCGCGGAGGTGATAGTTCACACATGCGTAAAAATGATTAATTCCTTTCCCATTTAATGGAAGTGGAGATAGATTTAGGTGATGATTTTAAGATAATAACATATTAGTGTATTGAGGATACTTTATTTATTATTTCATCATAGAGGAATAATATTTTAAGGAAATGTAATAATAAATAAAATAGAAATACTTGAATAAAAACATTACCTTTCATTCAGACGATCACCTTTATTAACACATTAACACCTCTAAGAAGGGTGTTATACCTAAAATAATGCCTAAATAATGTGTTTAGGGATTCTAGGAATGGGTTTGGTCATATATTGGATGAACCAAAAGGTTTTTTAAGTGTGATTAATAGAGAGAAACAAGTTTCTTTTTATAGGAGAGTGGAGGAGTACCCTTGGAATTATTAAAAGTATTAAATTAATATAAATTCAATTTCAATTAAAAATGGGTTAAAAAACATTTTTTTATAATATATGATGATTATGGGTATAAATATAATCATACAATGAAAATTATACATTTTTTTTATTTTTTTAATCCTTATCATTTTGCTTTAACCCCTTTTAACTCATACCATTTTATCAAGTAATTTACACTTTGAGAGTTAACATAATTACCAAATCATGACAAAGGACTAATTAATGAGTTATTAATAATTTTTTTATAATTATATCAAATTTTTGTATGAATCTTATATTTTTATAAATTTTATATCATTTAATTAAATATTGTATATTTTAAAATATGGATTATGTTAATTTTGAAACTATTCATTACATGAATTTTTTAAAAAATTATAAAAACTTGATTCCTTAAAAAAAACTAAATTAACTCAATCATAAAATTCCATATTAATCCATAAAATTAATTTATGGCATCAAATATTTCAAATTATATTTATTTTCAAATTATTAATATCATTTATTTGATTCTTTCTTTAATAAATCTATTATTGCATCATCTTTGTGTTATAATTAAATTAAATTATTTAATTCTAAAAAATTATAAATAAATTACCATGATGGAGGTAATATTTTTATATTTTTATGTAATATTATTAGTTTAATATATCACTTACATAACCCCATATTAAAATTATTTTAGTAATAAGAGACATTTTTATGACATATATTCCTTTACTTTAAATTAAATGTTATAGATGTCATAATCACACCCAAGTTTCTTAAAAAGGTCAAAATTTAATCCCAATAATGATATTGATCGATAATAACTCATCCAATAAGATTATGATAAGTGTTAGGGTAATTTTGTAATATTATAATATTAATTTTACCTTTAATTACCCTATTTTCCTTTAACCATGGTAAATAAAATACTAAAGTTACTAATCTAAAAAAATTATTTTGATCCTATTGGACCACATTTTTTAAACTAAGTACAATAATTTATTTATGTTTTTTAAAATTAAATTCATATAAGTGGTTAAATTAGGTTTAATACTAATCCCGTTGATAGATCGAGAAAACTATTTTTTTAATTAAAACGTTCAAAACTTCACATTGTTTTTCTATTTAATTTTAATTTGAAATTGCATCCAATGAATTAAATTAGATTAAATGATAAAAACTTCATATAATTTTACCTTAAAACCATGTAAAAGTTTAATCTAATAATATAAATAAATTATATGAGAAGACAGTTTTGAATTAAAATACAGTATTTTTCATTAAAAAATGAATATCATCAAAAAAATACTTAAAATTCAACCAAAGTAAATTTTTATATTCATATTATAAATAAGAAGTTAATTTTGTCAAATATAACATATAAAAGTGACAAAAACTAGATTTAAAATAGGTTCTCCATCAAAAGGCGGTAAAAATGCCTTTTTTTGAAAAATACTCCTTCTATGCATAAAATTGAATTTCTTCTTATATCCTGTCTAGAAAACATATAAGATGAATTTTAAACATAATATTTAATTTATATTTTATTAATATAATCCAAAAAGAGTGATTTAATTATTTTTAAACACAATTGTTCACACATAAATAGTTTTTCATAAGAACACATCCTTTATATTCAATTGGTTTTAATTTTCATTTATAATTAATTTTATAACCAATGAATCATTATATAAGCATGTGTAAACTCTATTTTCATAATTTAGTTAATATCATTCATTCCTTCCATTTTAATAGCTATGTGATAACTAAAACTTAAAATAATAATATTAATAATATATTATTTTTCAGTATAACTCAGTCTTGTGTGCAACATAAGATTTCGAAGAAACTCATTATTGTGTGTTGGGTACGCTATCAGGAATAGAGTCCCTTTTAAAGTAAAATTACTATATAATTCATAAATATCAATAAATATGAAAAATCCTTATTCTATAATAACTTGGGATGTTACATGTATTTCTAGGAAGACCCACATAATCTCTACCTAACTGAAACTTTAAGATGTCCTTCTATACTTATCCTCAAATTCTATATTAGGGATATGTTCTTTAATGTATGTTTTCTTAAATATAGTTCCCAAGGTTTCTACTAAACTTCCTTTGGTACCAACTATAGCGACACAACCCCAGAAATCCCAGAGCCAGTGTTAACTACTATTACATTGACATGATTACATAGAAACAAATCCCTAAAGACCAAAGAGTTTATTAGTCTTGGTAAACTAGATACATACACGAGTCTTGTATTATAAATTAATAAACTAATTACAATATAATTTTTTTATTTCAAAAATTATTTTATTTCATCTAGAATATCCTTGCATAAATTTATTAGTACTTTTATTTGATTCTTAGAAAAAGGAAAAAAATAAGGGTGAGGTCAAATGCTCACTAAGGTAAAAGTATAGAAAAAGAAATAATCAATCAATGAGAATAATCAATATGTAAATTTAAATAACTGATAACACTTTTCATGTAATCAATAATTGAGAAGCAAGTGAGTAAATGATATGTAAAGGAAAATAACTATAAACACATTCCATTCAAATAACTAGATAAGGAAAAATAAATATGGCAAGGTAAGGAATCAAAACATATGATACCAAACCAGTGAAATAAAAATGAAATGTATCCATATATATGCTGACGTAAAATATCATGGATGAAAAATAAATGAATCAAAATGAAGGAAATAATAAATTATCGGACATCATGTCTAGGCATATAAAAACCTCTAGTGTCAAGATCTATCATCCTAACAGTTTAAAACTATGGATAGAAACTTGTCTATTCTACTTGGAAACAAAATCTAAGGATTTTTCACCAACTAATTTCATCTCATGATACTACTAATTCATCATGGGGCTTACATTAACCAGTCCCCAACCCATAGTAAATTTCTTAAACGTCCCCCAACCCATGTTTTTCATGTCCTAAGCATTCCTCATATCGAATAAACAATATGTTATATCAAATATCCATATTTAATAAATGAAATTAATTTATCAATATTTTCCCAAATAATCAACTATCTTTAAAAGTAAACACTTTAGAAAAAATGTACATGGTCCAGAAAATAATCATATCCATGAAAAATTATATGGATATTTTGGGGAAATTCAATGTCAAATGATCATAGGAAATTAAATATTTCAAAAGGAACTAAAAGGAATCAAGGAACATAATGTGAATATTATCCTTGGACAAATAAATAATAAACCATCCAAAGGTAGATTAAGGATGGTATTAATTCAATATATCCCAAGTGGATTATAAATAAAGGGTTATTGTTACTGATGAATAGAAATACTATATTTTTTAAAACATTCTTGAGGAAAATATACTTTTTATTTTGAATTTTTTTTTTAAATTTTTTTTTGAAAATTAATTTTTATTAACCTCTTAAACATGCAAAGAAATCTTCAAAGAAATGATGGAGGGTAAATCTATACATGTTGTATGAGGTAAAAAGAATATTCTTTTTACATGGTATAAGGTTAAAAAAATTCCTTGTTCGAAAAGAGAAAAGAATATTCTTTTAAAAACCTTGGTAAAATAAAAAAAGGGTAAAAATTTCTTTACTAAATCTTTTTGAAAAGGTTAAAAACATTTTTTAAAACATTTTAATAAAACATGTTCTTTAGAGGAAAACAGGTTCTCTGAATAAAGAGACAAATGAAGTTGTGTTTTCTTAAAAAAAAATCTAAAAAACTTCACTACCAAATAGTGAAAAATGGTACTAATACTTGAAAATTGTCATGAATAAACATAGGAGATGAAAATGAAAGGGATTATGGAATAATGGTCATATAATTTCCTTGAATGGAAATGAAATATCATTAAAATTATTCTTTAGGAAAATAATATTTAAATATTCCAAAATGTCCCATACAACTTTGAAAAATTTGAACCATAATATTTATAAAGGAATAAAATTAAATGAAAATCATAATATCATGAAAATAAATAGATTCATTATATAAAATTTTAATGGGTATAATATACACTATATAAAATAATCTTGGATCATAACAACAAATAAGTCTCAGTGGAATGTAAATTGAGACGAAATCCCTTACCTTGAGTCTGACTTGTCTCGTGTGTATTTATATTCATGAAATATAAACTTATGTTAATTTTTTTAATTTCTTGATAAACTTTTTCATGTTTATCATAAATTTTATTTCACTTATTACCATGTTTTATACAACTACTTAATCAATTAAGTTTACATTGTGTGTTTTGACCAAATTCAGTTTATGCATCAAAAACAATTTTTGTAGGTCAACTATGGTCAAAGGGGTCATTATATAATATCTAAAGAATAATAATCATGAAATAATTATTATATTTATACATCAATTATACTTTTAAAATCAATCATTTAATATTGTTATGAAAAATGAACCATCGTTACAATCATAGAGATGGTAGGTCGTACGTACACATGAGTAATGTTCCAATTTTTCAATGATAATTATGGAAAGAAGATAAGTAATAATAAATATCTATATAATTATAATTATATCATAAATAAAATTTTATTTAATCATATATACTTATATATATAATTCTTGTGATGTAAAAGGAATCACATCATGTCGAGAAGGTGGTAGTCCACACATCCATGACCGATGTTATCACTTTTTAGTGTGTGAATGGGTAATAAAGAAAATTTTCAGAAATTTAATTATGTTTTTAATATCATATATATGTTTTTTAAATAACATATATTTAATAAAAACCATCCTTTATACCTTCCATGTATCATGTGATCGAATCACATCGCTTTTAGGAGGCGGTAGTCCACACTTCCATAAACGACGTTATTGTATCCACACAAAATAGAAAGCATAAAGGTATGTGTTATAGAAGAATTAAAGAGGTATGAAGACATTATAAATATAATATATAACATATATGAACATTGTTTCCATAATAATTTCCAACCATGAGAGGTGGTAAATAAAAAACTAACAACTTTGTTTCATGAGGTGGTAGTTATCCGTACACATAAACGATAATTTCGTTACCCATTAGATTAAAGTGTGTGTAAGTGTAGAATGAAACCTTAACATAAAACATGATATTATATTTAGGATACTGTTTTTTATATAATCAAGTAATAATAATAGTTTAGGGGGTAAAGAAAGGGAATAATACTAAAGAGCTTGAGGAAAGATATTACCTCTTCTTTAGGTAAATCCTTTTGGATTGCACCAAAGGGATTCCTTGGATGGATTAATTACCAAGGGGAGGATTATATGATAATGGTAGGTATGTTTAGAAACTATTTAGTATGATCTTGTTTGATCCAAAGTATCTTGATATGTGTGAGAAAGTAGGAGGAGAGGATACCTTTTTATAGTGGAGGAGGAGTGGCACTCGTGTAAAGTTTTGGAAAAGGAATTCCATCCACATTTTTACCATGTTATGTGGATAAAATAATAGTAATAATTAGATAAAAGTGATTATATGATCTAAATATGTTCATAAAATGTATTTTGTAAAATATTCTAGGTTATTTGGGCCCTTAAGTTTAAGGTTTAGTCCCCTGTTAAGCTTAATTACATCTTAAGCGTTGTAATTAATTTTAATTACATTCACTAATATTTTTGGTCAAAAACTATGTTTTACTTATTTTAAATTATAAATTATTAAAATTAAAAATATTTAATATATTTTTTCAAATTTTAATCATATAACTGTCAGAAATTAATTTACATTTAATCCCATAAACAGGACGATAATACAAGTTTTCAAAGTAAAGAACGTTCAAAATTTTGCTAAGTTTTTATATTCAATTTCAAAGTAAAATTGATTAAAATTACCTAAATTTGATTAATTTATAAAAAAATAATATGATTAAACTTTAGAAACAATTTAAAATATAATTTAACAATATAAATAAATTAGATGAAAAAGTAGTTTTGAATTAAAAATCCTTATTTTTCATTATTCATTAAAAAATAAAACTTTACAAAAAATTACCAAAAATTCACCCTAACCTAATTTTTCTATTTATATTTCAAATATTAAGTTTATTTTGACATATAAGATTTATAAAAGTTCTAAATTTTTTATTTAAAGTATTTTCTCCATTAAAAGGCGTTAAAAGTACCTTAATAAAAATATAGTATTTTATACGTAAAATTGGGTTTGTTCTTATCTTATACCTATAAAATATATTATATGAATATAAAAAGTATTTTATTGAATAATATATATATATATATTATATTAATATCACTCAATTATTGTAATTAATTTAATTTATTTGGAAAAAATAGTTTTGTGAGCATAAAAATAGTTTTTTTATGAAAACATTCCATTTATATTCAATTGGTTATTATATTAATTTCTAATTAATTTTTAACCAATGAATTAAATTTATATTTTTTAAAACCATATATTTTTATAAGTTTGTTAATTTTATTAATAACTTCTAATTTAATGGCTTGGTTATATCTTATTATATTAAATAATTATATTTTAATAATATATTATTTTTGGGTAAAACTCAGTTTTTCATATAACGAAGGACATTAAAGAAACTTATTTTTGTGTGAAACATACACCAAATCCATGTCACATGCATTGAAAGCTATAAAATATATTTAATTTATTTAAAATAGTAAATATATTGAAAATTCATGTGATATTATACTTCCTTACACACTTGGTGTTGTGTGTCATATACGCTATTGAATACAATGTTTCTACTTTAGATTTATAGGGCATTACAATTCTAGGGTTTCTATAGAAGAGATAAGGAACACACACTATATGATCTTTATCATGAATTGTCTGAACCTAGATGGTAGCTCGACATGTACTCTGGGAGTACATAGGTGGGTACATGGCTAGGAACATGGCATGAAACATGACCAGACTTGATGTACATGGGAAGATCCATATACTCATACATGGACATGTACATGGGAATGGTCAGGTATAAAAGAGCATGGGTAGATCAATAAAGCATGGACACATGAAGGTATGAAATTAAAGTTACCCACCATGTACCCTAATTACACACCGTTTACATTCAAGGAGAGGGTGTAGAGCCCTTTGTCTCCCCAGTATATACCAGTATCAACTGAGTGTGTTCCCTTGGTATATCCATATGAGGGTACAGTGAGGCATTATGTCCTCAGTACAGGATTATGATCCCCTCTACGTGTGTTGTCTTAGATAGATCTTGTGTTATTCCTTAAATATTCTGGTCATCTATCATCCTTACTTTCCTTAGGTAAGATTTGGTGGTATCAATGTGACCACCATTCATAGGGAGTTGACCCCTATCTATAATGTTGATCTAGTAAGGTTTTTAGTATCATCGATTATAGGATCCCCAACTCAACAGGTTATTCCAGAGGGGTTCATGGTGTCACTCAGTTACCCTAGGTGTGATCTCCTATCTAGGTATTGAAATATTCATAGTTTATTAAGTACATATAATAGAACGAGTTATCCTAGAAAGATCATTACCTTTAAGACTTAGAAAGAATAATGTGACTTCCTGTGACTGAGAACATCTTGAGACATGGATTTAATTATGATTACATATAGGATTTTTATTGTATCTTTGTTATAATATGAATACTCTTGAAGATTTATGTTTGGTTATTTCTAGGTTTCCTAATGGGTATTGTTATAATCAAACATGTGTAGACTCTAACCACATGTTTCATATCTTATGCAGATGAGTGACCTTTTGATGGTGTCCTAGGATGACTGGGAGTAGGTGTAGCATAGTTATAGACTAGAAAAACTATGGTGTATACCGGTGTTACATTTGATTGTAGTCCACTCCTTTTGAGTAGTTTTTAATCCTTTAAAGTTCTTGGTTGGGATTGAATTTGGACCCTTTATGAATTTAAGTATATATTATCATACCCTAGTTCTGGGATAACTGTTTTCCTTCATTTATGGTGTCAATTGTTTTTTACTTCTCAACATTGTATAGTCTTAGATATGTGTATGTGTGTACTGGTACATTATGAAAATTCCTCCTATATGTGGGATATGCCTACTCGGTGCTAGTCTCTAGACCCTGGCTTATTAGAGGTAGGCTTGGGGTAGTCACAATCAACTAATCATTGGATAGGTGGGCCACAATGGGTCAGGTCTTGACAGAGTGGTATCATAGAATATTTCTTCCTAGTACTAGAGTCTGGAGTTTTCTTTTGTCTAACAGGGAGAATTGTTTTGGGTTTTATTGTGAAATTGTTAATGTGTTTCGATTTTTTCTCTCAAGCTAAATATTCTAGTTTTAGTACAGAAAATGATGTATCAATTCACCAGGACTCTAAAAAACTACTTGTTGACTCAATACAAGTAGGAACTAGTTATGGGTAGAAAATTTGGTACATGCATCATATAGGAATGATTTGTGGTTTCTATATCCTTTTTGAGTTGAATACTCAGATATACCCTACCAACCATGGTACGTCTTGGTCTTATTTCATGTTTCCTCCATGAAATTTTCCAGTATGAAATCCACAATGGGATCATAGGGATGTTACACTGAGTGAATAGGCTTTCGTATAGGGTCATGTACTAGAGGTGGTACTTCCAACCAAGTTTTCAGCAATAACACCACTCATTGATAAGTAGTTTGCATTGGGAGTACCAGATGAGGATGCACACATGCTAAGTGAACTTAATGAGTTTCAAATGTAGCAACCTACCAGGTTTTGGGGTGTTATATACCCTCAGGTAGCCAAGGACTATCTATAGGCAGTCACTCAAGTTTTACTCATAATGAGGAAAACTACAGAATACATGTTTTATTTATAATGAGTCTTCTTCTGGGATCTAACAAGATAATATAACTTTCTCACAATCATACTTCAATATTGTCTTCAGGGATGGGGTTTATTCATCCACATTATGATCAGTGTGGATCTAGGAGCTTCTGCAGTTACAATAGGGTAGCATGATAGTGGCTGAGTACTCGATGAGGTTCATATACCATTCACATTACTCTCTAGATATGGTTAGAGATATTTACCTTAGAGAACATACTTTTGGCTAGGTATTGAACTGATATATTAGGGATGGAGTGATATATCTCCACATTCCCACCTATTATGGAGTGTTTGAGTGAGCTTTAGTGGTGGAGAGCTTCCTGGTAGACCAAACATTGACAGTGGTTACTGGTAGTGGGCACTGAGGATATGAGACCTTAGAAATAGGCATCCAATGACATTCACATGGATTGGGATGTGTGAGAAACTTTTGAAGATGATATTAGGATAGTGTATCAGTAGTTTAAGGCCCTCATGATGGATTAATTCATCCTAAAGAGTGGAAATGCTTCTCCTATGAAAATCAGGGAAATATTGTTAAGGATTATACAACCCATCATATATATAATATAAATATGTTTGACTAATCACTAATTAATATGAATGGAAGGAGCAAGGGGTTCTATATGAAAGTGGATGTGGCATATGATAGGGTAGATAAGTTGGAGGTGGTAGTAAATATAACATATTTCCACCATAACCACCCTCAGGTGGTCTATTCTATTAATTGGGAGCTAGTGGGAAAGGGAGATGATAACTAGTGGTAGTGGAGGCCTAAAAACCCAATCCTATATGGATGATATGAGGTATAATATATATCTTTTTTATCATAGATATAGTACTGATAGGAATAGGTTTGAGTCATTCCTTCCTTTCTAGTTTCCTCAATTGAGACTTAGAGATTCTGATTAAACCATTATCTCAACCTTTGATATTGGAGACTTTAACCTAAGGTGATTAAATGATCACACACTTCTACCGACAATGTCACTTAACTCTTTGAGGTGAGATATTTTTATGGGAAATATTTTTATTAGCGACGAGCCCTTGTGATGTCGTCTTATGTATAGACTGTCTATCCACATTTCATTCCAATATTTACTTTTTTGGTGGAGTGTCTATTTTTTCTGTGTTGATGGGACAATATTTTACTTTGTTGGTGAAAAGGAAATATAGGTAGAGTAGGATGGGATCATATGCATGATATTGCAGCCAGTTTCTCACTAGCTGGCTATAATGACCCTTGGAGTAGTGGATTCTATGATCTTAGAGCTTCCTATAGTGGTGGTGGAGTATGAGTTCATATTTACTAAGGACATGCTAGGCTTGAATCCCCACCTAGATTTAGACTTATTTGTTGAAATGCACCAAGGGTTGTCCCTGATATCTGCACCAGAATATCAGATAGATCCCATAGAGCTTTTTGATTTGAGGGTGTAGTTAGAGGACTTACAAAGGAAGAGATTTGTTATACCCAGTTTCCCCCTGGGAATCCCCGACATTGTTTTCCAAGAAGGAAAGCAGGAGATTGAGGTTATGTGTGGATTAATATAGACTTAACCAAGTGAATTTAAAGAATAAGTATGCACTACTAAGGTTCAAAGACCACCTAGAACAGTTGATAGAGGTATAATTTTTATCAAAGATTAACCCCAGATCATGCTATAACTAGCATTGAGTACTAGATGATGATATATAGAAGAAGTAATCCTGATGCCATTATAGTCACAATGATTACTTGTTAATTACATTTGATGTGAAGAAATCCCCTGTAGTTCTCAAGGGAATCATGAACTGAGTATTTCTTCCTTTCTTAGACTATTTTTTGGTGGTCTTAATCGATGATGTCCTAGTGTAATTTCTTCTTCAAGAGGATCATGATAGATAATTGAGGATAGCTCTAAACATGGTCAATAAATTTTTATATTGGTATCCACCCAATAGTGTTACGGAGGTTCAAAAATTCATTGATTTGGTAGTCTATTATAAGAGATTCATGCATGATTTTTTTAGAATATCAATAACTTTGACTTCTTTGACATAGAATGGGTAGACTTTTGTGTGGACTGAAAGGTGCCAGTATGATTTTTAGGAGTTGAGGCACAGGTTGATGAGTTCTACCATATTGATATTTTCATATGTGGGTGTCGAGTACGCAGTGTTCTATCATTTGTTAGGGACCATACTTGGTTGTGATTTGATGTAGATATAAGAAGTGATTTCCTATAGATTACATCAGTTAAAACCACATAAGAAAAACTATGTGATCCATGATCTTAAGTTAGCAATGGTAGTCTTTTCCCTAAATATATGGTGAAACTATCTTATGGGTGAGTTGTTTGTCGTCTATTATGATCACAAGAGTCTCAAGTATATATTCTCTTAGAAGGATCAGAACTTTCAAAAGTGGAAATGGGTAGAGTTACTACATAACTATGACTTTGAGAGAGTCTATAATTCTAGGATGGGGAATGTGGTATCATATTATATCGAAAGGAGATATTGTTCTTTGTTATTGGATGAGGAGTCAGAGTAGTTAGCCTCATAGTAGTTGTCTCTTGTGGATAAGCATGGTGTATCTTACCACTAGTCAATGGTTATCACCCCACAATTTCTATATTATGTTAGGAAGGTTCATCATGGAAATACTAACTATGAGACCTTACATACTTATATATCCATAATATGACATCTTTATGGATTTTTTAAATGTAGGGAGAATATTATACTTTTCATGGGATGGATGATAGTACCAGTGATTTTGTGGGAAGTGGTGGTGAGGGAGTTTCAAACATCCCCTTTATAATTACATCTAGGTGTGTAAAAGATGTACCATGACATATGGTGTCAGGTTTGGTGGCCAAAAATTAAGAAGGGTGTAACAAAGTTTGTATCTTGATGCCTCACTTATCAGTAAGTGAGGGCTAAGTGCCAGGTTGCAGTGGGTTTATATCAAAACCTTGAGGTTCCAAACTAGAATAAGGATGGGATATAAATGGACCTTGTGATAGATCTTCCATGGATGTATATAATACATGATTCCATGTGGGTGATCATATACCATCTCACTAAGTCGTCCCACTTCATAACTATCATAATAATATTTTAGTAGAGATATTGGGACACCTTTACATACATGAGATAGTCCGACTCCATGGAGTTACCTCGATGATCAATTCATATGTGATGCTCGATTCACATCACGATTATGGGAAGGATTTCTGGAGACCTTTGGGACTTAGTTGCATTTGGTAAAAGAATTTTACCCACATATTAATGGCCAGAATCAGCAAACCAGTCAGGTTTTGGAGGATATTATATGAGCTTGTATGTTTTTATTTTGGATATAGTTGGTATGATCACCTACCCTTGGTAGAGTTTACATAAAATAACAAATACAATTCCACCATTAGTATAGTACAATTTTAGGGCTTGTAAGAGCAACATTATAGGTCACAACTATGTTGGATTGATCCTGGAGAGTCAGTACTCATGGAACCAGAGTTGGCGTGAGCTACAATAGAGAAGGTATACATTATCCAAGAGAGGATGAGGACTATATGGATCCATAATAAGTCTTATAAAATCCATATATGGATGAATTTGTAGTTCTAGGAGGGATACCATGTGTTCCTGAAAGTATCATCTCAACATGGGTTGTAGAGATTTGGCTAGGGAGGCAAGTTATCTTTGAGATTCATTGTCCCTTTCTAGATACTATGTAGAGTTGGTGAGGTGGAATACTGCTTAGCTCTACTACCATAGTTAGACCAAGTACACGATTTCTTCCATGTTTTGTAGTTGAGGAGGTGTGTACATGACCCATAACATGTTATCGATTAAGGATATATGAACATTAATAATGGAGATACCTTTGTAGAGCACCCAGTAGAGATTGAGAATCTATAAGATATGACCCTCCATGGACAATTTATTCATTTGGTATGTATTTTGTGTAATCATGACAATCTTCAAGATATCACCTAGGAGTCGGAGACCCAAATATGAGCATAATACCCACATCATTTTGTGTATACTTTTTCACTTTTCAGGACATAAATCCCTAATGTGGGGGGAATTTAATGTCTGTATTTTTTCTATTTTAAGCTTTGAAATAGGTCTAATAATATTTTTGAATCCAAAAAACTAAGACATCACAAGATACCAAGGCCGTGTGGTCCCAGAATTGATATTTAAAAAATATTAAATATATTAATATCACACACGTGAAGTTTTCTTAAAAAAGTGGAATAATTATTGAATAAGGACATGGATGGAAAATTATAAAACATCATTAAGTTCCAAGCATGGGTTTTCCCCTAGGAATGACCGAATCTTTTTCAGCATCAGGAATTTGTGAAAAAGTTTTCACATGTGCATTAATAAAATAAATAAAATAAATAAATTTATTTTATTATGTGTCGACACAACTACCTATAATTCTCTATAAACATATATATATGAAAAATTCCTAGGATTATTTGTATAAACCTAGGATTTAGAAGAGATCCATTATAATAAATATTGGTGAATGGAAAAGGATCAAGGATCGAGATCTATTGCTAAAGGGTCATATTCACCAATAGTGGTTGTTGATTTTGCCAATGATGTCAATGTTTGATCATTATTCACCAGAGATTGACCCAAACATGAGGTTAGATGTTTGATTTATGTGGATTCATCCCATTATTTTATCCCATGTTAAACGCAGGTTAATCTCACTAACAATGATTGACTCTTGCATCGGTAGATGATTTATTTACGATTGATTTAATTAATTGTTGGATACTCATTTGTCTTTATAATTATATGAAATAAGGGAAATCTTAACATGGATGAGGTTCATTCCACATTTTGTGGTTTGTAAATTTATTACCCATTTCATCACATGTTCATCATGGGAAATTTCTTTGGCTGGTAGTTTGAAAAATACCCAGTATTGGATCATTGAGTGAATGTTAAGCGACATAATAGATCGATATTGTGGGTGTAGTTCATGATCGAGGTGTGACAATGGAGAAGGATGACTTGAGGTGGATCAGACTGGTACAAAGGTCTTATTATTCCCAGTTTGAGGCATAACTATGGAATGGTAAATGATGGTGGATTCTTGACTAATTTGGAAGGTCAGAATTAGGATCTCTAGTGATAGTGAGATTAGTATGAACCAGATCTAAAATCCTTATTGAGATTATCAACGGATCTGAAGGAAATGGTAGAATGGTCGTATGTAGAGAAGGAACCACAAGTTTCTGGAAACCCCTTATTACATGATGTATAAACTAGATCTACACACTGTGTAGCACCCTAGTTGCAGTGTAAGGATTTTCATAGAAGAGATATGGATCACACACCATGTGGTCCTTACTAAACAATGTGTTGTGTACTATGGGAGTACATGGGAGGGTACACTAACAAGTACATAGCCAAGCACATGGATAGAAAAATGGACATTCTAGGTGTACATGGTAATATCTATGTAATCTGACTTGACCATGTTTCCAAGCATGACCAGGTGTACATGAGCACAGGTAGTGGAACCTGGGCATGGACACTAGTAGTTCAAAAATTATAGGTACACATTGTGTACTATAATAACACTCCATTTAATTTCTTAAAGAGGGTTTGGATTCCTTCTTCTCTTTAGTATATACTTCTATTGATAGAGTTTGTTCCATTAGTCTATCCCCACGATAGTACATTGTGGATTACATCCTCAGTATAGGATTATGATCCACTTTATGGGTTTTGTCCCAAATTGTGTTTTTAGAATTCCACAAACGTTCTGGTAGTGATATTTTATCATCCTTCCTTGTCCTAGGTAGGGTTTGGTGATATCAGCATTACCACCATGCACAGATCATCGATCCCATATCTAGTAGGATGATCCAGTTGGGTTTATTGTATCATTGAGCATATGATCCCTTACTGGTTAGGTTATTCTGTAAGGTTTCAAGGTATCCCCCATTAACCCTATGGTTGATCCTATATCTAGGTATTTAAATATTCAATGTTCTGTAATTATGGATCATGGATAAAGTTCTCATAGAATGAGTGTTACCTTGAAGCCTTAGGAAGAATCTTTTGGATGGAAGTGGCTGAGACATTATTGAGAATTGGATTCTGTTATAAGTATATCTAGGATTTTTTATTATATTGATGTTATGAGTTTACTACCCTTGATTATTATTTTTGGTTATTTCAAGGTGTCCTACTGGGTATTTTTATACTCACCCCTACATGGACTCAAACCACATGTGTCATGTTTTACATTGATGATATACCTTTTGATAGTGTCCTAGAAGGACATAGAGAAGGTGGATCATAGTTCAGGACTAGACAAACATGGGTGTATACTCGTGTTTCATTTTAAAATAGTTCCCTCCTTCTGAGCAGATTGGACTCCTTTACAGTTTTTGGTTAGGCTTGTATTTGTCCCCTTTATCTCTTTGAGTACTTATTATTATAATCTGATTGTGGGATTGATGTTTTTCAAGAATTTATGGTATTAGTTATTTTTACTTCTCAGGATTTTATGAGCTTGGATGTGTTTTCGAGTGTATAGGTACAATAGGATAATTCCTCCCATGTGTGGGATATTCCTATTCAGTGCTAGTCAATAGCCCCTGGACTATTGGATACGAGCTTGTTATAGTCACACTCATCATATAACTAGCCTGGAAGTCCCCGGTTGGTCAAGACATGATAGATATCATCAACCTACTAGGGTCAATCTAGTCAACCAAAATATAACAAAATCACCTACCATGGATCATCCCACTAATCCCCAATCCTCTACGAGCATCTTCATAAGGAACTACTCCCTGAAGGGTCCTGAAATGAGCGTAGCATGAATAAGGTGCTTACACTCACTAGGTATTTGAAACTAGTAATCCCTCCCAGAGTTCTAACTTACCATACAACCACCCTCCTACCTAGGGGTTTTATTTCACTATTCTAAGAGTCCTTCCTGAATCAACCAATGAAATAGAAAACACTCCCAATTCTTAGATTCTCATCTCAAAAGACTATTGGTTTTTCACTTTTCATGGGTGTTACCATAACAAGATAACCCCTCACTAAAGCATAAAACATAAACATTAAAAACTAAAATTCATGCATAAATGGTCACTAGGACCTATCACCTAACCATTAGGTCCATCATAACATAAAAATTTCACTAAAACCTATGGTAAATGTTCATGTTCCCATTCAAGGTAACACAAAGAAATCATAAGGATAACCCTTACATGAGGGTTCAAGTTATTAACACCACTAAAGGTTTATATTTAATCCATTGCATCAGTTCACATTTATCATAACATTTAAAGAGGCTCAGATATATAAATTATAAATTACTAATTATAAAGAAAAACTTTTTACAACTATACTTAGAGAATTATTTAGATAGAACCATGTAGCATTATAGGAAAATTAATTGATAATTTCCCATTTTTTTAAACCATTTCATTTATCCATAATTTTTTGAAATTGGATTAGTTAATGAAAAATTCAATTCCAAGACATAGAGGAAAACACCCTTTAGGCTATAATTGTAATTTTAATTAACTGAATCCTCATATCAATAAAGCTAAAAAAGATGATAAAATGTCTTTTATCAATTTTATGGGATTAGTTTAGTAGGATACACTATACATTTATATGAAATTCGGTATAAGTGGTTGCTCAAACTTTAAATAACTATCCCTATTTATCACAAACATACTCCCATGGGATTAAATACCAAAGCATGTAAAAATAAAGGCAACCTATGAGGGTCCCACAAATTTAACTTGGGTTCACTCATATTGG
The DNA here is from genome assembly GCA_963277665.1 of Viscum album. NCBI lineage: Eukaryota > Viridiplantae > Streptophyta > Magnoliopsida > Santalales > Viscaceae > Viscum > Viscum album. The sequence goes on from OY728159.1 coordinate 320,019,374, forward strand.
TAGACATTCCCAATTTATGGGGTTAATGCTCTATAAATTACAATTGGAATCTAATTTAAGTTCAACCCAATAAAATTTTATTTAGTAAAGGTTAATCACACCCTTAGTGGGTTTATCTCACATGCATAAATTGATAAAACTCACAAATAATGGTTGAGTCAAACATATAATGATTCAGTTATATGGGTCATCATTAAAAATTTATAAAGGTAATAGACTTTAAAATATAAATTTAAAACTACATTTAACTGACATCCATAATTAATAGCTTTCATTAATTTAAAATTAACCAATTCCTTTCCATTTTCATGAATCAATTTAAAAATCATTTCATCTATTTAATTAATAAAGTTAATTAGATATAATTACATCATCAAGAATTGTGGGAAAACATTATTTAAGTTCATAATGACACTTTAATTAACCATACATACATCATAAACATATTAAGGAAGCTACTAAATCAACAAAAAATATAGGTAAAATATCAGGGAATCACATAAGCATCGTATACATGTAATCATGTAAAATGATCACACATGCATGTTATAATAATAAGAATTACACATAATCAAACTATCATGGTATACAAATAAGCATGTTAATGACATGTGAATCCTATGTGGATTAGATAATGTGTGAACACATCATGTCTCTTTCCATACCTATACAAGAGGTAAAATAACATAAATCAATAACCAGTGGAAGCACTATAATCACACAATATAAAATTTAAGTCAATATATAAAAATAAACATCATGAACAATAATCACATCCCTGAGAACCTAATCTTTCCATTATGAGTGGGTCGCCTAGACCTAGACATGAGATATTTACCAAGTTCTAATGTATTACTAGTCTCCTATCTACTACTACAAAATAGTAAGACATGGGAAAAAGGTATTAATACCAATTTTTTACATACCATGCTAGGAGATTGTAAAACATTTCCAATATCTAGTTGGTGATAAGGCCTCAAACACATCTCCCTATACACCAAAGGCTTATGCCTATAAAAAATGGTCTAAAAGGTCTTATAGTGGGGAGTTTATACCCTCTGAATCAGAAATAAATACAGAAAAAACAAAAATAAATAATGGAAGTGTAAAATAAATAATTAAATAGTAGAATTATTCATAAATAGATAACCAGGCCATAGAAAAATAATCCCATCAGGCATGAACATCCTAATCCATAAATACAAATTCGTCAATATACAGTGGGAAAAACATACAATATGATTATAATATAAAACGAATAAATTAATTTGGATTCAACTCCAATGGTATCCCGAGTACACGCCTAGACTCTAGCTCCATGTCAAATCCTAGTCTATAAAGAGTAAAAGAAAGAAAGCACAGTACAAGATCGTATCATATAACTAAGAGATCTATCTGGGTACCAAATAGCATCTCGAATAAGATGTGAGTAAAACTTAATAGTCCACCACCAACAACATCTAAATCATATCATATCCATGAGTGTAAAATGGTATAGTGTGTTGGTATAATAATGGAGACGGTAAAATAAATAGACCATGTTGGACCAGGTTCCTCATGAGACACTCGTTTGATACTACATACTTCAGCCTAAGACAAAATTTCTTTGAACTAGTACATTTATATAAATAGACTCATCACCCATGGTAGATAAACAAGGTGTCCATATAAAATTTCAAAAATAATGGTATTTATATCAAAAAGAGGTGTATCAATCAAAACATCTAAACCAAGGGAGAGTGGGTGTCATATCCAATAATCCCCAGTAATTGTTAAGGGAACCATACCCAACCATTTAGCATAAAATAATAATAATAATGATGATAAGGACTTTCATGTCCAACATGTTCAGTTTGAATTAATGGTAGTGAAAAAATTCATAAGAATGAAATATGTTATGATATGATTATCCATACCCAATAATTAAATTAATAATTATATGGGGTGACATACCCAACAATTTCAAATAATAATGTAAAGGAATATTGTGACCACTAAGTTATAATAATAACAATAAATAGAATCACATTTATCAAGTTCAAATAATAAATAGGAACTTCATGTATAATAATTACAACTAAACGTTGATGAATTCCATGTCCAATATTATTGAACCATGTATAATTTATTAAATTTAAAGTTCCTTGTGATCTTGTTAATCAACTTCTATATCAAAACACAAGTGATTATCAAGGGAATAAATAGATATACACATTTCCTTTTAAAAACTGAACATAGGCCATGATAAAACCCTATAACTATCAAAAATTCAAACATATATTCAAACATTTCATTTACAATTTTAAAATAGCCATCTGACATGGTCATTCTATTTACATTTATGTTTAATTTATTATAACTTTTTTATTTTGTTGAACCACTTCCCTTTCTTTAAAAAGTGATAAGGGTCCAAGAGTATTTATAATTTTAGTGGTCATAAGTATACATCATATTTAAACTCAGTCCAAGTAGGAATCCAATCCAATATACAAATCATTGTGATTTATTTAAATAAAAAATTCCCAATTACATTCAATTAACATAACTAACCAATTCATTACAGCTATCCTAAGGGGATCAATTGATGGTATTTAACCATTTTAATTTATTTAATTTAAACATCACATTTATGTGGAACAATTAAACACATATAAAAAATGTTGTTTAAATACATAAAAAGGTATAGGTGTCATGGAATATAAGAAACACAACCCAATGGGAGTGGTTCCAGTCATGGTAGAAAACCTCAAATGGTGGAATTGGGTCTTAAGGAAAACCAATTATAGGTAATAATAATTTATTTAAAATAATTTAACATTTAGAAGGTGACACAAAAAAATGTCTAGTGTTCAAAACAACAAGAAAATTTATAAACAATGTAACTTTAAGGGAAATGCATATAGGCCTCCTTCCATATTACAAGGAATCTTCACTCATCCATTATTAGACTTTGATTCGAGATAAAATGGGAGAAAATGGGAGAAAATGGAAGAATCTAACAAATACCATAAAAATTGGAAATATTATCTCACACAAAATTAGTGTCTCTAAGGTAGAATAAAATAGAGAAATAAGGTAACATGAGTCTTAGTATTACCTCTAGTCTTCCAACATGATCAACGAAACTTGAATCCGACCAAGAATGAATGGGGAACAACCCAAGGAATAGGACAGGTATGAGGACACATGTTGAGGGATATTAGGAGATGTTAGGGTTGAAAAGGAAGTAAAACCCCTTTTATGTTCAGAGGAAAAAATGTAAATTTTACCCTCTTTAAGAGGATCGTGGTTAGGCCACATGGTTAGGTAAACCGTGTTCTAACTATGTGGTAACACTTTACTAATCACCTCTAAGATGCATGTTTTCATCACATAGTTTACAAACTGTACTTTAATAGTGCAAATCTACTTCCCCCAAACACTCCTACCATGTACGGTTGCATAACATGGTTAAATAACTATGCACAATCGTGCAAGTATCTTATCACCTATACACAATTTTCATGGTTGTCTAGGACACCTCCCAAAATTAACCAAACCATGTACCCATATAAAATAGGACACATTTTTAGTATTAATCATGCATAAACCTTGTAGCTTGGCTCTCTTTTAAAAAAAATCAATTTTAGGTCCTAAACCCTCAGGACACTCCCAAAACCTCTAAGACACCTTATGGACTTCATTTCAAGTCTATAAAAAACACTTTTAAGTGTTTTAACTTTTGGAATTACCTTCTAAATCTGAATTTATGATTTACCCTATCCACAAATGAAAATTCAAATTCCTTTAAAATTTTAAAATTGGTTTAAAAATAAGGACCATAATACTTTTCCAAGGATTTTATCACTATCATACTTGCCTAATTTATTCTAAATTACAATACTCAAAAGTATTAGAGGAATTAAGGAAAAAAATCTAGGAAATGGATTTTATTTTTGAATTATAACATAAAGAATATAAAAGGGAATGCACATGGATTCTAGATAGTTATTGTTCTTCACATATGATAGGAGATTTAAAGCTATTAAAGGATATTTAAATGTACAATAAATGCTTTATGAACATCTCATTTTTATTGATGCAATTTTGGATGAGGGTCAAAGGGAGACTTTTGATGATATTATTTTAAATTCTGATATGGATAAGTGTGTGTTTACTGCTTCCAATACAAGGGATTTTTCTTTAAAGTACTTCAACCAGATTTTGACTCCTCAAGGGCAACATGACACTTGGAATAAAAAGGTATAGTGTAGTTTTATTCCTACTAAATTCAACTTTCTTGTATAGTGGATAAGAAACTAGGATATTCCTATAGATGATAATGTGAGGAATATTGTAATTAACCTGGATTCAAAATGGAATTGCTGCAAGTTATATAGGAAGGAAGACAATAATCACCTTTTCTTTGAGAGTGATTAGGCTAGAGCAGTATGGAGATTATTTGGAGGGTTTACTGGTATTTTTTCCATTGATCTTTCTGAAAATTCTTTTATGGAAAGATGTTTCCATGGTATTAAAGGCGAGGGACTAGAAAAAATGGCCAGAGCTGTAATCTTAAGTACAGGTTGTTGGTACATCTGGTGGGCAAGGAATAAGCCCAAGTTTGAAGGTATTATTACCATGGAATGGTCCATTATTATGAGGATGAGATCACTGCTGATTGATTTGGTTAATGGTCTTAATAAATGGAATGATGCTCCTTCATTGAGATCCTTGCAGGGGAATGTTTCTATGATTTAGTAGCATGTTCATGTGATAATAGGGAATTGGGTCCAGTGGATGGATCCAAACACATGTTTAAAGTTTAATTTTGATGGTTCTTGCTTGATAGGTAATATATGAGGAGGAGGGGTGGTTCGTGATGCAGGGGGGAGTGTCCTGCTTTCCTATTCTGCATATTTTGGGAGGGAAATTTCAATTCAAGCAGAAGCCAAAGCTATGAAGATAGGTCTTGTTTTGTGCGGTCAAAAAAATATTATACTCAGCCAGGTTGAAAATAATTATTTAATTTTTCATTATGAAATTAATGGTAAAATTCCATATCCTTGGTCGATATCATACTCTATAAGAAAGTGCAAATCTATCCTCAACAACACCAACATTCAGATTTCTCATATGTGGCAGGAGGGCAACAAAGTGGCTGATTATCTTGCTTCATTGGCAGTGGCGGATCAAGGTAATCATGTCATTTTTTTCTAGTTCTTTTCAATTGGATTCAGAGGGGGTTAATTTGATTAGGGGGATCAATTGGGTCTCCATTACTTTAACCCCCCTAGCTAGTTTTTCTTTGTATTATTATTTGTCATATTATTCTTTGTTGTAGTTTTTCTTTGTCTTTAATAAAAATGAAATGTTGAATGAATGAATGAAATAAGGTTTCACTAAATATTAAAGGATTCACTTTAGTAGCTATTGTTAAAATTAAGTTAAATTCCAAGAACACATTATTTGTTAAGGGGATGAAACATAACCTATTAAGCGCTTCTAAATTATGTGATGAAGGTAATTAATTGGTTTTCTAGATGTATGATTTCTTGTTAAAGGGTTTGAAATATTTATAATAAATAAGGGGTGGATTTTTTTTGGTTAGTGGTGTTAAAAAATCATGATACCTAAGCATGAAAAACGAAAATAAATTGTGGCATATAAGGATTGGTTATCATGTACAAAAGAACAAATGAAAGGCTACCAAATGATATAATGTTCATGAAATGTATCTTTTGAAAAGAGAGAGAATCTAGATGTCCTATATACATCAAAATGGGAAGATTATAAATTATATACATAAGAACATTAAAATTTATACATCACACTCATTAGATCTTATTCATTTCAAAATTTAAAGGGTTATGAGGAAGTAACAAAAAATTCAAAGATAACTATTTAATTTTTTTTTCTAAATTTAATCATATCACTTAGATTATATTTATGAATCACAAGTCATAGGCTCTGAAAATGTTAAAAAAATATCTAAATGAGGGATAAAAATGAGTGTGGTTTCTCTATGAAAAATATTCAAATAAAAAAATGGTGCATAATATGGATTTTAATAATGTCCTAAGAATAATGGTATTAACCATGAACTCAATGAACTATATACACCACTACAAAAAAAATTCCAAATAAAAGAACAGAAGTGTGGTTGAGATGGCTCGAATCTTATTGATCAAGCATGAATCTTCTTGATAGTTATAAAGATAACTAATTGGTGAAGTAGTTCGTATTCAAAATCATTGATTTTGTGAAGTAATTTAAAATATTTAACCAAATGAGATGTATTATAATAATTCCACATGTTTGAAATATTTTGTGGTTTTTAGTATCCCATTTATAATCAAAGTTAAAGGAGAAAATATTTGGAAGTTTGACAAAAAAATGGTTGATGGAATCTTTTTTGGTTATCCATAAAATAAAATAATATGTTGATATTACAATAAGAATACATGGAAAATTATTGATGTTTCTGATGTAAATTTTCTTTAAATTTAAATTAAGATATTTCACATCAAAAATAAAGTTACATAAGTGATGATGACATTGTTCATATAAATATTTAGGAATAGGTTTCTAAAAATAACGAGAGTTCAATTAAAGTAAAGGATGAAGATGATGATTCAATGATTTATAGTGATGAAGAGAAACCTCACCCATCTCATCAAAGGGTGAGAAAGCATGTGTAAATCTAAAATATAACTATAGAACAAGTATATAATGTTTAAACTAGAATAACTTTGAGGAAAACAACACATACCTCACCGTTTCTGCATATTGAACCAAAAGATATGAACAAGGCATTAGATAATCAAGAATATATTGCTTCTATGAATGAATAATTAAATCATATAGAGAATAATGAAACATTTAAGTTGGTACCCAATATTGAAAACAAGAATTTTATTGAAACATATTGGGTGTTTAAAAACAAGATAAATGAATAGGGAGAAGTTGTTAGAAATAAGGCAAAGCTTGTATGAAAAGGGTACTCACAAGTTGAAGGAATTGATTTTAATGAAAAATTAACAAATATTTCTATATGAGATAATGTTATGATATTTTTTTGTTACAACATAAAGGAAATACATGAGATTCTAAATAGATTTAGTGTATACCTTCCCCAATGGAGAGTTGGAAAAGGAAGTATATATTGAGAAACTCAGTGATTAACTGCTTGGTAATGATGATTTTTTTTTTGTTTCAAGTTAAAGAAAGTTCATTATGGGATAACACAAGAACCAATAACATGGTATTATAATCTATATAACTATTAGATGTAGTTAAAGTTCAATAAAGTAAGAGTGAACAACAATATCTTCATTAAGTAAGATAATGAGGTATCACTTATTGTTATTGTTTATATAGATGATATCATTTTTGAAGACAATACAGAAGAATTATGTAAATATTTTTCCATATAAATGAATACATCATTTTAAATTTCCATGCTAGGAGAAATGATATGCTTTTTGGGTTTGAAAATTTCTCAATAGGAAGATAAAATATTTCTTTCTTAAGATAATTATGCTTTTGAACTTTTAAAGAAATTTGGAATGGATGATTAAAAAACAGTTTCTACACATATCTTAATAAGAACCAAACTTTCCCAAGATGATAAAGGGAAAGAATAAAACCTAAAGGAATTTGGGAAAATTATTGGAAGTTTAAATTATTTTATATCTTCAAGGTAAGATTTTTTATATGTTTTTATATTATGTTTCATTGTAAAATTTCTCTAAAGGAGTCACATTTCAAGGAAAGGTTCAGATTAGTCTGGAAATATTGATGATCAGAAGTAAATATATGGTGGAGTTTTATTTTTGGGTGAAATGTGAGTTTTTTGGAACATAAATAAGAACATTTTTATGACCTTGAGTACTTATAAAGAATAATATGTTTCAATAACTCAAGATATAACCCAATTAATGTGGATGGGAACTTAGTTGGAAGATCTAAATGTGCAAGTAAAGTTGCCACTACTTGCAGACTGTCATAGTAAAAATGATATCAATCTATCAAGAAATCATATTCAACATTGAATATCAAAGAATAGGGATATAAAATATCACTTCATCAAAAATATTTTTGGGTATTTGTTTTGAAGAAGTAATTTGTTCCAACAATGGAAAAAATAACTGATGTTTTCACTAAATCACTACCAAAGGATCCATTATAAAGAATGATATTGATAATGGGAGTTCAACATTATTCCTTACAAGGCTAAGGTATACTGGATCCATCCCCTATAACACTTTTTCTTTTGACATTGTTCTTAATGGGGGAGGAAAGAAAATATAAATCCCCTTATGTTTATTTCTTTTTGTATTTACAAAATATATTTACAAAAGGGATGAATACTTTTAAGAGAGAATCCATTATTATTTGGTTTACTTATTGGGGAGATATATCTCATTTATGATGAGCATTAATTTTGAGAGATATTTTAAAAGGGGTATGGTTTGAGGTCATCATGTTGGTGTATACCCATTTCATGTTCTTCAACTTCCAATACTTTTACAAAAAACATGTCTAGAAGAATTTAAATTATCTTCTTGATACGCATAGTGTCATCCAATTTTTCACCTAATCCTCTTGTAATGATCAATATATCCTTAACTCAAGTGAAGAAGTAATTTACTATTTTCTATTCCATCATTTTGAGGTCTTTATACATCAAAATCTAAACCTTTAGTTTAAATTTCTTCACCATTTCATTACATCAATAAATATTTTCCAGTTCTTCCCATATACCCTTTACATGTTAATCTATTTAACTTTCAAAAAATTATTCTCCAAAAGGGTTGAAATAATATAATTCCAACCATGACCATCATTCTTAAAATTCATTTTATTAGTTGTTTCCATTCCTTTTCCCCAAAGGCCTTGAATTTTTATTATTTTTAAGATAATCCCCTTTTTAATTTGATTGATAAGAAATGATTATATGGCATAAAATCCTAGATTACATGTTAAAGAGGCCTAGAAGCATACAAAGCATTAAAAATTGGCTTATATATCCTATACATAGAACAACCCATCTTCACATTCCTACATTTTACTATAAGCATATCTCCTAGAAGTTGAGTATGTGGTATGTCATCACCACCCCTCATAAGAGAATTAGATGGGTGAAAGCTTATACACTCCAAAGATAACCCTTTTATATCTAACTATCTATTCATTACTCTCCTTGGACCGCCATTCACCCCATAAAACTAAAATCTACTACAAAAAAATCCCAAAGATCCACCATGGATGTCCTAGAGGCTTAGAGGATCAAAGGTCCAGATACATGGACCGAATGTTCATGATGTATGAATGATACCACTATTACAGTATCACACTATAGTAATTTCTATAATATATACAGTTCTATATTTCAACTATAGTACCATGAAAATCCTCCACTACACAGTTTTAAACCCTGTTTATTGATGCATAATGATATAGTTTTTACCACTAAGCTAAACACTGACTATAGTTGTCCATATAAAACCACCTTTAACATAAGGAACTGATCCAATAGTTACTACCTCTATATTATCCACACTGATTGATAAATGAAAGGCTGGTATCTGATCTTTATATATATAGTAATTTTTTCCTTTAAAAGTTAGAATCCCAATATTTTTTACTCAATTGAGGATGCCCATATTTAAAATATAAATTTAGAGACTTGAACACTAAAAAAATAAACCCTTTCTCTCTAAATATTAGATCATTAATGAATAGAACTTATAACTTATATAAAATGAAAAGGACCCTCAAGATCATTGGGAAATCAGTGACTGGGGTCGAATCGATGATTTAAATTCCCTTTTAATATTCCTATAAAAACAAACTTCACCACCCGTTAAAGTGATTAATTTAATAATTTTCACACACACTAATGGAAAATCATATTAGAAAAAATAGATTTTTAATGGCTCAAATCTCAAATTGAGAAGTTTAGTAATTAGCATGATCTGGATTCATGAGTGATCATATAGTCCATTTATTTCTTCATTTTTATTTCAAATGGTTAGTGTTTATCTTTGAACTCAAATTACACATAAGTCTAATGACTATGTATAGTTCCACTACATCATAAAAAATTATAGAAATTATTTTTAACAATAGGAGATTATTCTACTAGTTAAGTCTTTAATCAGGTTTTGTATGAGTTTCTTACTCTTCTCCTTCCTATCTCTTTCCCTCTTCTTAATAATCTCCTCGATTATTTACTATGGTACACTCCAATTAAAATTATTATTTTTTATTTTTTAAAAAAATACTCATAAAAAACTATATTCATTTCTACAATATCCTATTTATATATCTCACACATAGAATCAACATATCTAAGTTTTAATTTGAATTTTAAATTCAAATTCAAAAAACTAACTTCCCTTAACTACCACTTAATTTTTTATTCTTCTTTTTTATACTTCTTTTTTCTTATTTTATTTTATTAAATTGATTTATCTAGATGGATTTTGAAATAAATCATGTAGAACTATATATAACATGATGTGTCTAAATAGTTATCCTCAATTGTAAATTATTCTTCATTATTCAGGGTGAAACAACTTTCTTCATGGTGAAAAAAATATTTCTTGAATATATTTATTAATGAACTCATTTTATAAAATATAAATCACGTATGATGAACTTTAGAATATTCTAATATTATTCTTAATTCTACTTGAATTTTCAGAAATAGTTATTCAAAAATAATGCCATTGAAATTTATGAATTCTCTATAAACTCTTGCAGAAATCATATTTTTTGCTAAGTGAAACTTATTACATATCAATTTTTTGATATAAATATTTATACATATCAAAATAATCATCTTACATATCAAAAAATATTCTTATTCACCGACCAATCTTCTTATATGTCAGTCAATTTGCTTATATATTCTCAAACTTCTTACATTTTAAATGCACGTAATCTTATACGCAAAATCCTATCCCATATCAACATCTTATATGGAGGGAAACATGGACTTAAGAGTGTCTCCCTTCATTAAAGAGGATCTGTACTAGTGATGAGGTCCGAAATCATACATTGGGGGGACTATACCCTTGAATTAGAGTAAAAGAACAATGGGAATAACCCAAAAAACATAAACATCCATAATCAGAGTATGGATAATAAACAAAAAACCAATGTTATAATAAATATTGTATGAAGGAGTAATATAAGATAAATAGACCGATCTCCCACTGGTTCAATTACATAGTAAAATAAAAAAATATATAATGAGGATCCACTACCATCCCAAAACTCACTAACCCGGTCTCCAAATTCTGTTGAGTTTCTCAATCCTGATTTATTATACAAAATCTACTCATAACTATAAAACAGATATAATATCTACACATGCACCATATTTACCATACTTAGTGTTAGAATTACTAATAAGTTGTTTCTCACCAAGTTTTTTTAATATATTCCATCATATGTGTGTATTCATGAGGAAAGTAAATGATACAAAATAAATATGCATGGTGGGTCATCATGTGTTAAGTAAGACACCATGGCACTCAACCAAACCTATATTAGCCTATGCTAAAAAACAACCTTATTCCATGACCACATGTATACACATTGGGTTATCATATTCTAACCAAGACACCACGACACCTAGCCATACCTGTTTCAATCATTTTCAAAATCCAACCATTTTGTGCCACCAATGATAAAATGTACCTAAAGACCCATGGTAGGTTGTATGTCATCTACCCAAGTCAATAACCTTATTAAATTCCTCACTAAAGAATCTAAACCATTATCCTTTGTGAAGGTTTCATTGTATAGTTCTCAACCCATTCTTTCATTATGGAATAACGAAATTAAATTACCCAACAAATACCCTTTGATGTAGGGCAGGGTGCAAAATATAGTACCCAACCACTAACCACTGATACAGGGTAGGGTGTATAGTATAGTACCTAAACACTTCCCACTGATGTAGGATAGGGCACATATTATAGTATCAAATCCAATTCCCCTAGGGAAAGGGAACATAATAAACATGAATCATCTCTTCTTTCATAGAGGAAGTCATCCATCGAGTTCCCAACCCTCCCCTGCAGGATTGGAAAAAACATAATAGATCCCAACCATCCTCTCGTAGAAGTGGGTTAACTAAAAGTTCCCAACACATCCCACCTAAGTGATTTCATACTAATAATATCCCAACCCAATCCTCCTATAAAGAGGGAGATTAGGAAATCATAGTCTATCCTCTATTCTTCAGTTAATTCATCTATCTTCATCCAATATCACACAATAGAGAATCCCCATGCAGTAACAACAATAATCCGCATAGCCCATATCATAATCATACTAGTTAATCCCAAGGTTCTAGTTACTTGTAACCTAGACCCACATCTCAAACACTCCTCAAATCCTATTTATCCTCATAGGATAATCTTCTCATGACCTCAATGGTCAATAAATCATAATATGTCGATGTTATCTCCATTATCTTATCACCTATTAGGATTTACACCATGGTACTTAAAACCTATTCTATTATTTTTCCACCAATACAATAACGTATCCAACAACCCCATGGTTTCCTCTCAATACAAAGTCTCTACAAAACTCTAGCGTGAAGGTAGGTATCATCTTTGTTTTGTGTTAACTATTCAATTTTACATGCATGTTCTAGTCCATGTTCTAGTCCTTGCAGCTTGGTCATGGTTTCATAATCTCCAAAATATTCACGAACATATAAATCACAAGGTTATTTATGTAGTTTTATAATCACTCTATGGAACTTATATTAAAACTTTTCTAAGACACTTAAATATTCCTTTTTTTGGTGATTATTAAATTTAATAAAAGAATTGAATTTATAGGTAAATAAAATTTTGAATATTACCAATCCATAATTATGAAAACATCATAAATTAATAATTATTTCATACTATTTAAAGTACATAACATTCATAATCATTCCTGACATAAACATTATAAAAATGTTCATATTTTTGATAATTCTTACCAAAATAGGAACACGATATCACAGTTCAATGAGTAAGAAAATATTATTTTATAATGATAATATAACTTTAAAAGAATATTAATAATGTTATAAATATCATATTTATTTATTAAATTCATCCTTATGACCTACCATGTGAGAAGATAATGAAAATAATTGTCATTTATAGAGGTAGACGTCCACACGTATGCACAATCATTTTCATTTTCTAAGGGATTGGAGGGTAAGAATGTTGATAATATCCTATATTTAAAAAATCATAATTATGTCATAAATATCATATATCTTTTTTTTAAATTCATCATTATAAACATCCAAATAATGTGGTGACCTTCGTGGAGGTGGTACATCGCACGCATTCACGGGCAACATTTTCATTTTCCATTTAATGGAAAGGATGAAGAAATTAGTTATTAATACAATATATAATAACATTTAATTATGTTAAATATATTGATTTATTTATATTAAGCTAGTTAGAATATATTTAAAGGAGGTATAAGAAGAAATATAGTTGAAATAATTTAGTTAAGATTTAAACCTCCACCTTGGATATCTTCCTTTGGCTTAAACCTTAAACCTTCTAAGATTGGTATTTTAATATAACCATGACCTCTAGGAAGTGGGTAGGAAAATTGGGATGTGATTTGGGAAGCTATTGGTCAAGATAGGGTGATCAAATTATGAGTGAGGAGAGGAGGTTCCCTTTTATAAGTGAAGGTAGTGGCACTCTTGTAAATATTAACAACTTTTAAGTATAATAAATGTATTTATCATGTAAAGTGTATAGTGACCCTACCCTTTTATGCATATAATTACATGATTTTAAGCTTAACTAAACATCAAATTACAAGCTAAGGATCGTAAAGTCTAGTGTCTTGGAAGACTAGATACATAAAATGGAAAACATGGGACTAAATAAAACATTTCATTATTTATCATCCATTATGAGATACTAACTTCCTTTGAGCTCTTACATCTGCATGGGATAACCTGGGGATAACATGAACAAAGGGATGAACTAAAAAGAAATGTAATGGAATAAACATTAAAATAAAGCTTATCATGTGGGTTAGAAATCATAACATAAGGATATAAAAAGGCATGGAACATGATTAAACATATGGAATCATAACATATAGAAAATGGGATTATATAATCATGGAATCATAGTAATGAGGCAAAAAAATTAAACATGACTTTAGTACGATTCAAAGATCATTGCATATAGAGGAGCACAGTTCAAGGATAACCACCAAGACCATTGCATATAGAGCAGGAGTCAAGGCTAACCACAAAGATTGTTGCATATAATATCTCATGAGACTAAATGTTACCCAATGCATTGGATCACTATCTAGGTGCACCCATCATAACATGTTCATGAATATGTTTGTCACATAAAGAATCATATACAAACAATCAAACATACACTACTGCAAATATGACCTTTAAAAGAACTAGAAAAGTCCATTTACAGCACTAAAAAAGCGTTGTTAATCTCAGTGAAGATAAATGGGGGTCCCTTTTATTAGCGCTAAAAAAAGCACTGATAAAGACCCCTTTTATCAATGCTAAAAAAAGCACTGATAAATGGGTCTTTTATTAGTGCTTTTTTTAGCGCTGATAAAATTTAAAAAACATTAAAAATAAAATAAAAAAATATTTCTACAATTTGGGGTGGGGCTTCAACAGCGCTTGAAGCCCCCTTCAACAACATCCCCCCACCCCAGTCTGCACGACCCGACCACCCCTCCCTCCAGCCTTTAACAGTGCTTAGCCCCATTTCTACCCGCGTGCGCACCCTGCCTTTCCTTGGATTCAAACCCGGAACCTCTTGCCTGAGCGTCTAAACCTTTACCACTCCACCATATTTCTTTTCTCTCCATTTAATAATATATATATATATATAGCTATATTTACTTGTATATTAACGTGTATTTATATTAACATATATATTAATATATTAATATATATATATAGTTATATTAATATATATATATATATATATTTGTATATTAATATATATAGTTATATTTATATATTAATATATTTATTCATATATTAACATATTTATTCATATATTAACATATATTTATAAGATTAGTTTTAAATACATTTATAAAATATACTTTTGTGTGTGTGTTTATAAATAAATAAATACATATATACAACACACACACACACACACATATATTATATGTGTATCTGTAAGTATAATCATACATATTTATATATATTTACAAATATTATATATTAATACGTATATACATATGTTTAGAATATATAGATAATATATATCAGTTTGTTAATGCAGATCCACACAAATATATATATATATATATATATACACGTACACATTATATAGGTATATAAATATTCATATATTTGTATTTTAAATAAAATGTATATTAGTTTTTTATTTAGATAAGGCTTATATATTGAGAAATATATTTTATATGTAAATATGTTTAATTATTTATTTATAAAATTAAATTTTTATGTGTGAATATATAAAAAATATGTATATATTATTATATATTTGATTATAAATAACAGTACATTATGAAAAACGAAAAATGCGACAGAAGGTTCCCTTATGTCACCAGCGTGTAGAGCTCGTCACAGGATTCGATTTGATATGTTGTAGAGCTCAATCAGACACCCAGATCAAAAGTTATGGCCGTTTGAACTTTGAGTTACATTTTCAACTTATTTTAGATCTTTTATTTATTTTTTGATTTTTTGTGTCTTCAAATTGTTATTAAATGATTATTAGTCGATGATAATTAGAAAATTATTAATTAATAATTTTTTAAGATATTTTATAAGTCATTTTCACTACATATCTTATATATTAAGTGCAAATGTTTATTTATACTTATCTAAAACATATTTAAAAAATATATATTATATTTATATCAATATAAATATAATTATATATTTATATATCAATATATTATTTTTTATGAAATATACACTTTATCAGCGCTAGGAAAAAAGCACTGATAAAGCCCCCCTTTATCGACGCTCCTAAAAAAAGTGCTGATCAAGGGGGTGCCTTTATCAGTGCTAAAAAAAGCACTGATAAAGGCACCCCTTTTATCAGCGTTTTTTTAGCATTGTTAAAGGGTGACACTGCAGAAACCCAGTTTTGTGGTAGTGATAAATATAAGGGTTACCCATGGAAAGAATTTGGTACCATAATCATGTCAAAGCATAATAAATGGGCTCATCATAAAAGTGTCCATTGAAAAAAGGAATTAAACCATACATGAGAATTCCTAAAGGAGAATAGGCATAGATCATGATTAGTGATATCAAACCGATGTAAGAAAAGTATTTAAGAAACTTTAGAATTAAACCATTTTAATGCGATTTAAGGGAAATATTAAAGAGCATTGAAAGTATAAAAGGGAATAATCTTTTATATAAAACCAGAAGTGAACCAAAAATATTTTCCTAATAAAATGAGTGATTTTAGAGAAATAATGGTGGATTAAAACATATTATAGAGTACACTTTAAATTGAATAAGAATTCAGGAAGTTTTATTAAATCGGGCTTACTTACTGGGAAAGATTGAATAGGAAACATTTTAAAAATATGTATATCCCAGAAGAAGGATGGTGAATGGATCTTGATACAAAAGTTTAGAACATATCCATATCATCTAGAAGATGCACATAACAAAGAATATAGAATTTCATTTGGGTAAAAGGAGAGAAAGAGTTACTCGAAGAAATAACGGAGGTTCGGGTAGAATCCCTTAACTTTACTATGGAAAAATTGAATATTTGTGACGAGGAAGGGTCTTGTCGCAAATAGTCCATTGGGAGAGACTATTTGCAACGAGACTGTCTACTCGTCGCAAAAGGTTTGGCGTGGGTTGCGCACCAAACCGTGGGAAGGATACTAGCGACAGACATAAGAACCCGTTGCAAATACCCAACGATGTTTTTTAGTATTTACGACGAGTTTTATCCCTCGTCGCAAATGGTATGTCGGCAGGTTGGTATTTACGACGGGACCCGTCGCAAATATCTTTTTAATCACCGACGCTACTTAAAAGGTGGATGGTATTTGTGACGGGATTCTCATCGCAAATAAACTCGTCGCAACTAATCTAACCTATATATACCCCTATATGTTTTCCTCTCATTCCACTCCTTTCTCTCATCTTCTCTCCCTCTCTACTTCTAATTTTTTTCTCAAAATTTTTCTAAGCTATATTTTTTAAATCAGAGCAATATTCGCGACGTAAATCCTTCAAAAGATTTAGTTTTAAGATATTTATCTATTTTTTTAATTTTTATTTAATTAATTTTATTTGATAGTAGTTATAATTATTTTAAATTAGCTGCAATTAAATTAAATTAGAATTAGATCGTTTTATTTTGCATTATTATTATTTTTTACGAATATGTGTGATTAGTATTAATGTCATTAGTATAAATTAGAAAAATTAGAAATAATTATTAATAATTAGTCACAATTAGTAATAATTAGGGATAATTACTAAAAATTAGCGTTAATAAATAGTAAATTGAAATAAATATTTATAAATAATAATAAATAGTAATAATTAGAAGTAAATAGTAATAATTAGAAGTAATTAGTAATAATAAGGAATAATTTGTGATAATTAGTGACAACTAGTGATAATTAGTAATAAATATGATTAATTAGTAATAATTAGGATTAATTAGTAATAATTAGGATTAATTAGTAATAATTAGGATTAATTGGTAATAACTAGGATTAATTAGTAATAATTAGGATTAATTCGTAATAATTCATAATAATTAGGATTAATTAGTAATAATTATGATTAATTGGGATTAATTAGAATTAATTAGGATTAATTAGGAATAATTAGGAATAATTAGGAATAATTAGTAATACTTAGGAATAGTTAGTAATAATTAGGAATAATTAGTAATAAATAGGAATAATTAGTAATAAATAGGAATAAATAGTAATAAATAGTAATAAATGGTAATAAATAGTAATAAATAGTAATAAATATTAATAAATTGTAATAATTAGTAATAAATAGATATAATTAGGATTAATTAGTAATAATTAGGATTAATTAGTAATAATTGGGATTAATTAGTAATAATTCAGATTAATTAGTAACAATCAGTAATAATTAGTACTAATTAGGATTAATTAGTAATAATTAGGATTAATTAGGATTAATTAGTAATAATTAGGATTAATTAGTAATAATTAGGATTAATTAGTAATAATTAGGGTTAATTAGTAATAATTAGGAATAATTAGGAATAATTAGGAATAATTAGGATTAATTAGGAATAATTAGGAATAATTAGGAATAATTAGGAATAATTAGGAATAATTAGGAATAATTCGTAATAATTCGTAATAATTAGGAATAATTAGTAATAAATAGGAATAAATAGGAATAAATAGGAATAAATAGGAATAAATAGGAATAAATAGGAATAAATAGGAATAAATAAGAATAAATTGTAATAAATCGTAATAAATAGTAATAAATAGTAATAAATAGTAATAATTAGTAATAAATAGCAATAAATATAAATAATGAGTAATAATTAGTAATAATTAGGATTAATTAGTAATAATTAGGACTAATTAGTAATAATTAGAACTAATTAGTAATAATTAGGACTAATTAGTAATAATTAGGAGTAATTAGTAATACTTAGGACTAATTAGTAATAATTAGGATTAATTATTAAAAGGAAGGATTAATTAGTAATAGTTAGGTTTAATTAGTAATAGTTAGGATTAATTAGTAATAGTTAGGATTAATTAAAAATAGTTAGGATTAATTAGGAATAATTAGGAATAATTATGAATAATTATGAATAATTAGGTTTAATGAGGAATAATTAAGAATAATTAGGACTAATTAGTAATAAATAGTAATAATTAGTAATAAATTATAACAATTAGTAATAAATAGTAATAAATAGAAATAGATAGTAATAATTAGAAATAAATAATAATGATTAGAAATAAATAGTAATAATTAGAAATAAATAGTAATAAATAGAAATAAATAGTAATAAATAGAAATAAATAGTAATATATAGTAATATATAGTAATAAATAGAAATAAAAAGAAATAATTAGTAAGAAATAGAAATAATTAGTAATAATTAGTAATAATTAGTAATAATTAACTATAATTAGGAACAATTAGGAACAATTAACAATAATTAGTAACAATTAGAAACAATTAGTAAAAATTAGGAACAATTAGCAACAATTAGCAACAATTAACAACAATTAGAAACAATTAGCAATAATTAGGTTTAATTATGATTAATTAGGATTAATTAGGATTAATTAGGATTAATTAGGATTAATTAGGAATAATTAGGAATAATTAGGAATAATTAGGAATAATTAGGAATAATTAGGAATAATTGGGACTAATTAGGACTAATTAGGATTAATTAGGATTAATTAGAAATAAATAGGATTAAATAGTAATAATTAGAAATAAATAGTAATAAATAGAAATAAATAGAAATAATTTGTAATATATAGTAATAAATAGAAATAAATATAAATAATTAGCAATTAATAGTAATAATTAGTAATAATTAGTAATAATTAGTAAGAATTAGAAATAATTAGTAATAATTAGTAATAATTAGTAATAATAAGGAATAATTAGTTATAATTAGCAATAATTAGTAATAATTAGCAATAATTAGAGTACTTAGGAAGAATTAACAATAATTAGAAACAATTAACAATAGCTAGTAACAATTAGTTACAATTAGCAATAATTAGAAACAATTAACAACAATTAGGAGCTATTAGCAATAATTAGAAACAATTATCAATAATTAGCAACAATTAGCAACAATTAGCAACAATTAGCAATAATTAAGAACAATTAGCAACAATTAAGAATAATTAGGACTAATTAGCAATAATTAGCAATAATTTAGATTAAATAGTAATAATTAGCAATAAATAACAATAAATAGAAATAAATAGAAATAAATAGAAATAAATAGCAATAAATAGGAATAAATAGGAATAAATAGGAATAAATAGTAATAAATAGTAATAGATAAGAATAAATAGAAACAAATAGTAATAAATAAAAATAAATAGAAATAAATAGAAATAAATAGAAATAAATAGTAATAAATATTAATCAATAGTAATAATTATGAATAATTAGTTATAATTAGTAACAATTAGTAACAATTAGAAACAATTAGTAACAATTAGTAATAATTAGTAAGAATTAGTAATAATTAGTAACAATTAGTAACAAATAGTAATAATTAGGAACAATTAGTAATAATTAGGAATAATTAGAAATAATTATGATTAATTAGGATTAATTTGGCATAATTTGGAATAATTCAAAATAATTCACAATAATTCACAATACTTCTCAATAATTTACAATAATTCATAATAAATTGGAACAATTTCCAGTGGATTAGTGGCACTAATTTTGCTCAACGGCTCATCCCCTTGCAACTTTCTCTCACTAAAATCACTATGAAAAATTTGCTCAAACGTTTGGATATCCATTTTAATATTCACGAGAATTAATATGCATATATCGGATCATATTTTTCATATTGATTTTAGTGAGAGAAAGTTGTAAGGAGATGAGCAGTTGGGAAAAAGTGGTTCTTTTGCCCGACGAATCATCTTCTTGCAACTTTCTCTAATTGAAATCACTATGAAAATTCTATTCTGACATTCGAATATCCATTTTTGTACACACAAGAATGGAGAGCAGTGCAGTGAGGCCTCTCTGCTCTCCATTCTCATGCATATGAAAATGGATATTCATACGTTGGAGCAGATTTTTCCTAGTGATTCCAGTTGGAGAAAGTTACAAGGAGATGAGACACCGGGAAAAAGAGATACCGCCAATCTGTTAGAAATTGTGCCACTCATAATTAGTCGTAATTAGTATAAATTAGATGTAATTACTAATAATTATAGGTAATTAGTATAAATTATTATAAATTAGTATAGATTATTATAAATTAGTATAAATTCTAGAACAAATACTATAAATAACTATGAAATAATAGAATTTATTATAAATTGCTATAAAAATAAATTTAAATTTCTTCTCTTTTTTGGATAGTGTTTGTCTAATATCAAATTATAAAAAAACTTATTATTTTATATTTTTGAGAGAAATATAGAACAAGGAAGTCCACAAAAGTCATTATTAGATGATCGTGCTTAGATAAATTAGTATAGGAATCCAAATAGTTCTGGTTTAAATCCTATATATATTGAGGGTGTTGAATCTTTCTTATTGTTTGCATCATAAAAACCAGATTTTTTTTCAAAAGGGACAATTAAATGTCCATGTAAAAAATGTTCTCTGAGGATGTTTGAAACATTTTATAATGTTGGAGCCCATCTATTGTGTTTTGATTTTCAACCAGATTATGTTTTTTGGTATCAACTTGGTGAATTTAGTTCTAGAGAGAATACTAATAATTTGGTTATGAAGCCACCACAAATTCAAAATTTAGTACATGATGTGGCAGTTCTGTTTGTTCAAGATGATATTGATTTAACTCCTGAGTTGGAACCATCTCAATTTTATGAGTTTTTGAGGTCAGATGAGGAAGCCTTATATCCTGGATGCAAGATAAGAAAATTTTAAGCGGTTGAAAAATTAATGGCTATTAAATCAGATAATGGAATGTTAAATAGATATTTTGGTTAGATATTCATTTTGGTCAAAACATTATTACCTGAAGGAAATGTGTTGCATACAAATTTATATGAGGGAAAGAGGATGGTTCGTAATCCATGTCTTGGTTATTAGAATATTCACACATGTTCAAATGATTGCATCTTATATTATGGTGAAAATGATTCATTGTAAACTTATCCCACATGTATATAATCAAGGTATAAAGATGCTCACACTACTGGAAAATTTCCCTATACCCACGCTTTCAAACCGTGGGTATAGCCCATGAAACCGTGGGTATAGGATATACCCACAGTTTCATGAACCGTGGGCTCCCGAGGCGTCAAGATAGCCCTATACCCACGGTTCTGTAGAAACCGTGGGTATATCCAACAGAAATCTCATATTACCCATGGTTATGGTAAACCGTAGGTATACATATATACCCACGGTTTATAGAACCATGGGTATACATTTTTACAACCCAAATTATATACCCATGATTAAGTAAATCATGGGTATAGATAGTTTTTTTCATAGCAAAAATACCCACGGTTTAACAAACCGTGGGTATATATAGTTTCGCAGCAACATATATACCCATAGTTTGTTGAACCGTGGGTATAGATGGTTTTCCCAGAAAAAGAAGCTGCCCACATTAACCACTGTGAAACAATGAACTTGCAACCCCCCACTAGACTTGCAGCCCCTCCCTTGCCCCATGTACATACCCCCCTACAACTCCCACTGGACCTGCAACCCCTCCCTTCCCCCCCTGAACAGACACCCCTACAGCCCCCCTGCAGCCCCTCCCTTCCCCCATACAACCCCCACTAGACCTGCATCCCCTCCCTTCCCCCTGGACAGACCCCCCCTGTAGCCCCCACTGGACCTGCAACCCCTCCCTTCCCCCTGGACAGACCCCCCTGAACCTGCAGCCCCCTCCTAGACAGACCCCCCCTGCAGCCCCCCACTAGACCTGCAGCCCCCTTCCCCCTAGATAGACCCCCCTCCCTACAGTCCCCTGGACATGCAGCCCCTCCCTCCCCCTGGACAGACCCCCCTAGACCTACAGCCCCTCCCCCCTACAACCCCCACTAGACCTGCAGCCCCTCCCCTTGGACCTACAACCCCCTTTCCCCCTGGAAACCCCCCCCTGGACAGACCCCCCGCTGCAGCCCCCCACCGGACCTGTAGCCCCCCTGGACAGAACCCCCCCTGAACCTGCAGCCCCATCCCCTCCCTTCCCCCCTGGATAGACCCCCCCGGACCTGCATCCCCCTCCCCTTGGACCCCCCGTTGGACCCCCCCCCCCCCAATGGACCCTAGACACCCCCACTAGACCCCCCCATTGGAACCCCCTAAACACCCCTGGACCCTAGACACCCCCTATGAAGAAGAGGAGTTTCTTGATAAGATAGTGATAATGTTTGAATTTTATGACAATATTGAGGCTGTCAGAGTAAAATGTGTTTCGTTCTTGTTAGAGGGTCCTAATCAGAGACGTTGGGACTCAGTGGTTCAAACTAGGATGAACGCAGAGATATGTTGAAATATTTCAAGATCATTTTAAAAGAGCATAAGTGTCCTGATGTCCTAGCTTATTCCATATCTCGGGAGTATATTCATCTTTCCAAAGGTGGTTGATCAGTGATGGAGTATACCAATCATTTTTCTGAACTAGTGCAGTACACACCCTAGATTGTTTAAATTAGTAGATGAAATCTCAGAAGTTTGAGATGGGACTACGAATAAAAATTTATTCTTAGGTATTTTTTTCAAGGTGAAAGCTTACAGTGAGGTAGTTAATCATTCTTTCAAGGTTTAGATCAGCTTGAAAGTAATGTCTAGTTACATTGGACACCCCTTGGACACCCCCTGGATAGCCCCTAGACACCCCTGGACACCCCTACCCACTCCCCCTACAGCCCCTCCCTTCCCCCCTAGACACCCCCAGACACCCCAGACACCCCTCCCCCCATAAACACCCCTCCCCCTGCACCCCCACACCCCCTGCCCCCTTCACCCCAACTGCCCCCCAACCTTCACCCCCCACTTCCCCCCCACTGCCCCCCACCCCCAACCCTTCTGCACCCATCCCACCCCCCTGCAACTAGCCCCCACCCCCTTTGAAATAATGCAAACCAAAATTAAAAAACCATGGAACCACAATGCATTGTTTTCACCTGTTAAAACATAAGAAGAGCTGGCCAAAGTGTTCAAATAAGGAAAAAGTTATTATCAGAAAAGTCCTAAATAAATTCTTAATAATAAAGCATCACAATCATTTATCTCTTATTTAATCCAAATAAATTCTGATAGAGGATGTAAAAAATACATCCTTGCTGCATTGAGTTGCTACAGTAACCCGAATTTTGTAACAAGAAAAATGTATTTCCTAAAGTGGCGGCCACTATCCATGGCCCATCTCTATCATCTAGAATTGAAACATCAACTAGATGCATCATTAAACCCAGTTTTTTGCTTTCCCATCCTCTTCACTACTTCCTGATGCCAATAATTTAAAGGAATTGTGAATACTCACCTTTAATTTTTGAGTCCCCTTAACACGATGAGCCAGGTCTGTGACTGGTGTGCTCTCTACCTTATTTTTCATGGGAGTCTCAAAAGATGAAACCCCATGACTATCCCTGGAAGAAGTATTGTCACCAGTAAACTGCTTGTAAGACAAGGTTGTAGCATTCCCAACCCATTTTACATTAAGAGAAGGGGTTAAAGAAATGGCATCTTTGTTGTTTCCACCCTTAAAAAAGAAACAAGAGTAGAGGCATGGGCTTCAAGAACAGGATCATCCAAAGGGGGATTGTTACAACTAAGGCTTGATTGGTTGGATTTGTGGAAAATATATGAGGTATGAATGAGGTATGTTTGATTAAAGAGGCATGGGCTTTGTCAAGAATAATGGAATGAATATCTATTGCATGAAGATGTGTTAAAGATGTGTTGAAAATATATATATGAAGAGTTAATTCGATGTGTTAACATAAAGAAGAAGTCTTGGAAGAGGACCTAGGGTGAAGGTATGCATGGAAGAATTTCATAATGAAATGAAATTCATGATTTGGAGATATCGATATGTGTTTAGAGCATGGATGAAAGTTGATACAGGTTGGAAATTGGATGTGGATCATGTTCACTAGTTGAATTAAAGAGATGGCTGATATATTAAAGTTGGAATTGATCTTAATATCTAAAATCTGGAACTGATTTAAAATACATGAATGATGGAGCAATTTTTAACTGGTTTAGTAGGCTGAGGTTACACAAAATTTCAATGGCCTACATAAATATTGTTGCATAGGGAGTTAGAAGATTCCATGAAGCTGTTATAGAATGGGAACTACGACTGTAGGTGTGGAAAAGTAGGCTAACAAGCAGTGTTCATGAGGAAAAACTTGCAGCATGTGAATACAACTCTTGCATGGTTCAGATGGTTGCATGAATCAAGTTTTCAGGTCTCATGCCAGTGATGTTTTGAATTAAGTTTTTTGATAATATAGATTCCATAGTATTCAGAGTCTTAAATGAAGAATACAGTGTTGTGATATTCTTTATGTTATACTATGACATAGTTCGTGATGAGATCCTTAACGCTATGAGGGAGTTCTTTAACCATGCCTCAATGCCCTATGGAA
This sequence comes from Viscum album, assembly GCA_963277665.1. Lineage (NCBI taxonomy): Eukaryota > Viridiplantae > Streptophyta > Magnoliopsida > Santalales > Viscaceae > Viscum > Viscum album. The sequence goes on from OY728159.1 coordinate 320,044,721, forward strand.
TCAACTCCAATTTTATTGCCCTGATCCCAAATAAGGAAAATGCTGTGGATGTAAAGGATTTCAGACTTATTTCTATTGGGAATACCTTTCCAAAAATAATTAGCAAAATTTTTGCTATGAGGTTAGGTCCCATTGCTCGTGGGTTTATCTCTTCAAATCAGTTTGGCTTTATCCTTGGTAGGAATATTCAGAACTACCTCTGAATGTGTTAACATCATGAAACGAAAGGTTAAACATGGGAAATTTTCTTTAAAGCTTTATATATCAAAGGAATTTGATACAATAAAGTGGACTTTTATTTTTGAAATGCTTAGAAGGTATGGACACCCCCCTGCACCCCCATGCCCCCTGGATAGACCCCTTGAACACCCCCATGCCCCCTGGACATCCCCCTTGCACTCCCACTGGACACCCCCTCCCCCCTAGACACCCCCCTGGACACCCCTCCTGGACAGCCCCCCTGGACACCCCCCTGACAGACCCTGGACACCCCTCTTAGATGCCCCACTTGCACCCTCCCCCTACTCTTCAGACCCCCCAGACATCCCTTGGACACCCCCCTGGACAAACCCCCTAGACACCCCACCATACCCTGCCCCTGCCCTACAGACCCCCTGAACCCCCCCCAGACAGCCCTTGGACACCCCCTGGACAACCCCTCCTAGACACCCCACCTGCACCCTCCCCCCTACTCTTGATAGTTTCATTCATAGGAATACAATGGTTATTAATCCACTAAACCAACAAGTTACATTTAATCAGGATTTCTTTACACCAGTATAGATTTTCACCACCAGTGATACCATTTGGAATCTGATGTATAGACTTGTAAATATTGTCCAGGAAAACCCCCATTGGAGACTTCATGAAGACTAAACATTTTATTTAAGAAGATATAATAATATTATCAAAACATTCACTTTAATGGTGGTTAAGAACAACCTATGTAAAATAGGGGTAACAACATGCCTTGGAAAAAAAAATGTTGGGAGTCAGATAGCCTGGAAATCCAAGAGGGGAACCTGACCAGTTGTCGAACAAGATGTTTATGTTTCCTCATTCCAAAATCCACCGAGACTGCTTCTTGAGAACCGGAATGTTCCCATGAAACTCCTTCCACATTCATGAGACTTTCCCCTAGATCCTCAAGGTTAGATCAATACTTTGACAGACATGAAATTGCCTCATAGAGAATGAACTTCAAGAACCTCCCAAGCAAACTTAGCTTGCAGAATGTGCATTAATCCCTTGACACTACATAAGTTGATACCACCATCTACCACTAGTCTGGCCATCCTCATCCACACATCCCTAGGAAAATATTTCCTCCCCATGAGAATACAATATTAAAGAAGTCATTATCTTTTCAATATTCCACAACACCACTTTCAAAGCCATTAGGAATGATAACACATTTATTGTAATGGATCTAAGGATAAAATTCACCTACATAATTCTTCCAAAAAAGGATAAAAAGCGGTTTTAGTAGTTATTAATACAACTTTTTATTTTATTATAAACCCCCTCAAAATGTCTGATATGTAATCTCCCTGGGGAAATAGGAGAACCATGGTACTCCAGCGAAAAATGCCTTCATCTGCATGCTTTGGATATTTTTTATTCTCTATATGGATTGAATGTTAATATTTTGAAGTACCTAATGTTTGCAGCTAGTATCTCTCGTGATGTTTGTGATTCTATTGAGGTTGTTATGGGGGTTAGGAAGGGGTCTCTTCCTATTTTTTATCCGGGAGTTCCCCTCATCACTTCTAAGCTTAGAGCTTCTGATTGTGTGGTCTTAGAAGAGAAAATTGTTGGAAGAGTTAAAGTTTAGACTAATAACTCTCTCTGTTATATTGTGCGGTTACAGATTGTTCAATCAGTTCTTTTTAGTATGAAAGCTTATTGGTGTTATCACTTCATTTTACCCAAGAGAGTGGTCAAATCCATTGAATCCACCCTTAGGAATTTTATTTGGAAAGGTCCTTCACTGGCTTCCTCTGGGGGTGGCCTACTATTTTTTCTATGATGGAGGTGTGGTTTGGATGGGGTTTGGAGTACTGGTTTTGCAGGCTGGTTGTTTTGGCTGTATGTAGTGGCAGTAGTTTTCTGGTGGATGGGGTGCTGGTTTGTTGTGGAGCTGGGTGCGGGCTGGTGATGTGTAGGGGCTGGGGTTTTTGGATATTGTAGTTGGTGTCTGTGGCTGGTTTGGGCTGGAGTGGCTAGTGCGGGTTGGAATGCAAGTGGCAGGGGGATGGTGCAGGTTGGAACAGTTGGTATAGGGTTGTTTTGTAGGTGGAAGGGGGTTGGTGCGGTCTAGAATGCAGGAGGCTGGGGGCTGGTGTGGTGGCTGGTGCAGGCTGGAGTGGCTGGTGCGGGCGGGAAGGCAGGTGGCAGGGGGATGGCAGGGGGCTGGTGTGGGCTGGAACTGGTGGATGGGGCTGTTTTGCAGGTGATAGAGGGCTATCATGAGTGTTTTGTAGGAGGCTGGGGGGTGGGGGCTGGTGTGGTGGTTGGTGTGGGCTGGATTGCAGGTGGATGTGGTGTAACCATGGCATGACTGCGACGTGACCGCGGCGTGTTGGCCCGGTCCAGCGACATCCGCAAGGCAACATCTTCTGGATAGAAGCGAAGGGAGCGGGAGGAGGTGAGGCAACATTCCGGCCGTCACCCTGCCGACAGAAATTGTGATTAGTCAGTCTCAACATTGATCACAAGACTCATGGAATACTATCACAAATCTGATCATCCATCAGATTCCCCATTGTTGTAGAAATCTCCAACTACACTATATGAGGTGTGTGTTGTTTACTGTTCTCACAAAGAAAAAAGATAATGTATAAGCATTTTCTCTACAAGGGTCAAAAAACTCATCCAATCACCAGGATCATAAAAATATCAAACTCTGAAGGACACTTTTACAAATAAAAATATCATTATAAAAGTATTCTCAAGTCTTCTTATTGTCCAACATTTACTATAATGTCCCTCGAACACTTAGATAGTCATTGTAGAATACAAGTAGCAAGCTTCACCCTCATTTCTAATGTTGTCTACAGGTGACTAAATATTTTCATGAGAGACTCAATCAAGAGATTTGCTACCTGAGGGCCTCCATCCCCATTAACTATGGGTGGGTAATTTATCTAAAACTCTATCTAGGTATCATACATCAAATTCTGACAGGACTGCGAACCGCCGTGGGGTGTCATCCTGGAGCAGGGCCAAATCACAGCATTACCATGGCGTGACCACGACGTGACTGCGGTGTGACCATGGCGTGACCCTAGCGTGACCGTGGCGTGACCATGGTCATTTGGCCCGATCCAGTGACATCTACAGGGCAGCATCTTCCGGATAGGAGCGAAGGGAGAAGGAGGAGGTGGGGAAACATTCAGACCGTTGCCCCACTGGAAAAAATTGTGATTAGTCAGTCTCAACATTGATCACAAAACTCATGGAATACTATCACTGAGCTGATCATCCATCTGATTCCCCATTTTTGTAGAAATCTCCAACTACACTATATGAGGTGTGTGTTGTTTACTGTTCTCACAAAAAAAAGATAATGTAGAAGCATTTTATCTACAAGGGTCAAAACACTCATCCGATCATTGGGATCATAAAAATATCAAACTCTGAAGGACACTTTTCCAAATACAAATATCATTATAAAAGTATTCTCAAGTATTATTATTGTCCAACATTTACTATGATGTCCCTTGTGAACTTAGATAGTCCTTGTAGAATACAAGTAGCAAACTTCACCCTCATCTCCAATGTTGTCTACAGGTGACTAAATATTTTCATGAGAGACTCAATCAAGAGATTTTCTACCTGAGGGCTTCCCTCCTCATTAACTATGGGTGGGTAATGTATCTAAAAGTCTATCTAGGTATTATACATTGAATTACGAAAGGATTGCGAACCGCTACGAGGTGTCGTCCTAGAGCAGGGCCAAATCACGACATTACCACAGAGTGACCACGGCGTGACCGCAACGTGACCGCAGTGTGACCACGGCGTGACCACGGTGTGTTGGCCTAGTCCAGCGACATCCGCAGGGCATCATCTTCCGGTCAGGAGCGAAGGGAGTGGGAGGAGGCGGGGCAACATTCCGGCCATCGCCCTGCCAACATAAATTGTGATTAGTCAGGTTCAACATTGATCAAAAGCCTCATGGAATACTATCACAGAGCTGATCACCACGAATGGAGTACCAAATCCCACTTTCACTCTAAATACATAGTATCATCTCAATGAATCTATGATACACAAGCCACATTAAACACCTCATAAATGGTATTGAATTACAAATAGGATCATTCCATTGCATTTTATGTGAAAAATTACTCTAAATAAACTATTCTTCTGTCTAATTATAACACCTAGGTGATAATATGTGAGAGGCACTATAGAAAAGAAAATAAATTACATGTAATTTTCTCTAATTGTCATGGATCTGAGGCCCGAGAGCCTTAATTTTTTTATTATTTTATGGGTAATTCCCTTTTAAACTAGCTTGAAGGGTACCTTACATAGCCTATATTCCTAAAGGCACAAGTACCTAATACATGACTAGAAGGATTAAATAATAGTATAAAAGAGAATCCCCCAACCTAGTTATGCTTTATGATTCTCCAAAACTCCAAACCTGCAAGGCTAATTAGAATGAAACACCCCATATAGAATTTCATAGTTCATGGTACCGATGTCTAATTCCATACCCTCTCCCCCTACCAATCTGATTAGATTTACTAGTGGTTCTTCCTACTATGTACCTCTTCAGGGATCTACAACTGATTATCTAACCCTCCATTTTTCTTCCACACCTTGCATAGTTTCCATGCCATCACACCATCTTTCAGCTTCTCATAGTCACCACTATGCTGGGGCCCTTTACCACTATCTTTCTGTGATAAGGTCTCCACTATCTTCACCCCCAAGACCTGCAATCCCGCCGCTAAGGTTCACCCTCCACTACTACCAATGCTGTCACCACCTATTAACTACCTAAACCCCCCACTACACCATAGAACTTCACCATCAATGATATTGTGAGAAGTCCACCACACCCACACTAACATAACCCCAAGACCCATTATCCTACTGCTAAAACACACCTACCATGGTAGCACCCTCTTCTTCCACCGATGGCCAATGCCATGTCTGTAGGTACTATGTCCATTCCATACACCAAGAATCCCCCCTAAAATATGTGGTTACTAAGACTCAAACATGGTCTTATGGGTGTAGGTATACATCATTTCTTCTACCACTAGGCTATAACCCCATAAAATCTCTAAATTTCATGTGTATCCTAATAGAAAAACTATGTCTATAAGGCTATAGACTGGTTATGTTTTTATGAACTACATAGAATGTTCCACTAACCGACATTGAATGTGAGAAACTATGGTTATCCAAATGTACAATTTTTTCCAAAAAAATTCATGTAATAGAAATTAAGTGTTCTTAAAATATATACTCCATATAAAAAATTCAGTGTAAAAGGCCAATTAGACAAGGTTTCCTCCCCAATAGTCACAAAATTTACAGCTAAGTGGATATCTGGGCATGTACTCCCATATGACCTAGATTTACAAACCAAATTTTATATCTCAATATACATGGTTTATTGAGAATTGATGCACACTATGTGGTATTTATATCTACCATCAAACCCAAGTCACTGACTAGTACGAGACATGACATGTGATTTTATGACTATATGTTATGTGATCATGTTTTTGAGCCTATAAATCTATATCCACCATATTATCTATTGTATCTTATTCTACCATAGCTACCTGTTAGACTAGACTCACATCCTTGAATACTCCCCATTTTATTCCCAATGTTAGGGAATAACATATATGACTACTTACTCTTTAAAGATATACTCTTGTATATGATTGAATATGGGAATGTGAATTTGGGTAAACCCCCAACATTGGTGAGTTGTGTCACTAATAATCCATCAGAGGATGAAGGTTAGTAGAATGAGATTCTCAATAGATACCCTTGTAAATTTAATTAATAGATTACTATGAAATATTCCATTCAAATTCATGATTTACACAAGGCACAACTAAATTATCCACTTGTGACCCCAATTACCTCATTGAAGTCAATGGAGAAAACATCATCATCTCAATCTTATAATATTCTATGCAACCAAAATCAGTAAAAGAAGGCATAAAAAGAAGAGAATATGTGGGAACTCAAGCCAGTCTAATCTATCTTGGACTTATTACCTCAATCACTTTCAGAATAGGCACTAATACACCAAATAGAACTTTATATAATGAGGATTCAAAGTGAAGATTTGTCGATTATATTCAATTGATTGATCCTTTCACCAATGAAAAAGACTCATAAAAACATGAGTTTTATGTTCATAATAATAGGCACATAAATCACCAAAATCACCATATTAAATTGTTCTAAACAAAAAGAGAAGAATAAACCATCCTCAAATGGTAGCAGATGAACCAAGATGATCCCAACTGCTTTGTCGAATGCCAAAACATGCAACAGACCCAAGAGAACCATGATACGCCCTAGAAACAAGGATCACAATTAGAATTTCAGAACCTCAAAAACCCTAGGGTTCAGCCAAATGAAACCGGGCAATAGGAGAGAGGAGAACTCTTAATAAATTAAATAATTACATAAGATGAATTCATACCTAGAAGTACTAACCAATAACCCACAAGAAATTTGGTAGAGATGGCGAAAGGAGAGGGAGATGAGAGTAGGGGACATCGTGCGGGGTGTTCGGCCATGGGGGGTGTCGCACGCGACAGGAGAGGATTAGGGGGCCGGGGGGTATTCCCGGAGGAGAGGGAGCCAAGAGCGGTGGGGGGAAATCACCAGAGGAGAGGGAGCCGAGAGGGGAGGGGGGATGTCACCGGGAGCTTGAGGCCAGGGAGGGGAGGTTTCATGCGGGAGGTTCCCAACGTAAATGATAAATGATACGGGGAAGCCCAATAAAATTGTGGGATTAGAGAAATGTATTTCGACGGTTTTAACACAACCGTGGGAATAGATTAAAATATATCACTTACACACACGGTTTTTATAAACCATGGGTATAGATGTGTGGGGAAAGACCTACTTTCCAGTAGTGTCAACTAGGAAAGTCTATATTGATTCCTGTAAAATAGTTGAGATATTTCCCACTTACACCAAGATTGTAGCATTTATTTATGTCTCAGAACACAATGACATTGATGTCAGGGCACAAAACCAATATTTTAACTAGTAAAATCCTAAATTATACATCTAATAAAAATTCATGGAAATATTTTGACAAAGTGTATCCGTCTTTTTCTTGAGAATCTAGAAATGTGTGATTGGGTATTTCTACTGATGGTTTTTGTCAATTTGGTTTTTACGATAGTTAGTATTTGTGTTGGTTTGTCTTTATAAATCCATATAATTTACCTCCTTGAATGTTGATGAAGAATCCATACAAATTTTTGACCTTATTAATTTCACAACATTTAAAAAATAATATTGATGTTTATTTAAAACCATTGATTGATGAGTTAAATTCATTATGGAGTAATGGCGTCAGTACATATGATGTCGCTGCAAAACCGAATTTCCTACTGAAAGCTACATTGATGTGGACAATTAGTAACTTCCCAACATAAGAAATGTTATATGGATAGAGTAAACGTGGTTCAAAATCTTGTATGTACTCTATGAGAGAAAACAAAGCATTTATGATTGTCAATGGAAAAAATATTATTTTTTTGACCATCATCATAGATTCCTTCCAACCAATCATACTTTTCAGATAAATAAATATCATTTTAGAAAAGGTATAATTGAAATAGATAAACCTCCAATAATGATCTCAAGTAAAGAGGTAAAATAAATTCTCTCTTTATTACCTCCCATCACATTTGGACCAACAATAAACTAATAGAAAATTGATGGCTTTGGGAAAGAACACAATTTGATAAAACAGAGCATTTTTTGAGATCTACTATATTGGTATAATTTATTGGTCCATCACATGTTGGATTCCATGCATATTGAGAAGAACTATTTTGATAATTTATTTCATATAGTTTTGGATACACCAGGTAATACCAAAAATAATGTAAAGGCATGATTAGATATTTCCCAAATTTGTAGGCGACTAGAACATAAACTGTTTGAAAATGTCAGATCACATAAGTTAATGGATCCAAAAGTATCTTATACACCATCCAAAGAAAATCAATTATTTTTTAGTGGATTTCATATTTGAGACTTCATATGGTTATGCTTTTAATTTGGGTAGATGTGTCAGAAATGGTCATATTACATGATTAAAAAGTCATGATTATCATGTGATAATGGAAATACTTTTGCCAATTAGATTAAGAGGTTTGTTGAATTAAATTATTTAGGATGCGATAACAGATATATAATATTTTTTTCCAAGACATTTGTGCAGCAACAATAAACTAAAATGCACTAAGTAGAATGCAATAAGATGTTGTTTTAATTTTATATAAACTGGAAAAAATCTTCCCACCGACTTTCTTTGACTCAATGGAACATTTGATATTACATTTTCTGCATGAAGAAAAATGTGGAGGTCTGGTATAGTTCTGAGAGATATACCCATTTGAGAGATACATGTAGAAATTGAAGAAAAAAGTATGTAACACAACATCAATTAAAGGCTCAATTGTAGAATCTTATTTACAGGAAGAAATTTCTTTTTTCAGCTCTCATTATTTTGAATATGAATATCCCTCAAAACACAACCGCATGGACTGTAATGAGAGAAATGTTGATGATGAAATGAGAAATCAATTATCAGTTTTTAATCATCCCGACCTTGGATTCAGTAGAGTTCATGAACGATGGCTTTCAGATGATGAACATCACAGAGCTCATACATATGTTATGATCAACTGTGAAGAAATGAAACCATTTGTACTTTGAGTGATCCTATCACTTATTCTATAATCTTTGTTATAGTAAATTAATCTTATTTTATTTATAGGTTGTATGATAATAATATCAAGAAACAACTTCCATAAATTATAGTAGCTACTCTTGAAGAACATCAAAAAAATAATTTTTACAACTGGTTTAAAAAATTGGTAACATAAATTATTTATGGTTTAAAATATAAAATCAATTTATTACTTGTTATATTGATAATTGTTTTACGAATTTTCAGGTATCTTAACATACTGATAAAATTGATAATTGATTGTGTGTATTGAGTAACCCACCATCCAAAATAGTTAAATATTATAATATATATGTCATGAATGGTTTTTGATTGCACACACGTGCATATGGGGAATAAAAAAAATAATAGTGGTGTCTATTTGAGAGGATATTATCATAGAGAAACTGAAGTTGACTTTTAAGGCATGTTGGAAGAAATTATTGAATTGTGTTATCTAGGAAAAAATTACATAATGATATTTAAATGTCATTGGTTGGATACTAAGAGAGGCTTGTGTGTTCATATTACCCATAGAATCATTGATATTAAATATAAAAGTCTTCTTGAAGTAAATGAACCATTTTTATTGGCTCATCAAGTACATCAAATTTATTATGATAATTGTTGTGATACTTCAAAAGAGTTGGGTGATTGGAGGATTATAATAAAAATTAAATCTTGGGAAAATTAGTTTACTCAAAGTGAATGTAGTTTTACTGAAGTGCAAGGAATTAAAATTTTTCAAAAGACTGCTCCAAATCCATCTTTTTAATGAAGAGACACGAATATCGATGATGACACCCCAAAATTAAGGGTCAATGGTGACGATGATGTTAATGATGTTACAAATGAATTTGTAATGACAAAAGATGATAAAACTAAAACTCATATGAAAATTGATGATGCTGAGGAGGAATATGAAGACATTAACATCGTTAGATTTGAAGATGAGGATACAGATGAATATTGACATGGTTAAATTTTGGTTACAATTATATATAATATATATCAATATATAATAATTGTTTTTAATTGTTTGTTAGCAATAATAATTTTGTGTTTTAGATGGACCATGATATGTTTTGTCAGTTGCAGGATGCTGATCTACCTTTAGACGAGCTTGATGTTGGATCATCTGACCCTCAGACTATTGGCGGTTCAGGGAGGACTTGAAGGGGGTGTGGTCTTTCCTAATTTATGATTCTTAACCCTATCCCGGAGCGACATCCACATCTTGACTTTGATCCACATATATAGAGGTATGATTACCTGTATTTTAGTTAGTTTTAATTAATTTATATTCATAATAATTGTTTGATTATATATTCATTTTTTACAGTTTTTCAAATATAGCTATTGGACAGAGGAGCGCTATATTGTGTAATTATTTTTTTGAAGCATGGGTCATATGGGATGAGATTCCCATTGATATTCAGCACCGCATGTTTGATCATTGGCTGGTACGTAAATAAATAATGTTTATTCTAAAATTTATTTAATTAATAATTTGATATTATAATTTGTTTGTTGGGTTTATGGTATCCCATCGATGAGATCAAGCATGACGCTATCTAGAAGGCATGAGAGGGGTGTATGCGTGAGAATTGCCGTCGGGTTTTGTACAATTTGATAAGGAAATCAATGATGAAAGTATGAATGATAGAGTTTGATGATTCTTGTAGCACCCATTGACTTAACTACATTTCATATTAGGTTTGGGATGTATTATGTTCATATTGTTTGGGTGGAAATTTTCAGAGGAGATCATCGATAAGTTGAAAAAACTGAGGGAGACAGAAGGTGACACATAAAGCTAGTTGTCGTACATTCAATACGCACAGGGAACATATGGTAAATAATTTTTTTAAAAATAATTTATATAATTTCAAATGTAATAGTTTATTTTATATTCAAATAGGTAGTCATACAACTTTATGTTATAATGTTTGATGTTTATAGGAGGATGTACAACGATCCAGTCACTGGAGAGATTAGAGGTGACCGTCAACGTCAGATTGTGGTAGCATAATTTATTTTTGAGTTTTAAAATTAACTGAAAATAATATTTTAACTATTTTAATTTTAAATTAAAATTTAAGGGGTCATATGTGGCCGTGATGTCTCATTCATAGACAAAGAGTTGGGCCGAGATTGAGGATCAGACCTGTGCCCATCGATTTGATGAGGCATCATGGATGCAAGCGACCTAGTATGCCTTTGAGAAATTCCGAGTTATTAGTATCAGATCTCGATTGACACCGGAGAGTTATTATGGTACCACTATGATGTTGGCTTCCAGATCAAGGGGAGCTTGTGGAGAGTCATCATCATCTTCTGTATAATATTAAGAGTAGCTGCGAGCTCAAAGTGAGTTCATAGACTGTATGCATAAGGAGCAGGAGGAGATAAGTCAATAGAAGCAGTAAGAGATGCGCCAATGACAGCAGCAATAGGAAGAGCTCCGATGAAAACAACAACAACACGGGGAGAAGATGTGTTGATGGTAAGAGCAAAAGCAGGAGAAGATGGAGTACATGCGACATCTAACTCATGGTTTAGGGATGAAGTTCCCTTCACCATCTCCTCCAGCTCCTCCAGAAGATCCCCCCTCAGCGATCTGTTTATTTTTTATGATAAAACATTTGAATGTTATTTTTTTGTAATATTAACTATTTAAATTTCTATATTGTGCATTTTTTATATTTTTGTGAATATTTCATTTTTTATTTTTTATTTATTTTTTTAATTTTTTATTATGTTATTATATTTTTTTATATTTTTTTATATTTTTATTTATTATTTTTATTACTTTTTTTTCATTATTTTTTTTATATTTTTACAAATATTGAGGTTTAAATTTTTTTATATGTATTTTTTTTATTTTACCAATATTAGTATTATTATTTCATTAATAATAATAATATAATAATAATAATATTAATAATAATATTATTTTATTATTATACTAATATTTAAATTATTATTTTATTAATATTAATAATATTAATAATATTTTATTATTATTATATTAATATTTATATTATTTATATTATTAATATTAGTATTATTCTTTAATATTATTTTATTATTATTTTCTAATACTATTTTATTTTTATTAATAATATTATTTTATTTAATATTATTATTTTTTATTTTATTATGATATTTGCAGTGGGTCTTTTGTGATGGGGGGCCCTGTCGCAAATATATATTTTTTAAAAATCTTGGGAAACAAATTTGCGATGAGACTTTTTGTGACGAGATTCCTCATCGCAAATGAGTTTTTTAAATAATCTTGGGAAAATTATTTGTGATTCCTTTTTCTGCAATGATCCATTTGCGACGGGACCCCGTCACCAATGGCTCGTCACAAATAATCCAATTTCCAGTAGTGCTTATTCCCGAAACGGTTCTGCACTTGATCTTAATGTCCTTAATAATAAAATTATATTAATTAATTAATAAGTCCATGACCTTTTATACATGTAATTGATTTAATATGAATTTATTAAGTTCATTTTTTTCCTTTTTGATGAGTTATAGTGTTCAATTTCATCATTCGAGAGTGTTTGTTTTCTTAGTTTTCATGATCGGTTCGCTTGTATATGAGTATGTAAGTTCATGTAGAATGTAAATAGAAATCCATAATTGAAGTTATAATTTAATAATTAACATACATAAGATGAAATGATCATATAAATCATTTGGTTATTTTTTGTGAGGATGAATCACTATATAATATGTTAATGATAATCATTTGGATTATTTTGGGCAGTTTTTGCTCACAATGAACATGTTATGTTTTATTATTTAACATCATGTGTATATAATGATTCTAGAACATTGCATAGTATTTAATAAATATATTGTAAATTTTTTAACCATAAAAATGGTTTTATGACCATCCTTTAAGTTGTTAATGGAAAATGAAAATTTGATGTCCATAAAGGTGATAAATTAATACCTCATGAATGATGTTTTCATTTCTAGAATAAAAGGAAGAGGATAAGAGATTTCATGAAGAATTATTACATCAACATGATAAAATTAATGTATATATAATATAATAGAGTTTTCATTCCACTTGGATAATGGGAAGTGAGGAGAAGATAAGAAAAGAAAAGGACTTGAAAAGAAATTAAAAGAAAAAGAAAGAGGAATTTACCCCACCAATTTCTCCTCCTTGAAAACCTCCTTAGCGAAAATGTTTTGTTATTTTTATGAGACCAAGATATCTTAGATGTGTGGGAGAGGTTTGGGAAGATATTTGAGCATAATTTGGACAAGGCTCAAATCTTTATAGGTGTGAGGAGAAGAGGTGGTGAGAGGTAGTATTTATAGTAGAGGAGAGGGGTGTTTTCTTATTTTTTAATTCATTGGATTATTATTTTTCTCAAGACAATAAATATTGTTGATTCTTGAGACTAAATAAAGTAATTAGATAATGTGAGTTCAAACCAATTTTACATACATAATTCATGACTCAATTAATAGTGTATTTAACTTATAATTTATATATACTGTAAATTATAGTATTTTACTGTTCACAAAAAATTCATGTATTTCAGAAAAATCCAAAAAATTCACCGTAACAATTTTTAACATGTAGAATTAAAAAAATGATCTCCATTTTATGAAAATAATTTTCTAAAAATGAGAAATTAATTTTTAAATAAAATCATCATTTACTTGAGAAATACATATTTTAAAATTACAACTGATTTTACTTTGAAAAATTAATTAATGTCTCATACAATTATATTACAATCATAAGATAACAAAATATTAATTTATGAGTAAATTTTATCGAAATAAATTTTATTTTAAAACATTATATTAATTATAAAATTGAAAATAAATACTTATGTTTTATAAAAATATCAACACTTAATTAATAATTTCTAAAACATTTATTTACTTATACTATGATATAATTATATTATACTTTCATTTAAAAGATGCCTAAATTTTATTTATACTTTCATGGTTGATGTTACTATTTATTTGGTTATATTACTATTAATAAGGGTAACATTACTATTCCAAAGGGTTAAGTTATTATTCACCAAAAAATTAAGTTAAACCTAGAAGACTCTAAATATTATACTAATTGCAACCGATATGTCCGTTTTTTGAATTTCAATTCAAAAAAGTAGAAAAATTATTTTTAATGACTAGGTTATAACTATTTCCTTTAAATAATTATAATTAGAAAGTTTTGTTTGGTAGATACTCATTGTTGAGTGCATTACATTCTATATTAAATTTATTTGTAAATCATTGGGGTGTTACATTCTTCCCCTCTTATTAAATTTCACCCTCGAATTTTTTTTACATTCTGAGTTGAAAATAGGTGAGGGTAATTATCATATTTCCATCCATTGACTAGAAAAAAATTAGCTGGCTTGAATACATGTCAAATTAGAATATAAAAATGAAATATTGAACATAGAAGGATAAAATTTTAAATGGAAAGTATATCCTAACTTGTGATTCCCTTGGTTTCAATCTAGGTTATCCAAGTTTTATTTCTTAAAATATATTCTTTTGAGCTTTCCCCCCTTAACAATGGTTCGTAATGAGCCTATGAATTTACCAAATCATATCCCCCGGGAGTGCCAAATTAGGCGCGTAGTAAGGATCATTATTGTGTACTAGGTTTCCCTAAGTCAGGCCTAGAACACCATGTAAGAGTTGTTAATATTAGGTACATCTGTACCAGAACCACTTCCACTTATAGTATCTAGATAGGGATGTATTTTCTTGATAAACCATTTACTCTATACTTAACAAGATTTTGGGATATTTTCTTACACATAGTCTTATCCCTAATGATTTTACTATATTTCTTTAATACTAATCCCCAAAACAACTAGACATTCATTTTATACCAACTATATAGACACTAGACTTTTACTCATATCATTACACGATTTTAAGCATAACTAAACATTAAATTATAATCTAAGGATCATAAAGTCTAGTATCCTGGAAGACAAAATAGAAAACATGGGACTAAATAAAACATTTAATTATTTATCATCCATTATAACCTCATAAATTCCTTTGATACCTTAAATCTACGTAGAATAACCTTGGGATTACATGAATAAAGGGATGATCTAAAAATCCCAGTATGGTAAAAAATGTTAAAATAAAGCTTAGCACACGGGTTAGAAAGCATAACAAAATGATATAAGAAGGCATGAAACATGATTAAACATATAGAATCATAACATATAGAACATGGAATCATATTATCATGGAATCATAATAATGTGGATTTAACATAAAAAATGACTTTAGCATGATTCAAAGCTCACTGCACATATAGGAGCATGAGTCATGGATAATCACCAACACCGTTGCACATGGAGCAAAACTCAAGGAAACCCACCAAGACCGTTACACATAACTTCTCATGAGACTAAACATTACCCAATGAATTGGAGTACTATTTTGGAACACCCATCATAACATGTTCATGAATATTTTTTCCACATAAAGAATCATACATAATAAATAAAACATAAACATAAGGGTTACCCATAGAAAGAATTGGGTATCATAATCATGTCAAAGCCTAATAAGTGGGTGTATCATAAAATTGTACATGAAAGAAAGGAATTAAATCATACATGGATATTAATAAAGGAGAATATTCATATATCATGATTAGTGATGTCAAATTGATGTCTGAAGTGTATTTAAGAAACTTTAGAATTAAAACATTTTATTGCGGTTTAAGGAAAATATTAAAGAGAATTTAAAGAAGAAAAGGGAATAATATTTTATATAAAACCAAAAGTGAACCAAGAATTTATTTATAATAAAATTAGTTACTTTATAAAAATAATGGTGGATTAAAACATATTATAGAGTGCACTTGAAATTGAGTAAGAATTCGGGAAGTTTCCTTAAAATCGTGCTTGCTTATCTGGAAGGATTGAATATGGAACCTTTTAAAAACATGTATATCCCCTAAAAATAAGGTTAAATGAATCTTGATACATGATTTTGGAAAATTTTCACTAAATTTAGATTATTTATATAAAAAAAATTGAATTTAATTTGGGTAAAAAGAGAGAAAGAGTAATCCGAAGGAATAATAGAGGTTCAGGTAAAATCCCTTACCTTATGCCTGAAATGGTTCTTCACTTGATCCTAATGTCATGAATAATCAAATTAGATTAATTAATTAATATTTAAAAATAATTTTATACATATTATTGATTTATTATGATTTTATTAAGTTTATTTATGTAATTTTTGATGAGTTATAGTGTAAAATATCATTATTCAGGAGTGTTTATTTTCTTAGTTTTCATGATCAATTCACTTGTATATGAGTATGAAAGTTTATAAAGAATGGAAATATAAATGTATAATTGAAGTTATAATTTATTAATGAACATATAGAAGATTAAATTATCATACAAATCATTTGGTTATTTTAAGTGAGGATGAATCACTAGATAAGATGTTAATGATAATTGTTTGGATTATTTTGGGCGGTTTTCGCTCACAACAAATTTGTTTTGATTTATTATTTAACATAATGTGTATATAATTATTATAGAAAATTAAATAATCTATAATACATATATTATATTTTTTTGACCATAAAAATGGTTTTATGACCAACCTTGAAGGTGTTAATGGAAAATGAAAATTTGACGCCCTCGAAGGCGATAAATTATCACCTCACAAATGTCGTTTTCACTTCTAGAATAAAAGGAAGAGGATAAGATATTTGATGAAGTATTATTCCATAAATATAATAAAACTATAGTATATATAATATAATCAAGTTTTCATGACACTTAGACAAGGGGAAGTGAGGAGAATATGATAAAAGAAAAGAACTTGAAAAGAATTTAAAATAAAAGGAAAGAGGAATTTACCCCTTGAATTTATCCTCCTTAAAAACCTACCTAGGGAAAAGGTTTTAGTATTTTGATGATAAAAATAGTTCCTAGACATGTGAGAGAGTTTTGGGAATATATTTCAGTAGAATTTGGACAAGGCTCAAAGCTTGAGAGGTGTGAAGGAAAGAGGTGGTGAGGGGTGATATTTATAGTGGAGAAGATGGGTTTTTCCCATTATTTAATTCATTAGTTTATTATTTTTCTCAAGAAAAACAATATTGTTGATTCTTGAGACTAAATACATTAATTATATCATGCGAGTTCGAATCAATTACGCTTACATCAGCCATGACTCAATGAATAGTGTATTTAACTTATAATTTATATATACCATAAATTATTCTATTTTACTATTCATAAAAAATTCAAGTATTTTAGAAAAATACAAAAAATGAACTCCATTTTATGAAAATAATTTTCTAAACATGAGAAATTTTATTTTTAAATAAAATTATCATTTACTTGAAAAATAATAATTTTAAAATTATAACTCATTCTGTAACACTTTGAAAAATTAATTAAGGTCGCATAAAATTATATTATAATCATAAGATAAAGAAATATTAATTTATGAGTAAATTTTATTGAAATAAATTTTATTTTAAAAAATTATATTAATTATAAAATTGAAAATAAATACTTATTTTTTATAAAAATATCAACAGAGAACTAATATTTTATAAAAAAATTATTTACTTATACTATGATATAATTATATCATACTTTCATTTATAAGATGCATAAATTTTATTTATACTTTCATGGGTTATGTTACTATTCATTTGGTCATATTACTATTCATAAGGGTGATATTACTATTCCAAAGGATTAAGTTACTATTCACCAAAAAATTAAGTTGATCCTCTCACACTCTAAATATTTTGCTGGTTGTAACCGTGTATGCCTGTTTTTCAAAAATCAATTTACATAAGTGGGAAAATTATGTTTAATGGATAGGTTATAACTATATCCTTTAAATAATTATAATGAAAAATTATTTTTTCGTAGATACTCAGTGTTACATGCATTACATTCTATATTAAATTTATTTTTAATTCCTTAGGGTGTTACAAAGTGGATCCAATTTAGTCCAATTTAGATTACAGTATAAGATACTATCTAAATACACTCATCCAATAAAACTTATATATGTTTATGTGATATTATAATCCTTATCTCTTAGTTTAACCCCACCGCATGTTAACCCTTTTGATCCTAACCATGATAAAAAACATTCTACCATGGCAACTATTCATTATGACTAAAAAATAAAATAGAAATTATTATATAATTTTAATATTATTATCCCAATTATTAAATCAAATTTTCAAGATCCAATTTCTAGAATTGGTAAAACTTTATTTTTAAAATAAGTATGTGTAATGCAATGGAAAACATTTTTTTATAAAAATATCCTATTAAAACCAAAAATGATTTTATACCCAAATATTATATAATATTGATTACCATGGAATAAATTGGATTATTTTTAATAAAATGAGGCATATTTTACTTTCAAACTAAATAAAAATTAAATTTAACTTTGCGACTACTTGGATAAAAGGAAGAACCAAAAATAATTTTTATTTGAATAAAAGCATTACTTAGACTTCCAAAATAACAAAGATATATTTTTAAGTTCAAAATTATATTTTTAAATATATTATTTTAATTATTAAATATATAATTGTTCTATGAAAAATGGTTTAAAAAATTTCAAGTCATTCTTATATCATAATAATGTTATAAAAGTGAAAATATTTGTAAAATTAGTATCTTGCATTATTCACCCAAAAAAGAAACCATTTGAGAGAAATACAAAAAAGTCTCCATAAGATAATTTAGACATGATGAATTAAAAAATTAATTCCAATTATTTAAATTCTAATTCCAAAATCAAAATTTTTTATTTTTAATGAAAATAAAATATTTAATGAAAAACCACTTTTATCAAAAAATGAATCTTTTAAACTTTAAGTGTTTTTAACCATATTACATATCATTTAATAATTATTGTAAATTTATTTTTTTTGAAAAATTTATATTCATAATTTATTTTTTTAACTTTAATTTTAATAAACTATTACTTAATTTAGATTAGTTTTTTGTATATCACACACTATTCAATAAAATACTTACTTAAAGTAATACATACAAAAATAACTAGGTGGTACACCCCCCCAAGAAATTTATTCCTCATAATTTGTATCTCATATCTAGTAAAAAATGGTTTAAAAAAATTCAGAATAAATTTCAAGGGGTTTAACAGGACTTAGAAAATGATTCATTTAAAAAGGATTCCTAATAATGGAACCTGAAAACCGAGTAAAAAAGCGAAGAAATATGGAGTTAAAGATAATTATGAATAAGAAGAAATGAATATAATTAAATCAAAACACATTAAATTTCCTTTTGAAATAAACTTTGATTTCTATTTTAATTCTTGGAAACTGATCATTTCCAAAATATTTCTTAATTGTTTCATTTTTTATTAGGAGATTCGTACCTGTGAATGAGTTTCTAAATTCATACATAGATAGATGAGAAATACTTTCCATATAAAACTTTATATTCATCTTTCTTTAGTTTGAGGGAGTATTTTACCATTAATATAGAGAATATGATTAAATATACTTAATTGATTTCTTTCCGTTCCATAAGTACAATTTTTCTTTTTTGTGTGTTTTAAGCAGTTCTACATCTATAATTCATCTCATGTTATGAATTATAAAAAATCATTATAATTTTTTATTCTTAAATCACTAAAATTAACATTAACTAATCATAAGATCCAAAAAAAGGATGAGAAGTTATTACTCAAATCTCTTAACATTTACTAAAATATATTTTTTAGCATAATTAAAGATAATGAATAAAAATTCATATGATGAAATAATACATTAATCATCAAAACCAAAATAATAACACCCAAAGTTCAACATAAATCATTCCACAAATAACAAAACTTAAAGCTCTTCAATATAAAAAAATCTAAATTAAAACCCCCAAAATCCAATAGATCTCATTACATATTGTTCCAAAATTTACTTAACATTTATCTCAAAAAAACAATAATAACTCATAATGACACATAAAAAATGTATATGCTGTGATCATAAGTTCTCCAAAATATACTAATATTTACACTAAATAAGTTAACTCAATCTTTATTCCTAAAATAATATGAACCTTTTAGGGAAAAAATCCCATACTACCCTATAATTTACCATTAACCTTAATTTAAATAATGTTCCCAAAATTATAGTGAACTTATTTAAAAATATAATTAACAACCTAATCACCAAATAACTTTTCAGTCCCATGGATATTTATACTATAGAACATATTTTCCTAAAATATAATAATAATTTTTCAAAATTAACCATAATCACTTCAACATAAAAGAATGTATTAACTATAAATATTACGTGTAACTTTCAACTTATCTACCCAATACCATTTTTCCAAAATAAAAATCACTTATATCATACGTTAAACCTAAGAGTTTAATATACCTCAATAATCTATTTAAAATAAATCCAAAAAACATCATTAATCACCTTAAAATCCTATCAAATAAATCCTAAAAAGGTATTCATTCCACTAAACTTATAACCAACGTTAGATTTAAAACCATTTATGGTATCCAAAACTCTTAAAATATCTTCATTTGATAAATTCACAAAATCTACGTCATTAAAATACTTTTATGATACAAATTAAGACACCCTAGAACCATACACTAGATTTGGTGCTAAAAAAAATTCTTTACTTGTTGAATTTGATTCTAACATAATCAAGTCAAACATAAAAATAGTTATTTAAAATTTCAATAACAAATAACGTGTCACTTACACACTGAATAAATTTTTAGGTTTAAATTTTTATAGAATTTCAAAAAATAATCTACACAACAAAAACTATGTATTTATCATCAAATGGGAATTCCTACCATTATACCAAGAACTTATTATTTCCTTATAAGTCTTAAATATATTATATAAAGTTCTCTTCACATGATAAAATATATCCATACCCTAACTAATACCCTCCTTCATAACCTGGTGAAAAAGAAACATATGAAATAGTGAGCTCAGATTCTCAAAAAGGGTAAACATGAGAGATATAAATCGATGTTCATAAGTGACCATAATATAAGAATAAGGTTATGAGATCATTATCATTACTTATGAAAATACGTACAATAATTAATATACAATAAATCATGAGTAATTACATAAGGATTCTTCAAAAAAAGAAAAGAGTCATAACAGTGTGGAATCATCAATAATCAATCATGTGTCATGAGAACATATCATAAGAATAAGGGATAATATTGTGGCATAAACATAGATAATCATGAAATTTTGAATATATCTAAGTACAATTATTTCCACCCATAAACATGTGAACATAACTACCTACTATCATGTTTACCCACTAACTTATGAACACAACTAACTACAATATTGTCCATTAAAAAACATGTGAACATATCTACTCACAATCTTGTCCACCTATAAACATCATTATATCATGAGATATAAATCATTAACCAATAAATTTGAGGTATATAGTGGACCCACCCATCACTAAATGATTAAACATATATATCTATGTAATATGATCACAAAAAAATTCATCATTTAATCATAGATTAATAAAATAATGGAAAAGAAAGGAGTTTTATAGAAATTCTCTAAAAACATCATCATTAGAATCTTAGAGAAATAATTTGGATAGTAAAATTAGATCATATCCTTAGTGAATCATAATTATCATAAAATAATATTGGCATATATAAATAATTTATAATATCATTAAAAATATACTTTAAAAAAATAAGAAAAATCCATTTCAATGAATAACTTTAAAAAAATATTAGAAAAATGGGAATATGATTTATTTTGAAAAAATTAAAAATTAACCTTCAAAGAAAAGGAATAATGTTAAGAATATTTATTCATACTTTAAATGTTAAAAAACATCATTTTCACAATTTTGTAAAGAAAGTTAAAAATTACTTATTCAGAAAACCAAAAGAAGATTCCTTTAAACGTTTATAAATAAAGTAAAATATAATGTAAAATTACCTTTATAAATAATTTAAAAGTAGATAATAAATTTTCTAAAGCAATTTTGAAGAACATGGATATTGAATAGAAAGGCCCCTGACCGAAAAAGGCAAAGAAGGTTGGATTTTCACAAAAACATTTTATTATTATTTTTGAGTACCAAAGTGGGTAAAACTAGAGATAAAACATGAAAAACACATAAATAAAAAATTTAAAGGAAAATAAATTGTGTTTATAATATACATAACAAAAAATTTTCCCCAGTGGAAATTAAAATCTAAACAATCCTGATAAACAGTGTGATTACAACATAAACCTTTATAGCTTTGATAACATTCGAATCAAACACCCTTGAAATAAATTACATGAAATGAAACATGAAATATCATTATTAAATATTGAATAATGATCTAATAGTTCAAATAGGCAACATCTATACCATATAAATAAATATAGTTACATATTTTAAAACTTGTCCCAAATAATTAAATTTGAGATGAAAAAATCTCACAAATATCCAAAACATTTAAAACAAAAATCCATAAATGAAATTTTTATGTGTAAAAAGTTTAAATCCATATAAAAATTATAAATATTATATAAACAATCATTGTCCATAAGACACATAATTTTCAAATAACATAGTCAATGAAGAAATAATATAACCCAATGAAAAGAAATTGAGTGGAAAATCCCCTTACCTTATACATCCACTTGGTTGAACACATTATAAATTATTTTATAATAAATTTAAAATTATTATAAAAATTTAATAGAACCATATTTATACTTATCTTACTATATACCATTACCTTATAGTTTCCCATTACCCACTTGATTGTAATCCTTTATTAAAATCAATATTTTTGTGTTAACTATTCAATTTTTCACACATATTCTAATTAAATAGGTTAAGTCCTTACAACATTTTAAATATTTAAAATGTTCATAAATATTTAAATCATGACTTGATAATTTTATGGAGTTTTATAATCACATTATGGAACATATGTTATTGGTTCACATGGAACGCTTAAAAAATATTTTTTTGGTGATTATTAGATTCAAAAAAATAATTAAATTAAATGTAAATATAATTTTAAATTTTAACACTATATAATTATTAAAAAATTATAAAATCATCATTATTACATAAAATTCCTCAATCATTCATGAGATAAACTTTATGAAAATATTCGTGTTGGTGGTAAAATCAACCAAAACAAGAAAACATTATTATATAATGATAATATAACCATTATAGAAGATTAATCATGTTATAAATATCATATTTATTCATTAAATATATTATTATGACAATAAATGTGTGACGATAATGAAAAATAAAATTTTTCATTCATGGAGGTGGTAGTCTGCATGTACGCATGAGCGAAGTTTTAATTTTCTAACAGATTGAAGGGAAATAAGGTAGATAATTTATTATTATTATATAATCATAATTATGCCATAAATATCATATATATACATTAAATACATATTTATAACCATCCATGTGGTGTAGTGATGAAAAAAATTCATTACTTTGTGGAGGAGGTATTCTTCATATACGCACGAGTGATGTTTTTATTTTTCATTTGATGAAATAGAGGTAAGGATTAGTCGTTAAATCAAAATAAAAACATTTAAGTATATTAAGGATACTAATGTAATTATATTATTAAGGTTAGAATATATTTTATTGAGGTATACTAAGAAAAATTCTTGAAATAATTTGGTTAATACTTATACCTCATCCATGGATATCTTCCTTTGGCTTACACCATATGCCTTTTAGGATTGATTTTTTGAGAGAAAAGAACCTATAGAATGTGTAGAATAATTTTGGGAAGTTATTTGCTTAGTTTTTTTTTTTCAATTTATGGTTATTTAAATTTTTTAATCGGTGAGGAGAGTAGGTTCCCTTTAATTAGTGAGGGGAGTGGAACTCTCGTGAATATTTAAAACTTTTAAATATAATATATGTATTTCAACTAGAAAGTTGCTCCAATTTAGTAAAATTTTAAAGGTGTGATAATTTATGTTCAAAATACACTGATATAATAAAATTTATATATTTTTAAGATATATTTTAAGTTTTTTCTCTTAGTTTAACCCCCCTTGGTAACCCTTTTAACCCTTATTATGACAATACACTTTCTACTATAATAACTATTCATTATGATTGAAAAATGGAATGATAATTTTTAAATAATTTTAATATTATTAATATAAATAAATAATATATTTTAAAATATTAATTTTCTATAAGTGGTAAAAATTACTTTTAAAATAAGTTCATGTAACGTAATGAAAAATAATTTTTTGAGAAATTTCTTTTTAATGATAAAATTATTTTATAGAAAAATTTTGTATAATTTTAATCCCATGAAATTAATTGAACTATATTTAGAAAAAGAAACTTATTTTACTTTTATACCAAACCAAAATATAAATAAACATTCTGAATACTTGATTAAAAGTTAAGAGCCAAAAATAATTTTTATTTGCATAAAAACATTACTTTGATTTCCAAAATGTCAAAAAATATTTGTAAGTTCAGAATTATATTTTTAAATAATTTATTTTACTAAATTAATATATAATTTTCCTAGAAAAATCATTTCATAAATTTTCAATTCATTATTATATCATAATAATGTCATAAAATTTAGAGTATTTGTAAAATCAGTATTTTTCACTATTCACCCAAAAATCAACCATTTTAGAAAAATCAAAAAAATTCATCCTAAGATAATTTAAACAAGATTAATTAAAAAATTATATTCACCTATTTAAATTAAAATTAAAAAATTAAAAAATTGGATTCCAAATAAAAATAAAAAATTTAATGAAAAACTGATTTTATAGAAAAATAACCTTTTAAAACATTAAGTGTTCCTAAAATTATTTCATATAATTTACCAATAAAAGTTAATTTATTTATTTACACATTTTATATTAACAATGTATTTATTTTTACCTTTTATTTTAATAAATTATTAATTACTTTAGTTTTTTTTTCATATATCACATGAAATTTCATAAGATATTTTCTTAAAGTAATACATATTAAAATCTCAGGGTGTTACACACCCCATTAAGGGATTATCTAATGATGATTTATAATATTAATTTGGTTTAAATAGGATAATGGGATATTTTAGGATATAAAACCCACATTTTATGTGATATCTATATAATTAGATCTAGCCCATGCCTAATATAGCATCATATTCTACCAAAGTAAGAATTATGAGATTTTCTGGAAGAATATTCTCATATATTCAAATTGGGGAAGAGTCTAACACTAGGATTGAAATGATTGAACCTCTAGTTTTTTTATAGATATCTATATATCATGGTATCAGGCAGGTTATTAAATATTTCTAGAAAACTTTTAGAATATAAAGAAATGTGTAGAACTTCAATTAATAAAATATTCACTAGATATGAGTGAATATTGAGTGTAACTTTCACTATTTCTTTTTATTGATTCGGTTTCCCACCATTTCATAAAAAAATAATAGGTTAGAATAAAAAAAAGTCCATAAATTATGGGAAACAAATTATTAACATGTGTAAATCATTTATAAAGTCTTTACTTATGGGATATCTATTTTTAGCCTAAGTTAAATTTTACTAACATATTTCCCAAAATAACTGAAATTTACTTAGATAAAAACTATAATGAAAATATCATATTATTTTATGATAATTATACACTATCTATGACAAAAATTCTTCATACATGAAACTATTATAGATAGATCATACATAATACCCCTCTTGTAACATGGGGAAATGGAAACATAAGAAGGGTGAGCTCAAATTATCAATAATGGTAAAAATATATATTAACAATCAAATATCGTAAGGTATACTAAGTTGAGAATAAGGGTATGATAATATAATAGATGTTTATGGAAAGAAACATAAGATGTTCATTCCCAAAGAAAACATGATTCAAAAAGCCTGAGTCATGGAATACAACTTCAGCATAACATAAGACAAAATATATATGATTCAATAATCAAGATCCATGTGAAATGAGATTTTTCTCATTAAAAATTTTAAAACTAATATAATGAAAAGAAAATTCATGATATAATATTGGTATTTCATATTCATCATGCTTTTAAATCTCCCTTTCAATTAGAATAAAATTTTATGCAACTTACAAAATTTTATCTTTAAAGACTAAATCATTACCTAATGCATTGGAGAGATATATCATGGTATTATACATCATAAACTATGATTTCTAAGCACTATATCATCAATAAGACACATAGGGAATTAATTTTATCATAAAATAATCCATCATTCCTCTATACCCTAATTAACTTATGGAAAAGAAATGGGCTTCATAACAATTTCCTTAAAACATAATCGAAATAAATCCAAAGGAAGAAGGTGGATGGTATCATTAGAGAATATATTCAGTGAAACAGAATTATTATTAATGGATATTTTCTTATAAAATAAATATTTTATAAATGAATTATAATAATACTTTGGAAAATAATAAGAAATATCATTTTATTTTGGCAACTTCTAAAACACTAAAAATAAATAGAATAATGAGAATATTATTTTATTGAAAACCATATAGAAACATAGAATGTAATATTAATTATGGAGAAATTAAATATTTTTTAGAATAGGAGATCTAACAATAAATTTTAAAAAACATTCATTTAGTTCTTTTGTAAAGAGAGTCAAAAGTGACCTGTGCAGAAAGTGTTAAGAAAATTCCCTTTAAAAACCTTTCTAATAAAATCACTAACTATAAAAAAATAAATATAATAAATCATTTAAGATTATAAAATAAAATTATTGAAACAAGATAAAAATTATGGGAATTTACGAAAAAGAGTTGGGCAAATGACTTAAAAACTTTTGATGTAATGATTTAAAATATAACACCTTACAGATTTTAAAATCAACAACTTTAAAAGAAATTACTTGAGAAAGAACATTAGATACCATAACTATAAATATATTCATGATATAATATGTCAAAGAGGAAGAATATACACCATATATATAACAACCCTCTCTTGACATACATTAAAATTACATCACTTTTTCATAATAATTAAAACATTATATAAACAAATTCCCAAAGACTATACTGGTCTAGTGCCTTTGGAAACATGGAAACATAATCACTGATAAGTAAATAACTTTCAAATAAATAAATACTTTGAAAGAAATAACTTGAGAAGGAAATTTAGATACCATGACTATAAATATATTCATGATATAATATGTCAAAAAGGAAGAATATACACCATATATATAACAACTCTATCTTGACATACATTAACATTACATTACTTTTGAGGAATACTTAAAACATTATACAAACAAATTCCTAAAGACCATACTAGTATAGTTCCTTTGGAAACATGGAAAAATAAACACTAATACATAAGTGAGATAAATTATCTCCCACTAGGTTCTTCTTTATTAGGAACCTTCTTAGACACATCAAACATAATATGTATCTTCATAACCCAGGGGAAAGGAAACATAAAAAAAGGATGATATTAGATGCTTAATAAGGGTAAATAATGGAAACATGTAAACATAAACATGAGAATAGGGGTATGATAACATGATCATAACATTAAAATATCACATCCTACATATCAAAGATCATAAAAATATATAATGGAATAAATCTTGGAAATTAATTAGACATTAATCATAAGGAAATAAAGAACATAAGCCATGAAAGTATAACATAGGAATAAATCATGGAATTGTGGAACATAGATAAGAATATAATATAATTTCCATAATATCTAAGGTATCACTACAAAGATCATGTTAGTAGTGTGGGTTCACTACCCATACCATATTAGTAGTTATGGTTCACTACCATGGCCATCTTAGTAGCATGAGTTCATTTCTCATACCATCTTGGTAGTCATGATTCACTCCCATGGCCATCTTTGTAGTCAAGGTTCACTTCCACCTATCTCAGCATGAAATCATACATACATGTTACAAAAAAAAATAAACAATCATATCATAACCCATGAAATGAAGTGGGTATCATAAAAATGTAATCATATCATAACCTGTAGGAAAATATTCAAGCTCATAATCATTTCATAAAAAATATAACCTGTGTAAGAAAAATAGGTTTCATAAACATAATACCCATGAAAGAGAAATGGGTTTTGTAAAGACCATTATATCAAGAATAAACCATTAATAGAAGTAATATTAATTTAACCATTATATCATTACTAGGAAATGCATGATTAACATCAATGGATGTTATCTTAAATGGGAAATAATTTTGAAATCTCTTTAAAAAAAACACTTCTTGAAGAAACTATCCTTATTCTTTGAAAAATGCTTTTTAAAAAATAAAAACTTATGAAAACTAAAATTTTATAAAATATTATTGAAAATTTATAAATGAATCTTTAAAAAAATTTGAAAATATTTTTCTACAGAACATATAAAGAAGTTTATAAAACATTTCTAAACTGTTTTCCTTTAAATATTATAAAGGACTCTTAAAACCCCCTTTTAAACATAAATTATATTAAATAAAGTTCATAGAATGGGTATTCCTATAAATATAAGTATAATAGGAATAAAATACATTCATGGTCAGTATATAAACCACACAAAATAAGTGAATGGTGAATAAGGTGTGTATCTCACAGAAATAAAGAGTGATATGAGATTCCCCTACCTTATGTCTTAACACTCTTCGTACTCACACAAAACTTCTGTATAATAAATATAAATTTTATATAAATATATCACAGAACCATATTATTATACATAATACCATATATGGTTTTATTAAGGATTTATATTACCTGCTTGTTAACAATTTTTATGTTAAGTTTTCACTTCAGGTAATATTTTCTTTATTCTTGGCATGTGTCTTAATTTGTTATATCGTTGGTCCTTATATTTATATCATTATTTCAAAAATATAAAACATGATTTAAATATAATTTATATTCATTATATTTTTATTATAATAATCTATATAATATATAAGTATCAAACAGAATACAACGTTCATGGAGACGGTAAGCCGTACATACGCATGAACGCTATTTCCATTTAATTGTCATGTTTAAAGAACAAAATTAAATGAAATGTATTTAAATATGAATATATATATAATATCACTAAAATGGTATTAATATTTCACTAATATAATATATTTATACTAAAACATTCCTTAATACATTCCATGTGATGTGTGAACGGATCACATCGTTTTGAAGAGACGGTAGTCCACATGTCCCCAAACAAAGTTATTGTATAACCACAATATGAAAATCATGAAGGTATGTTTAATATAACATTTACATAATATTAAATAGATTATAATATGTATATTAAAATTTTATTTGTCCATACAAATAGTTTTAAGATTATCCTTGAAGACGGTAATGGAAAAAGAACAAAAACATTATTCACGAAGGCAATTAACTGACATAACTTGGGCAACAATTCCATTTCTTTAAATAAGAAGATGTGAGAAATGAAATTGATATGATATATTCCATTATAAATATAACACTCCATAATATACATGATTATTTAGTTATCATTCATTTATGGATGAAGGAGATGAGGAGAAAGTATAAAAAGAAAAGAAATTAAGAGAGGTACTTTGAGAAAATTACCTCTTGAATATCCCCTCCTTGAAAGACCCTTGAGGACATTGGATTTGGTATTTTGGTGATACAAGAAGAAATTGGATGTGGTTATAGTGATGAGTAGAGTTTTGGGTAGATTTTTGATGAGATAAAAGGATTTTTGGGTCAAAATGGTGAGGTGAGGTGGGGTATTTATACTTGAGGAGAGGTGGGTTCAAGTGATTAAATTATTGATTATTTTATATTTAAAGTTAATCACATTGAGGTGGAATTAATTTAAATGAATTATATATTCAATTAATGTTTTTAGGATGTATAGGGTTGAGACACACCTCAACCAACCTTTAAATTTTGTATTTTTTAGGTATTTTAAGCCTTTTCCCTTTTAACTTTAACATGTTTTATTTTTTTACCTATACCGCATTAAATAATTTTTTTACCATTGTAATTTTTTTATACCTAAATATGAAATTTAACTTATAGTATAATTTGTACCCTTTGATTCCAAATATGAAACCTATTTTACCTAATTCAATACAATTTTTTTAAATAATTGGATTTAAAATTAATTCCACAGACAAAATGAAAAAGTAGGTTTTTAAAGTGAAACATTCAGAAGTTTGTAATGTTTTTATATCTAATTTCAATGTAAAATTTATTAAAATGACCTAAATTAGATTTATTAAAAAAAATATTATCTAATTAATATTTTGAAACAATTAAAAATATAATTTAACTATACAAATAAATTATATGAAAAATTAGTTTTGAATTAAAATCTAGTATTTTTAAATATTGATTAAAAAATAAAACCTTATATAAAAACTCCAAAAATTTATCCTAACCTAATTTTTATGTTTAAATATCAAATATAAAGTTTATTTTGACATAATAAATCTATAAAGGTGTCAAAAATTGGATTTAAAAAAAGGTTTTCCATTAAAAGGTGGTAAAACTATCTTTATAAAAATATTGGGTTTTATGTGTTAAATTGATTTTATTCTAATATTATGCCTATAAAATATATTGGATGAATATAAAAAATATTTACCTAGATATATAACATATATATTACATTAAAATTAATTAATAATTTCAATTAATTTAATTTATTAGGATTAAAACAACTTATGAGCATAATAATAGTTTTCTATAAAAATACTCTATTTATATTCAATTGGTTCTTATATTCATTTCTAAATAATCTATAACTAATTAATTAATTATATATTTTTTTGAAACAATATATTTATATATTTTAGTTAATAATATTCATAAAATCTAATTTAACAGCTTGGTTACATCATATTTTAATAATATATTATTGTTTGCTAAACCTTGATCGTGCGTGTTACGCAAGCCATCAAGGAAAGTCTGTGTTTTTTGTAACACAAGATAACCTCAGTGTTACATGTAGATAAATCTAAAATTTATGTTTTGTGTAGTGCATGTAATCCAAACATAGTTCTTTCATTTAAAATAAACTATTTTCAATGTTACACGAAATGATAAATATAAAAAAGATTAAATTAATTCAAAAAAAAATCACAAAATCTCAGGGTGTTACATTCTACCCCCCTTAAAATTAATTTCACCCTTAAAATTTTTCTGGGTTATCAAAGTTTTAATAATTAAAAGTTTCATTTATAGAAACCACATTGTAAAAATGAACACTAAAAAATCCCTTAAAAAGGGAAAGTTGGAATCATAACAGTTACCCAAATTAACATATAACTAGGTTTTCACATAGGCGAACGTAGGTTGTAAGTAAAGACTAGACATGGAGGAAAAGTTTAAATATTTATTAGGTGTGATTCAGGAAGTCAATAAAAATCAAGTGAATGATCAAATATAAGTTCAGGGCCTCAAAGTCACAAATCAATGATGATTTCAAAGACCATCAACTCAAAAAAATTTAAGGTATTAGGAAAACATTTTTTTGATCACTTTCATAATGTTGAGTAATTATTGATATATTTACATAAACAATATTTAATACTTTGGTTGTTCTTTGATAAATTTATAATTTATACATTACCTCCAAGAATGAATTTTCATATGTTAACATTAATACATAAATCACTAAAATACACTTTTAATGGATCTTAAGGACTATAAAAGAATGAAAAATCTAACTATTTTCCTCTTTAAAATCAATATTCCTTAATATTTAAACATAAAAAGTAACAATACTAATTCATAATTAATATTTATTCATAAAAAATAATTATACATTAGCCAAGAAATTGTGTAGGCTAGTGGTAGGTCTGAAACCCTTATCGTCCTTTGGTCATAGGTTCAATACCCATAACCATTCCGGGATTGATTGGTTGTCACCTGACATACATGATGTCCAAACAAACTTTTTATTTTATTATAAAGATAAAAAAGAGAAAAAAATAAAGGTAACATCATCATAGGGGTTTTAAATAGTGAAATCCCAAAGCATCAACTATAAAAAATTTAATCCCCTCAGAGGGGAAGGAACTGAGACCGGTGTAAGTAGAGATTCAATGATCTAGATTTTCCTTAGATACTAGGAAGTCAACAATAATGTTCCCTTATCTCCACATGTGCAGAATCTCTTCTTGATTTCCCAAAAACCACTTATAATTTCTAATGGAATAATAAATAGACCAAGGGATGTTACCTTTGCAAGAAATGAGTTGTAAAAAACCAAAGAGTCTGTCTCAGCTAAGGAAAGATAATGTTCCCTATGATTGTATAACCAAAGACCCACAAGTATAGACTTTTCCTCAACTCGAAGAGAGTCACCTTGGCAAAATAAACCTAAAAAGTCTACAACCTATGAGCCCCACCTATCTCTAAGGACCCCCACCTCACATGAAATCTATAAGGTAGGAACCATCGATATTCAACTTCAGGACCTACCTGGAGGGAGCCACTGAAACCACTGCCCATGAGTCACGTCACTGGTTTGATTGGGATGAGCCAACAAGAGAGATCTGAAGGAGGGAGAAGGATCCTAGTTACGACATAGCCGATCCAGGTCCAGAATTAGATGATTAGTTTTAAAAATAATTCTAGATCTAGTTCTAATGACATCCTTCTGAACATCTTCATTCCTGCATGACCATATACTCTAGAACCATGTAGAAATAATTATGGACCTAGCCTTCCTTTCCATCCTCGAATTATCTTCAACTTGAAACCATCATTGAAGGAAGTCAAGATATGACACCTCCCTCCCTGTCCACCCTATGAATCTACCAATGGTACTCAATACCTCCTTCTCCCAATCACTCTGCAGAAAAATATGGTCGGTCGACTCACTGTTAGACTCCCTACAACAGAAACATTTGAAATCCAAACAAACTCCCATGCACTGAAGATTATCCTCTATTGGCAGAACCCTATCCCTGACACGCCAAACTAAGAAGTTGAATTTCGATATGATTTCCTTGCATCATACTACCTCTCCCCACACATCCAAAACGATCACATCTTCCTAAAACCTAAGGTAGTCTTTAGAATAAAAAACACACGAGGAATAACACACAAAAATTCACTTATCTAGATCTTCATTGAGGCATATATTCTAAAAAACAACATATTTATTATCATCAAGTGTTTAATTAATAAATCCATGATAATAATTCTCCTATTTAAAGGAGATTTATGGGGTGGCACAACCCAAAAAAACCAAGGACCGAACCAACCTAGTTGTGCTGCCAATACTTAATATCCCCCTTACCAACAATCCAGTGAGCATTCTAATTCAGAGAGATAGAAAATGGATGAACCATCCGATAAATGGGAGAGGAAATTTTTGATTGTATATATGATCTCCCATATTTAAGCTGTATGTACATTCCCCACAATGTCTTCACTTATATAATCTCCCATGAGATCTTAGTATGATGCCCCTTTAACAATCTGATCACATTCTTAATGTTGAAACCTCCCTCTACTAAGGGTATATCCAACCTCTTCCATGATTCCCAGTGGTGTTTTCCATCCAGTTGGGTAACCCATAGGAAATATACCAAAAATCGTTCCATTTTTTTGATCACCTTTTTTTTGGAACACTCATAGTAGTGAAAACATGCATCAGAATGGAGGATAGAACGCTGTTGACAAGAGTAATATGCCCTCTAAAGGAAAGAAGATTACTCTTCTAGTTAAGGATTCTCCCCACGATGTGATCAATAACCTTATAAAAGTAATGGATGTGAATCTTCCTGGGGGACATCGGATCACCCAGGTACTCTATTAGAAAGACTCCTCTTTTCATGCCTAGCTTACTTCCCATATAACTGACCCTCCTGTCCGAGCACTTACTAGATATGAAGAATAAAATCTTATCCTTATTCACCACTTGCTCAGTCCAAGAATAGTACTCCTACAAGACCTTTTTAATCCCCTGAATAACTCTTATACCACCATTGATAAAAATAATAGTATCATCTGTAAAAATAAATGATAGATGGAACTTGTTATGATCTAGCTGCGATAAGAGAGGATCCTTCCTGAGTTGACTTGAAGATTAATGTATGAAATCAACACATAATGGACAATGATAAATAAATATGAGGAGAGGGTGTCCCCTTGACGCAGACCCTGGATAGTCTTGAAGAATATAAACTGCTTTCCCATGAAAAAAATAGATAACCAAGCTGACCTGAAACATTGAAACATGAGGTCAATCACCCATTGTGAGAACCCCATATAGGAAATAACCCTTAACAATAATATCTAATCAACCCTATCAAAATCTTTGTTCATATCCAACTTGATGACTAGGTTTCTCCCATAGACTCTCTTATTAATTTCACTAATAACCTCTTGGGCCAAACCAGTTTCCCCTTGTATATTACAGCCTTTAATAAAACCATGGTGCCCCTCTGCAATCTAGATTAAGAGAAAATATTCCACTCTTTTTATTGAGGATGCATGCCAAGACCTTGTAGGGAACATTTCACAAGTTTATGGGTCGGTACTGATTCAAGGATTTAGGACCCTTAACCTTAGGCACCATGACAATCTTCGTGGCACATGAAATACAAGGAAGATTCCTGCTAATGAAGAAATACTAAACTACAAAAAACAAGTCCTCTCTTCACTATATCCCATGAGGACTTGTATAAAGATCAAGGGAAGACTTTGGGACCCAAGTCACTTTAGGGGTCGAGGAACCAGATAACATCGTGAACTTACTACTCATCTGGCATGAAAAACATGGATGCTTCATTATTCCAAAGGTTATTGGATATATTCCTTAAATCTAAGAAGTTGCAAACTTAATATATAGTCTAATTTTTCAATAGATACTTTCAGGTAATAAATACCATCCCACATACTTGTTCATATCCAAAATATCTTTATAAAAAAATTATCTTAACATAAGGAACATATTAAGGGTTATCTTACCTTAGTCAAAATTTCAACTTGTCATTAAATCACTTCACCAGTCCATCAAGAACATTCAAAACGAACTTGTAAATACTGAGTGAAAAACATAATTAGAACAATCATTGTATATTTCATCATTCATAAAAAACAATTTCTGATTCCAAACACATAAAAACATTTATTATTCTACTTCATACTTATTCCATTAACAAGGATACAAAATACCTATTTACTTTCACATTTCATATGTAGTCTCTTTAGCATTAAAACTTTTACCACTATTCACACAACCTTGCTGGTTCCCTTCACGATCTTTCATATTTGAACACTGAGTTGTATAATTACTATTTACTCCACACTTAAAACACTTAAACTTCAAATATGTCTTAGTAAGGATGATATTCTCATCTATTCCATTAACTAAACTCATTATTTTTCACTTATAAACATTTGCTTTGTGTCCTTCTTTTACAAAGTCAAAACATCTTCTTTTTTCCTTTGAGACACTCACTAAAGTGATTCTTTCCACATTCTTGGCATAAAGGAAACTGAATCTTCTTTACTCCATGGTCTCCATTACCCAAACTCATAGTGAACTTCTTTTTTATCTTACTTGGTGAGTCCAAGAGTTGGTTAAGGTATATGTTGTTGATCATGTTCCTTGAAAACCAATTAAGCATGATTATAACATCCTTCACTCTAGTGATCATCCCATTTTAATACTCATCAATAGATTTTACATCATACTCATCATTAATCCAATTCATTATGGTTCCCTCCATTGACTAAAACTAGGAAGAATTGAGTTAGAAAAAATTATCATTGCGAGGAATCTCATAATCATGAAAAGTCACTTATAGGATGTCTAGCTTATGAAAACTTCTTTAATATATGTCACCTTAGATTTATCCTAGGTTATTTATAGTCACTGTCTATGCAAATATCTCATAATGGTTCATGAAGATTTTGTGAAATTCTAAAGCATATCCCTAGGGAGTGTCAAACTAGGTGTGAAGCTAGGCTCATTATTATTTACCATATTACCTCGAGTTAGGCCTGAAAAAATCTTGTTATAATTTTTAGTTCTAGTTTTATATGTGCCAAATCCAAATCCACTTTTAGTATCTAGATAGGTATATATTGATATGAAACCACTCACTCTATCCTTTACCAATAGTCCAGGATATTCCAATAAATATTTCCTTGTCCTTAGTCTTATCCTTATACATGTACTTAGAGTTCTCACTAAGTTTTTATAATACTAGTTTCTAAATTTTAACTAAACCTTCACTTTGATACCAACTATAACAACCCTGTCTTGATATACATTAACATTAAATCTCTTTTACGGAATACTTAAAACAATATACAAACAAAATCCCAAATACTGTACTAGTCTAGTGCCTTTAGAAACATGTAAACATAAACATTGATACATAGGTGAGCTACATTATCTCCCACTAGGTTCTTCTTGACTAGGACCCATCTTAGACACATCGAAAATAATAAGTATATTTATAACCTTGGGTATAGGAAACATAAAAAGGGGTGAGCTTAGATTCTTAGTAAGGGTAAACAATGGAAACATGTAAACATAAACACGAGCATAGGGGTATGAGAACGTGATCATAACATTAAAAAATAATACCCTGCATATCAAAGATCATAAAAAATAATGGGGTAAAGCTTAGAATTTCATTAGAAACGAATCATAAGGAAATAAAGAACATAAAACATGAAATTATAATATAGGAATAAATCATGTAATTGTGGAAGACAGATTAGCATATAATATTATTTCCATAGTATCTAAAGCATTACTTCCAATACTATCTTAGTAGTATGGGTTCACTCACCATACCATCTTGGTACTCATGGTTCACTCCCATGGTCATATTAGTAGCATGAGTTCACTTATCATACCATCATGGTAGTCATGGTTCACTCCCATGGTT
Source organism: Viscum album (assembly GCA_963277665.1). Taxonomy (NCBI): domain Eukaryota; kingdom Viridiplantae; phylum Streptophyta; class Magnoliopsida; order Santalales; family Viscaceae; genus Viscum; species Viscum album. Next base: position 320,081,666 of record OY728159.1, read on the forward strand.
ATCTTAGTAGTCAAGGTTCACTCCCAAGATCATCTTATTCTATCTCATGAGATATAAATATTTACCCAATTCATTAGGGGGAGATATAGGTCCCAAAAAGCTCATCATGAAATCATACATACATATGCCAAAAAATCATAAACAATCATATCATAACCCATGAAATAAAATGGGTATCATAAACATGTAATCATATCATAAACTATGGGAAAAGATACAATCTCATAATAATTTCATAAAAAATATAACTCGTACAAGAAAAATAGATTTCATAAACATATGAACCATGAAAGAGAAATGGGCTTCATAAAGACCATGACATCAAGAATAAACCATTAATAGATGGAATATAAATTTAACCATTTGATAATTACTAAGAAAGTCATCGGTAACATCAATAGATGTTATCTTAAATGGGAAATAATTTTGAAATCTCTTAAAAAAACACTTATTGAGGAAACTATGCTTATTCTTTGAAAAATGATTTTTAAAACATAAATTTTTTTGAAAACTACATTATTTTTACATATTATTGAAAAATTATAAATGAATATTTAAATAATTTTGAAAATATTTTTCCATGGAACATATAAAGAAGTTTGTAAAACATTTCCAAATTGTTTTCCTTCAGATCTTATAAAAGACTCTTAAAAACAATTTTTTAACATAAATTATATTAAATAAAGTTAATATAATGGGTATTACCATACATATAAATATAAGAGTAATAAAATATGTTCATGTTTAGTATATACACCACAACAAATAATTGAATGATGAAAAAGTCATGTATCTCACAGAAATAAGGAACGAGATGAAATTCCCTCACCTTATGTCTTAACACTCCTCGTACTCATAAAAACCTCCTATATAATATATATAAATTTATTATAAATATATTATAGATCCATATTCTTATATATAATACCATATATGGTTTTATTAAGACTTTATATTACCCACTCATGAACAATTTTTATGTTAAGGTTTCACTTCGGGTAATATTCAATTTGTTCTTCACAGGTGTCTTAATTTGTTATATCGTTCATACTTATATTTATATAATGATTTCCAGAATGTATAACATGATTTAAATATAATTTATATTCAGTATATTTGTATTATATTAATCCATATAATATAGAATTATCAAATGGAATACACCATTCATGGAGACGGTAAGTCGTACGTATGCATGAACGCTATTTTTGTTTAATTGTTGTATTGAAAGAACAAAAGTAAATGAAATATATTTAAATATGAATATATATATATATATATAATATCACATCAGTATAATTAATACTTCATTAATATAATATATGTTTACTAAAACAATCCTTAGTATATTCTATGTGATGTGTGAATGAATTACATCGTTTTGAGGAGGTGGTAGTCCACACATCCCCAAACATAGTTATCCTATAACCACAATATGGAAATCATGAAGGTATGTTTAATATAAAACTTAAATAATATTAAATACGTTATAATATATATATTAAAATATTATTTTACTATAAAAATAGTTTTAAGACCATCCATAAAGGTGGTAATGGAAAAAGAACAAAAACATTATTCATGGAGGCGATTAACTAGCATAACCCAGAAATCAATTTCGTTTCTTTGAATAAGAGGAGGTGATAAATGAAATTGATATGATATATTCATTTAGAAACATAAAAATAAAGTATATGCATGATTTTAGAGTTATCATGAATTGATGGATGAAGTAGGTGAGGAGAAAGTAAAAAAGAAAACAAATTAAGAGCGGTACTTTGAGAAAATTACCTCTTGAATATCCCCTCCTTGAAAGACCCTTGAGGACCTTGGATTTTGTCTTTTTGTGAGACTAAAAAAACTTGGACACGGTGAGAGTTAAGATTATACGTTTTTGTAGATCTTTTAGGAGCTACATAGATTTTGGGGTCAAAATGGGGACGTGAGGGGTGGTATTTATACATGAGGAGAGGTGGGTTCAAGTGATTAAATTATCAATTATTTTACATTTAAAGCTAACCACATCAAAGTGGAATTAATTTAAACGAATTATAATTTAAATTAATGGTTTTTAGGCTGGTTAGGGCTGATATACACCTCATAAAACCATTAAATTTTGTATTTTTTTATGTATTTTAATCCTTTACCCTTTTAACTTTAATATGTTTCTTTTTTTACCTATACCGTGATAAATAAATATATAACCATGGTAAATATTTTTATACCTAAAAATGAAATTTAAATTAAAACCTAATTTGGATCCTCTAATTCCAAATATGGAATCTATTTTATCTAATTCAATACACATAATTTTAAAAATTATATTTAAAATTAATTCTGTAGAGAAAACGACAAAGTGGGTTTCTAAAGTGAATCATTTAGAAGTTTGAAATGTTTTTATATCTAATTTCTATGTGAAATTGATTCCAATGAACTACATTAGATTTATTGAAAAATATATATTATCTAATTAAACTTTTAAAATAATTAAAAATATAATTTAACTATGTAAATAAATTAGACGAAAAAGTAGTTTTGAATTAAAATCCAGTATTTCTAACTACTGATTAAAAAATGAAACCTTACAGAAAAATACCAAAAATTTATCCTAACCTATTTTTTTATTTATATTTAAAATATTAAGTTAATTTTGACATATTAAATCTATAAATTTGTCAAAAATTATATTTTAAAAAGGTTCTCAATTAAAAGTCAGTAAAACTATCTTTATAAAAATACTGGGTTTTATGCGTTAAATTGATTTTATTCATATCTTATGCCTATAAAATCTATTGGATGAATATAAAAAATATTTATTTGGACATATAACATATATATTACACTAAAATTACTTACTAATAGTAACTAATATAATTTATTAGTATTAAAATAACTTATGAGAATAATAATAGTTTTCTATAAAAATACTCCATTTATATTCAATTTGTTATTATATTCATTTATAAATAATTTGTAACTAATTAATTCATTTTATATTTTGTTAATACCATATATTTATATATTTTAGTTAATAATATTCATAAAATCTAATTTAACAACTCGGTTACATCATATTTTAATAATATATTATTGTTGTCTAAACCTCAGTTGTGCATGTTATGCAAGCCATCGAGGAAAGTTTTTATTAAATGTAACAAAAGATAACATTACTGTTCCATATAGAGAAAGATAAATTTTATGTTTTTGTAGTGAATGTAAGCCAAAAATAGTGCATTAATATAAAATAAAATATTTTCAATTTTACATTAAATGAGAAATATCAAAAAGATTAAATAAATTTGAAAAAAAAATCACAAAATCTTGGGGTGTTACAATATAATTGAATGTGGGTTCATATTTCAAAACATGTCCCAAAAAAAGGAAATTCTAGACAAGAATCCCTGATAAATTTAGCAATGATTAAAAAAAAGTAATTGAATGAAATAACATGATATTATTCTATAAAACCAATTAATTACCTAAAATAATATGTAAAAATATATTCAAGGGGTAGTCAGTAGAACACATAAAATATAACATGGTGAACAATATGAAGCATGTCTCAAGGAATTAAAACTAAGACAAAGAAACTCATATAAAGATCATAGAAATATATAAAGGTAGATATTATGTGAAATAAACATGGAAATAAAACTTAAAAAAACCATAGTTTATGATTCACATGATCCTAGAATATCATATCCCATGAAGAAATAATATTACTCAATGAAAGGAAATTAATTTTTGAATCCCCTTACCTTAGAATTACACTTAGTTGAGTGTAATTTATCCCCCTATATAATAAATTTAAATTTATTATGCATCTATATAAGAACCATATTTGTATTTACCTTACTAGATTCCATTCTCTTTTAATTTCTCATTATCAATTTGTTTATAATTATTTGTTAGAATAAATATTTTTGTGTTAAATGTTTTATTTTATATGAATGTTTTGATTCATCAATTCCATTACTTTCTCATTTTTCATGATTTTACCATTAAAAAATATTTTAGGAAGGTAAATAATTTGTTTTTAATATGGTTTTGGAGTTCCATGGACCATTTATGGAGCTTATGGGGATTATTCTCATAGAAAGGTTAAAAATTCACTTCTTCAATGATTTTTTAATTCATAAAAGAATTAAATAAATTAGTAAAATTAAATTATTTGGTTTAACTTTTTTTTTTATAATTATGTTGGTTTTATAAGTTTGAAAATATTTGATGCATTTTAAAAATTTAAATGTTGTTTTTGGAATTTTTAGTGGAAAATAGGCATCACCATGCCCTGGTTCAAGCTATTTTCCATTGGGATGTCACTTATGTGAAATGTAAAATCAAAAAAACCTTGAGTAGGGTGTTGTACTAGGAATGGTGTTTTATTGTTTACCCATACACTATGGAAAATAAGTCTCCACTAGGGTGTGGTAGAGGACTTTTCTAGGAAAAAAAACCTTGAATTATATACCAGTTCATGGATGAGGGCATGGTGATGGTTTTTTTAACACATTAATGGTTGTTTTATCTCCCAATAAAGTTAGTCAAACCATGTGAAAATTTAATGGAAGTTTATGATTATCATCTCAACTCATTTTACTACTTTTAAATTGACCATTCTCCATTCTTTGGCTATATTTCATATTGGCTATGTTTTTAATGTATTTTTGGATGTTTTAGATACTACAGAAAGAGATCTGGTTCTTTTGGATTGATTCTTATTATTCATTTATGGTGACTATTATATGGTAGTTATAAGTTATCTTTATTTTATTATTATATTAAAATCATTGTGGGTTCCTCTTTTTCACCAGTTATGGATCCCTCATTGGGTGTTTAGTGATATCATGACAGAGGTAGGTGGCTTTGTATTGAAATTAAAATCAATTGAAATAATTTTTTCTTTCTTGATTTGAAATATATTTATAATTTATTTTTAATTAATTATTTGAGATTCTTGAAGTATGTTTTCAAAATCTTATGGTGTGAGTTGAACCTATTTTTTTTATGGATAGTCAAATAAAGTGATTATTTACAAAAAATGTTTTGAAACATAAATGAATGATTTGAAGGATGGTTTAGATTATAATTCTTGATAAATTAATACATGAAATGTTTTATATATTTGAAATTAAATTTATTATTTTGAAAGGAATGAGTTTTTATGAAAACCATTTGATTTTTGGTTTTTAAGTGAAATGGAATTTTTAAAACATGATTTTGGGATGGTTGAATGATAATTTATGAAACTAATTTGAGATAAATGATTTGACTATTGATTGATTAACATGAAGCACATGGGATCCTAGGTAGTTAGGTGGGTAGTCCTGGACAAGAATAGTAGGAATGTATTAACTCCACCTAGCCATGGATTGATGATGATAGTGATATTAAACTTGATAGGGGAACCAATTTCATTCATTGGGGTAGAATTATATTCCACCTAGGCATGAGATCTTGGGATGTTTTCACAACTTGATTCATAATTCACTAAGATGTGTGAGGATCCCTGAACTTAGATTTAACAAACCACATGGCTTATAACTATATTGTTATGATTGAAAATTCTTATACATGCTAATTTTTATGAAATGATTTATGAATGCCTATTTTTTAGAAATTTTACTCATGCCTATTTTTATGTCCATGATTATTTGTGTATGTTTCAATACTTACCATTAGAATGATTTTAAAAGCATGTTTTATTATGAATTTTTAAAATTTTATCGTGCCATGTTTTATTTAAATTAAGAATAACTAGTTTATTTGATTTGGATTTCTTATGAAATTCATTATGGGATCCCATTTTTATAGTTTTTTTCACACCCTAATTTTGCCTTTGGGTGTTTGTAGACTTTTTTCAGGTCTAGGAAAAGGGGATACATGAATTGGAGATGGTGGGTATTCTTTATTGTGGTACCTTGGGTGTTTTTGGTGTTAATCAGAGTATGTGATTAACTTGTTATAAGGAGATATTATATTGATGTCACTTTTTTGGTTTTTGTGATATTCATGGTTTCATTCCCAACATGTAATTTTTTCCCTTACTGATTATTTTTTGTTACCAACTACTTATGGATTCCTTACCACTTCTTTGCTTTGAATGGTAGTTTTTAGGACTGAATCATTCCCTCTTTACCAATTTTTATGCCCAAATTCTAGTCTCCAGATTGTGGGGATTGATAATTCCATTCAATCTATGTCATATATAATAAAGGTTTTAGTTTAGTGAGTTATCTAGGTTTTTTCATGTAAAATTGGTATCAAAGGGCGATTTTGACCCTTATTGGATGTTGATATACTGGAAGGTATGTTTTTCTAAATATGAGATAAGATTTTTAAGACTTAAGGTGTAGGTTACGAGTGAGTGACTAGATAGATATCATCATAATAAACCTTAATCTAACTTTAGTGGTTAAAAAAGTGTATTTGAGGAATTATTTGATCTGATTCTAGACTTTTCTCAAACCATGATCCAAGATTTGTGAACCCTATTTGATTTCTGATTGATAAGGTTTATGTTTCTATGTATATTTACTAATGATTCTTTATTATCTATTGATGATATATAGTATTATATCCCCAAGAAGAATCTGGTCCAGGGTTTTGTAATGAGATACCAATGAACCATACAAAGTGAACCCTCCAGGTGACCAGAACCTTGTGGATGTATTTTTTTATGTGGTTCAGGATCTGGGACAAGCAGTTACATCTGTCCCCATTCAAAATAGAGAGGTGGAACCTTGAAGGAATAATAATAGAGATCGATTTTAGGAGTTTCTTCATCAGAAACCACTATATTTATAGGGAATGATTATCCTAGAGAGGTGTAGGATTGTTTTGGAAGAATTAATGACTATTCTAGTTCTTGGATATGTTGGATTGCAATTAGGTGAAGTGTGTTGTATTCAAGCTTGAGAGGCCTATCAGGATATGGTGAGATATTATTTTTTATAGAAAAGAATAATGAGGGGGTTAGAGAGGAAATAATTCAAGACACTTTTTATAAGGAATTATATGTTATTATCTAAGTCTATAGAGTTTCTCAACCTTAACCAAGGTGACTATACTTTTACTCAGTACGAAAATTATTTTTTTGAACATTCTCAACTATCCCTTGATATAGTGTTAAATGAGAAGTTGAAGTCCTGGAGGTTTGATATGGGTCATAGATCTGATATCCAATATTAGGTCTTTATTCTGAATCTTATCTCTTATGTCAATCTTCTGGATATGGCTCTAATGGGGTAAATTGATATGGATAGTAACTCATTGTTTAATGAAGATCCTCTTACTCCTAGTGGTGGATTTAGTGGTTATTTTAAAGGGGATAGGAAGAAGAGTGAGTCTCATGGTGGAAATAGTGTTGTTGTTCCTTGATAGAATACTTACTCTAGACTATCTACAATGTATAAAAATGGCCCACTAATTTGTTTCCATTTTGTAAATGTTGGTCACTTGAAGTATTATTCCACATAGGTACAATAGATATGTTTCTCACATGGATGATCTAGTAACATTCATAGGTTCATCCATGTTTTTACCACCCTGTATAGTTGTATAGGATCATAATTACTAAGAGGCCCTACATTATAGTAATATGATACAAGAGAAATGGATTTCCAACCACAAGAATATGGATTGGGCCAACTTCACACAATGGATGAGTCTCTAGTGGGAGATGATACGAGTCTTGTGGTAATGAGTGGTACCATCTCTATTGATTTGTATTTAGTGGGTGCTTTATTTGATACCCGTGTATCTCATTCATTCATATCAACCCTTACTATGGACTTATTAATTTTTATTATGGATATCATTCCTTATGTGATGGATATTGTGACACCTCTAAAGATAAAGAGAGGGCATGGTATTGGATTCCCTTATTTTATTTTATATTTATCAGTTATTAGAGATCAAGATCATCTAGGATTTTTTAGTTCTTGATATGGAATCTTTGAATGTCATTCTCAGAATGAAATGGTTTATGGAACACAAATCATAGATTGAATTTTATCATCAATGGGTGTCCTTTACTACCCTTGATGATAAGTATCATACTTTTATGAGAGAATGGGACCTAATATAATGTTGTTTTAGACATCAATTTCTAGTTATAGGTAGAATTATATCTTTTATTTTGTTTTTGAACTAGAGAAGAAAGCTTCTTGTAGTGAACTTCCTCCAGTAGTGGATAAATTTTTAGAAGTTCTCCTGATAGACTTTTCTAGTTTTCCACTGATGAGAGAGGTGAAGTTATCTATAATACTAGTATTAGGTACAAATCCCTTATAAATTCTCTCATAAATTATGGACCTAGTGGAATTAAATTAACTGAATAATCTATTATATGAATTAATGTACAAAGAATTCATTTGAACTAGTTTTTCAACTTGGGAAACACCAATGACTTTCACTAAGAAGGCCAATGTAACCATTAACTTGTGGGATTATTATCAAAAGATAAATTAGGTTATGGTCAAGAACATGTATCTATTAAACCATATTGATTATTTTTTTGATCATATAAAAGGTTTGAATTGGTTCTTTAAGATTGATCTTTGATTTGGTTAATTACAGCTCAAGGTTAAAGAGTTTGATATTACAAAGACCACATTCAAGAGTAGGTATGGAAACATTAAGTATATTTTTATTCTATTTTTTCTGACCAAATATATTGTTATGTTTATGTAACTATTAAAGATTATTTTACCACAGTATCTTGAATATTTTATTATGGTATTTTTGGATGATATATTGGTTTACTCTAAATACAATGAGGGTCATGTGCTTCACTTGAAAGCAGTTTCGTACATATTAAAGATTCAAATACTTTATTTCAAGATTTATAATTTCCAATTTTGGATTATAGAGATGTTTTTTGGGGGAATTTGGTCTCCAAACATGTTACCTCAGTTGATCCTTAAAAGTTAAAAGTATTCATGTATTGGAAAAAACCACAAAATGACTTTGAGATTGGAAGATTCTTTCACTTTTCATGGTATTATCACAATTTTGATAGATTTATATAACATGTATTATCCATTGACTAATATCACTCATAAGGGAGTGAATTAAATTATAAATTAGAAATTTAGGGTTCTTTTGATAAGTTGAAACATTATGTCACCTTTTCTCCAATGTTTACTATTCCAAAGGTTGGGCAGGGCTATGTTTATTTTTTTGATGCTTTAGGTTCATGTTTGGTTTATGTTATCATGTTGAGTTATCACATGGTGGCTTATATTTCTTTTTATATTATACCTCATGAGAGTAACTATCCCACACATGATATAGAACATGCATCTATGATGCATGATATTAAGAGTTGAAAGCATTACATTTTTAGGGAAAGATTTACCATTTACGCTAATCAAAAGATCTTGAGTTACATATTTTCATAAAAAGATCTAAATAATTATCATAGGTGATAGGTTGAGTACCATCCGTCATTTTTATTGATATTTCCTATACCCTTGGGAAGGGGAAAGTTGTTGTTGATGGATTAAGTGGGAGGATACTATCCTAGTCCATGAAGGAATCATCTGAAGAATGGGATATTATGGCTCACTTTTCTCACATTCATTTGGGAGTATGAGAGGATGACACTAGGATTGATTTGGGAACGTTTTTAGTTGGAATTATCACTTCTAAAGATGATCCTCCAAGATTAGTGTCCTGGTGATGAGTTCTGAGGCATTAGGGATTCTTTATATTGTGGGGAGACAATCAGAGACTGGTGTTTTCTCCAAAGGGGATGCTTTGATTCATGAATCAATATATTGTTCTATCACCTATAAGAAAGGATACAATGGGATATTTTCATAATTCCATGTGGGTGGTATACCTAAGAATCATGAATATGTTTTATGATATGATGTATTACTTCTGGTGTCCATATTTGAAATGAGACATTGCTAATTTTGTTTCCCATTATTATACTTAACAACATATTAAGGAAAAGCAATAGAATCCATTAATTTTATTCAACCCATCACTTGAAAACTTAGATGTGGGATGAGATATCAATAAAAAACATTGTAAGGTTTTGTTGTAATCCATATGGAAATAATGTGATTTGAGTGGTGATTAACTGATTGACCAAATCAACTCACTTTATTCATATCCATGATACCAAAAAAGTTGATGATATAGGAAAACTATATATTAAGGAGATTATCTGGTTTAACAATGTTCTATATACCATGAAATATAATAAGGATCCATGGTTCACTTCTTTATTTTCAAGACGACTCTAAAAGGGTATAAGATCCCAAGTAGAGTTAATCACATCAAATCAATCACAGATGGATGGTTATACAAAATTGTCTATACATGTTCTTAAAAAAAAACGATGTTCTTGTGTCCTTGACTTTAGAGGATCATTATAATGAAATTTAGGAATGGTTTAGTTTCATTACAATAATAGAAACCATTCATCCATTAAAATGGAAAATTTTGAGGCCTTGTATTACTGGCCTTTTAAATCTCCACATTATTGATCTAAGGTTAATGAATCTTCCCTTATGGGACTTATATTGGTTCAATAGATGATATCTAATATACCGATGATTCATCACAAAATGGTACTGTAAAAGTGCCAATAAAACTTCTATGAGGATCATTATTGACATCCTTTACAGTTTTTTGCTCTTGAGGGTCTCACCGTAATTGGATCCCTGATGACATAGAAATTAAGGGAATATGGAACTAATATATGTGGGATCTTTTATGGTTACAGAGTGTATTGGATATGTGGATTACAATTCAGACTTACCACCTTAGATTAATTTGAACTATAATGTTTTCTATCTGTCATTTAACAATAAATATATTTTGTACTCATCTCTTTTTTTGAATTGGGAGAACCTTGACGTGGAACTATATATAACCGTAACTAAGTAACAAGTTTAGATTGTTTATTCTCAAATGAAGTTTCTTCATGGGAAGTCTATACATTTGGTTAGAGTTAAAAAAAAACATGGTTCTAATTCTCATGATAATTGGAAATGTGAGATGTTAATGAGAGATTATTGTCTACATATCTTTTTGGAATAGTCTTTTTGATGAGTTTTTCTTAGGATAAAAAGAATTATAGTGGGGAAAATTATAATATCCTGACATTTTCTATAAGGAAGGTTATTCGATTTACCATGTTTTCTCTTGAGCCTTATGTTTTTTTAATTTCATTAATTTTTTGGTTGTTTATAGGATTAAAATATGTTTTTGAACTTTTTTCAATTAAAAAATTAATGGACTAGTCCCTAGTCTAAGCTGTATTGTACCTGGATGTCATGTATGTGAAAAAGCTAGACCAAAATGCCTAGAGGAGGGTGTTGTCCTATGAATGGTGTGTAGTTAGTTTCCACGGATCCACCAGGTATTGGTGTATGTTTTAGATATTTCAAAATAAACTATACTTATGCAACATGGTGTTTTTAAGGCTATGGTGATGGGAGTTTCATTTTTGAATTACTTGGATGACTATTTGATCTCCCAGGATGGTTACTCCAGCCATATACAATCTTAATGAAAAATTTTATTGATATTATTAATTCATTTTACTTCTTTTAAACCAATAATTTTCCATTAATTGTACATGATTCATATTGGGTCTATTATTCAAGGGTTTTTTTGGTATTCCGACTACTATATAATGAGATCTAGTTATTTTGGATCAATATAATGAGGTTATAATTACCTTGTAATAGTGTGGGAATCATTATGATTTTTAATTTCTCACTAGTTATTAATACCTCATTTGGAAATATCATGATTGAGTTAGATGGTTTCATAGTACAATTCCAATCAATTGAAATAGTTGTTTCTTGTTTTTTTAAAATGGATTTTAAATGGATTTTTAAAGCATGATTTGAGATTCTTGATGGATGTTTTAAAAATAGTATGAAGTGAGTTGAACCTCTTTGTTTATGGATTTTCAAATAGTTTTTTTTTCATTTCTAGAAAATAGATTGAAACTAAAATAAACTATTTTAAGGATGGTTTAAATGATGATTATTGAGAAATAAATGCATAAATTATTTTATAAATTTGAAATGAAATGTATTTTTTTGAAAGAAATTATTTTTGATGATAACCATTTGATGTTATTTTTTGAAATTAAATGGATTGTTTGAAACTTTATTTGGGGATGCTTTATTGATGTTTTATTAATCTTATTTGGGATAAATTATTTCCCCCTTGATTGAATTACTTAAAGAATATGGGAGCCTGGGTAGTCTAATACAATCATTCTAGGCATATAATAGCTCACCCTAGCCATGGATTGCTGATCAAAATAATTCTAAAATTGATGAGGGGTGGGAGTTCATTTATTAGGGTGGACTTATATTCCCCATTGTCCAGAGATATAGGGATGTGTGCATACCTAGAGTTGTAATTCATTGATATGTGTGAGGATTCTTAAGTCTATATCTAACTAACCCCAAGGTTTATAACCATGGTTCTATAATTGAAAATGATTATACATTCCAATGTTAATGAAATGATTTATTCATTCCTATTTTTATTATAAATTTTTATTCTTTCCTGTTTTGATGTAAATTCTTATTTGTATTTATTTCAAATGATTTGAAAAACATGTTTTATCATGAATTATGAAAATTTTACAATTCCATGTTTTATTTAAATAAAAAATTACTGGTTTATTTAATATTTATTTCTTATGTAATACATGGTGGTATCCTACTAGGCTTGTGTTTCTCACACCCTACTTTCACCTTTGGGCATTTAGATACTTTCTTTTTCCAAGTATAGGAAAAGGGGAAACATCACTTAGAGATGGTGGGTGTTCTAAATAGGGAGAACTAGGGATTTTTTAGGCAAAGTGGAGTATGTGATTCATTTTTTACCAGAAGATATTTTATTGATTTTATATTCTTGTTTTTATGATGTTTGTGGTTTCTTTTCTACCTTGTAGAGTTTTTATCATAATGATTGTTTTGTCTTACTAATTGTTTATGGATTCCTTAGAACTGATTTGAATTAATCAAAAGTTATTATAGTGAAATTGTTCGAATTTATCACTATTTAGGATCAAACACTAATAACCATCTCATGGTGATTAAGAATTATTTTTAGGTCATTCTAGAGTTGATTCTGGTTCTGGTTTAGTGGGTTATTCGGGTTGGTTTATGACATTTATGATGACTATCTACTCTAAATATTGAATATATAATGTCTAAATTATCTTTTAACAACCTTAATAATGTGAAAATTATCATATTTATTCATTAGATCTATTTTTAGAAACATATATGTAAGGAAATGATGAAAAATGAAATATGTTGTTCATGGAGTTTTTAGTCTGCACGTAACATGGGTGAAATTTTCATTTTCCATTGGATTAATAGGATGGCACATAATAGTTTTTACATAAACATTATAACATTTAATAATACTTATGATAATAATTTCATTATATTAGGATGGTTATATAATATTTTTAGGAGATATAAAAAGAAATAAACTTGAAAGAACTCAGTAAAAAAATTACCACATCCTTAAATATATTCCTCTGAATATCTCCTTAAGACTTATTAAATTGGTATTTTAGGGTGAAAAGAACCTCTAGGTCATGGAAAATATAGAATATGAGAGGTTTTGAAAGATTATTAATAGTATAAGGAGATCAATGTGTGTGTATGAGTGAGGTGGTGAGGGGATACTTTTACAAGTGAGCGGAGTGACACTCTTATAAATACTTATAAATTTAAATTAAAATAAATTTCATTCTCAAGGTAAAGTCACAAAAAATTCACAAATTTATAATTTTGGATGATTTGGGTTTATAATACACTAATTTAATCAAATTAATACATGTTTTTGTGATAATTTATTCATTATGCCTTAGTTTAATGCCCTATTTATTCCTTTTAACCTTCGTAATGGAGAATTTTTTTTACCATGGTATCTATTATTAATGACTAAAAACGAAATTTAACTTTTTAAAAAAATTTGAACATGATGATTCTAGAAATTAAAACCATTTTAAATGAATTAATTTTTAAAGTTTGTAAAAATTAATTTTAATCTTAGTGCACATAACGTGTAAAAATAAATTTTTGAAAGAATGCATCTTTTAGCACAAAAAAGAATTTATTCTCATTCCATTCCTAGTATCAATAATTAGACGAATGTTAAATTATTTAATTTAATATATTATTAATAAATTTATTTAAAATCATTCATCAATAGTGACTGGTTTAATTTATAAAAATAAATATACATTATGCACATAAAAAATAGTTTTATGAAAATATCACTTTTTTACCTTCAAGTGATTTCATATTCACTAATAACTAATTGATAATAAATGTATGAATTATTATTCATTTTATACATGTATAATAAATAATTTAAAATAAATTTAAATATATAATTATTATAAATTCATATTTTAAGTAAAAATATAAAAAAAATTAAAACAAACATTTATGTTCAGTGAAAAATTATTAGATCAGTATACCTTATAATTACTTAATTATATCATGTGTGTTCTTAATTGAATTTAATAAATATTATTTGAATATTTATAAATAAAATTTATTTATATGATTCCAAAAAGTTATTAAATTTAAAATAATACATAATTCATCAAAACTATTAAAAATAGTTCCTAAAAAATCAATAGTATTTTATAAAATAAATTAGACCCCTTTTATTTTAAAAATTATTTAATTTTAAAAATCTCATTTAACTCTTTGGAAAAATATCTAATTTTCTATTTTAATAAACCATTTTTTACTTCTGTTTAGTTTTTCATGTATCACATGCTATCATATATACTGGTTTTATTTAAAGGATAATACATACTAAAATCTCAGGGTGTTGCATCCCCCCCTAAAAAATTGAATCCTCAAATTTTATTCTCTCAACCATAGAGAGAGAAATATTTTATAAATACATTTGCAATATGGATCACTATTTTTTATAAAAAAAACTTGAAAGGTTGATGACCCATGATACACCAGGTCGAGTCCATGCATTATTAGAATACCTCAAAACCTTTATATATTCTCATGTTTCCTTTATTAATGTACAAATATTATATTTTGATTGAAATAGATGACGATGATGGTTGAAATTTGCAAATAATCCCTTGTTTTGAATATATACACTACTAAAAAGATGGGATTTATCAGTGCTCAAAACGGGCTTTAACAATGCTAAAAAAGCACTGTAAATCTCAACACTGATAAACGGGGGGGGGGGGGGGGGTCCCCTTTATCAGTGCTAAAAAAGCGCTGATAAATTCCCTACCTGCTGTAATATAAAATTATGCAGCAGCACACCCAAACAAGACCTACAAAAAAAAATCATCTTATCAAAAAGTATACCCATACAAAATTAACACATAATTGATAAGGTAATTATAGCAAGTATACACATACAAAAAGTTTACTCATACACCATTAACACATAATTCATAAGTTAATTAAATACATAAAGAATTCAATTCAGAATTCAGGGGGTTAGGGGGGCTGTTCAGGGGTTTGGGGTGGCTGTCCAAGGGGGGTAGGGGGTGTCCTTGGGGGTGGGGGTGTCTGGGGGGATGGGGGTGTCTAGGGGGGGTGGGGGGTGGGGCAGGGAATGTCCAGGGTGGTGGTGGTGGTGGTGGTGGGGGGGGGGGGGGGGCTGTCCATGGTGGTGTGTAGGGGGGGTGGGGTGGGGGTGGTGTACAAGGGGTTGGGGGGGGGGGCTTTCTAGGAGGTGGGGGTGTCCAGGGGGTGAGGGTGTGTCCAGGGGGTGGGGGGGTGTCCAGGGGGGTGGGGTGGTGTCTGGGGGGTGTTCAAGGGGTTGGGGGGGGGGATTTCCAGGGGGTGGGGGTGTTTAGGTGGGTGGGTGGGGGGGTGTCTAGGGGGTGGGGGTGGGGGTGTCCAGGGGGTGGGGGTGGGGGTGTCCAGGGGGTGGGGGGGGGGGGCTATTTAGGTGGTGTCTAGGAGGGGGTGGGGGGCATCCAGGGGGTTGGGGGGTGTCTAGGGGGAGGGGGTGGGGTGGCTGTCCAGGGTGGTGGAGGGGGGGGGACTGTACATGGGGGTGTCCAGGGGGTGGGGTGGTGTCTAGGGGATGGGGTGGTGTCCAGGGGGTGAGGTGGTTTTCAGGGGGTGGGTAGGCTTTAATGGTTTTAATGGAATGAATTTCATGGATTTTACGATCATTGGTATTTTTAAAATGGTTTTGGAATAGTTTTTATTTCAATAATATGTGTTTCTTTAAGAAAAAATGAATTATTTTTGTGTGTATGGTAGGAATGGGGATTTCCATACGTCAGTTGTTGTTTTCACTTAAAATTCTATCCATTTTAAACAAAAGAGAGACAGTTTGAGTGATACTGGCCACAACATGCCTCAAATTGAGGCAGTGTTGACTCTTACACATCACAAATGACCCACGGATCATTCTAATAAAGTATCAACACAATCCGAATGCGTTTGGTTAGATTTCCGTATGTCAGTTGTTGTTTTCACTTAAAATTCTGTCCATTTTAAACAAAAGAGAGACACTTTGAGTGATATCGGCCACACTGTGCCTCATATTGATGTGGAGTTTAATCTTACACATCAAAAATGACCCATGGATCATTCTACTAAAGTATCAACACAATCTGAATGTGTTTTATTGGTTTTCCGTACGTCAGTTGTTGTTTTCACTTAAAATTATTTCCATTTTAAATAAAAGAGATACACTTTGAGTGATCCCGGCCACACCATGCCTTGAATTGAGGTGGGTTTGACTCTTACACATTACACATGACCCATGAATCATTCTCTTAAAGTATAAACACAATATGATTGCGTTTGGTCAGTTTTCTGTACGTTAGTTGTTGTTTTCACTTAAAATTCTATCCATTTTAAACAAAAGAGAGACACTTTGAGTGATAATGGCCAAAACATGCCTTAGATTGGGGCAGGGTTGAATCATACATGTAAAAAAGGACCCATATATCGTTCTAATAAAGTATAAACACAATCCAAATGCGTTTTTTCAGATTTCCGTACGTCAGTTTTTGTTTTCACTTAAAATTATGTCCATTTTAAACAAAAGAGAGACACTTTGTGTGGCACTGGTCACACTGTGCCTCAAATTAAGGAGGGGTTGACTCTTACATGTCAAAAATGACCCATGGATCATTCTATTAAAGTATCAATACAATCTGAATGCGTTTGGTTGGATTTTCGTACGTCAGTTGTTGTTTTCACTTAAAATTCTGTCCATTTTAAACAAAAGAGAGACACTTTGAGTGATACCAGCCACACCGTGCCTCATATTGAGATAGAGTTGACTCATAAACATAAAAAATGACCCATGGATCATTATTATAATTTATAAATACAATCCGAATGCATTTGGTCAGATTTTCTTATGTCAGTTGTTGTTTTCACTTAAAATTCTGTCTATTTTAAACAAAAGAGAGACACTTTGAGTGATACTGGCCACACCGTGCCTCATATTGAGGCGAGTTTGACTATTATATGTTAAAAATGACCCATGGATCATTATACTAAATTATCAACACAATAATAATGTGTTTGGTTGGATTTTCGTACATCAATTGTTGTTTTTACTTAAAATTCTGTCAATTTTAAACAAAAGAGATACAATTTGAGTGATATCGGCCACACCATGACTCGTATTGAGGTGTGGTTGACTCTTACATGTCACACATGACCCATGTATCATTTTCCTAAAGTATCACCACAATTTTAATGTGTTTGGTCATATTTCCGTACGTTAGTTGTTGTTTTCACTTAAACTTCCTATTTTAAACAAAGAGAGACACTTTGAGTGATACCGACTGCACCATGCCTCAGATTGAGGCAGGGTTGACTCATACATGTCACACATGACCCATGGATTATTATCCTAAGGTATCAAAAAAATAATAATGCGTTTGGTCAGATATGAAGGTATTTTGGAGATTTTACTGGTTTTTCTTATCCAAAGCCTAAAGAAAAGTTATTCATAATTCTTGCATGTTGCTGGTGCATTTCATCTGTTAAAATTTAAAAATAACTCATTATAGAAAGGATTTTTTATTTAATAATAATTACAATTTTTCTACAAACATTTACATATAATAATGTTTCATATTTTGATCTTCTTAACCCCTATAAAAAATGGCTGCCAATTGTACACATCCCCAAGTCAGATATTCATACTATTTGTGTACAATATTCCATCAGGTATGCAGCCCACTCATTTATGAAAAAATATATATCGTTTTGTGAATATGAGGCTTTTTGATAGTTATATTAGTACTAAAAAATATATAAATAAATAATTAATAAATAATTTAAATTAAATAGTAGTTGTTTTTGAAAATACCTCTTTAGGGATGCTAGTTTGCTGATGGAAAATGATATCTCTCATAAATTTACAAACATAATAACCACAATCATTATCGTTTGTTTGTTTTGGACACTGTAAAAACATTGATCATTAGGAGAATAAGTAACTTGTTTTGATATGTTTTTGGACAGTGAAATTTTATTATATATACCCTGATATTTGTCCCGATGTAGTACTTTCTCGCTTCCTTATGCTTAGCCCCTGTCCTCATTCATTTTTTTAAATGATATTGATACACCCCCCTATCATAATAGAATCCTCAGTAAAATATAATATAAATTATATTACTTGATATTTAGACCTAAAACGTAGGATGTAGTGTCTTACAGATTCACAAACTCCATCATGCATGGTCAGTTTGTTGGATATCCTTGCATTGAATCTAGAAAATAAATATTTGGAGTATACAAGTTCACCGCAATTAGCATCCAATGTTTCCTAAAAACAAAAAAAGGAATAAGTAATAAAAGAAGTGAAAATGTAATTGATATGATTTAATCGTAGAGTTTTACCCCTACATGGTTGGTATTAGGAATAGTTTGTCATCGGTAATCTTGATTTCAAATTTTTTCAGCAAGCCTTTCACTATTTCATCCCTTTTTGATGGCTCTAATTTCGTTAGTTGTGTTGATGTGGTATGAGGACTAACGAGTCCGAATTTTGGCTCATGGGAAAATTCCTTCAACCGTTTTTCATATATGCGCCTGTGAATAATATAAAATGTATTTAGTCATAATTAACACATTATATCAGCTTTTAGAAAATAAATTCATGAAAACATACCTCATATAAAAATTTACAACTGTGACACCTAGCCAATCGTATTCAAGGATCTCATTTACATTTTTAGCAGCAATGAAATCTTGAATTTCATCTCTGTATATATTCTTTTCAAAAACCATTATATGACTACTACCACTTTTTAGCTTCGCATCCATGTGAGTCTTCAATGATAGTAAATGTGGATAGAGAACAAGTGGTGTTATTGTGCTTTCAGTAGCTCTTTAGGACCAGTTGGTCAATCCTTTAGATACTTTTGAGCCCACATTTTTTGTCACCCCTTCCCTTTCTCCGTCTATAATAACAGTCATTGGTTTTGACCTTTTTTATATTAATTTTTAAAGGTTTAGCTTGAAAAAATGGAAATAAATACCTCTTTGTCTACATGTACTCTTACAAGTTGTGATGGCCATGCAATGAATATCCCAATATCCTTTTCGATCATATGAATATCATTATCATCAAGTGGAATAGGTAGCTCTGCATTTGGATCATGTGCTACATTAATCGTCACTTTCAGATGATCTTTTGGAAGTGGTCTATTATGCAGCTTGTCCTCTAGGATGTTGAACACCATAGCCCTTGCTACAAGGTGATAGGTGATTGTTGACAGATATAAATCACAGTCATTATCACCCTATAGAATATTAGTACAATAAAAGTATCAGTGTTTTTCTAATTCACATTTCATGGGAATAATTATTAGAATATTGATTACCACGGCTAAGACAAATCTTTGAGGGGAATGGCTCACCTCAAAGATGGTGGGGGGTGGGGTGGGATCTTCATACGGTGGTTGTTCCTAATTTGTGTCTTCTCCTTGATTCCCACCCATAAAAGTTTCTAAAAAATCTCCCTACTATTAAAATCGTTCTTCAATAGTTGCTAGTCTTTCACTCATTTGTTTCATTTCTTCATTTCTATCATCTGTTTGTTTTTTTCTCAAAATATACACGGGGTGTCACCCCAAAACCCACACCTCTGACATGACCTTATTATTCTGGACACTTCAAAGCCATTGATAATAGGTCTGCATCCGCTACAAAAGTAGCTGATTCTTGTGACTCTCGGATATAGGAAAAAAAGTAATTATTATTATGTAATATCAATTTAAAACAAAACTTTTTATCATGTCATACTTACACGTATTTCCCACACTTTTTGTGTGTTTTCATCTACTAGATTCCCTTCCTTATTCACACGTGCCTCCTTCCATAGCACATGATGTGGGATGGAAGTGTCTTTGGATTTAGACTCATCAATTTACATATAAATATAGAAAGATAATTATGATGTTGTTTCTTGGAACCTAACAATATTACTGTAAATTTAAAACATGTACCATTTTCTTTTCTAGTGAAGCATATCCCATCCTTACTTTACGATAGGGGTATGTTGGTTTTGATGCACGTTTCTTATTTTCAGTACTGAGTTGTTGTTTCATAAATGAAATATTGACAATCAAAGTGATGAATACACATATCATCAAACAACGTATTATCAGTCAAAATGTACCTGAAACTTCTTATCCCCACGACAGATAATAAATGCATCCCATACTTCTTGGGATATCAGGTGAGTGTAGACAAGGGGTGGGTGTAGGTTTATTTTACATTTGGAATCTTTCAGGTGACATTTTGTTAAAATAGTGCGAAAACCTCGATGAATCCTTCCTGCAAGACTTAGTACATAATTCTTGTGTGATTCATATACTATAAATGTACTCTACAAGAGATTGAGAGGAGTAATACACTACTTCATTATTTTATTTTCTAGTTAATTAAATAAATAATATCATAATGTTACTGTAATTTCTTCCCAGATCACAGCCTTCAGCCCGGACACAACATGGTTCCATGAATCTATGTCAATCAGCATGCGTTTCTGAGTGAAAATTCCAATGTAACTACTAAAAATATCCTTATTAGGATTCACATGCTAGCCTCGTTCATTCCATCCAACCTCAAGCTTGATGCCTTTGCTTTTCGCCTTAAGAACTATGGTTAACACCATCAAACTACGACGCATCTGTGTTTTCTACAATGTCAGTCCTTCATCCCTAACCATTTCATTGATATCAACATCATCTATATGTTCATCTGAAATGGTAGCAACGATATGCGTTGATGGTTTCTGGACCTCAACACTAGGAGAAGTAACAGGTTTAGAAACTTGTTGTTGCTCTGTAATGTGAGTAGTAGCAGCTTGAGAGACTTGTTCAGCCTCGAGGTTAGGAGCACCAGAATGTACATAAGTCATTATCTGCAAAAGTGGTTGAATAGTTAATTTAGATTACATAAATTCAGTAATGATAAGATAATAAAATGATATAACAAGATATATATTACAAACAAAATATAATATGTTTATTGAACTCTCTTTCTTTTTTTTCTAAGGATGAAGGGATTTGACACCTCTATCGATTATCCAAATCCCTTCGTTTTGGTCTCCTATAACATACAAAACATCATCTACATTGGGACCATTGTGAAATGATTTCAACATACCACTGAAAGGATCGTCCTCAACTAAATTTTCATCGGACCCTTCAGTAGTTTTGGATGATAACAGAACAATCGACCACTTTCAGTTTGCGGGATCTGGAACATAAAATACTTGTACCGCTTGTAATTCCATTATAAACTATTCGTATTTGTACCCTTATTTACTTAAATCAACTTTCATAAATACCAATTCATTTATTTTAATACCACTTTTTTATCAACCTATTTTCATTGAAAAATTGACAATTAGAATGTCATATAATCCAACTCTCATATTTTTTTGATAATTCCAAAGTATAACATATTTGCATAAATTTGATTTCTGTCCTTACTACCAGAAACATGCATCGCTTTAGCCACAAGTGTAACTCCACTATTTTTCATGGTACTATCTTCATCATGTTCATCTATATAGAATGTATAACTATTAATTACATAACCATTATAAAATAATACATACACACTTGGTCCGGTGGCTAGCCATCGAAGTCATTCTGAAATTGAATTCATATTTTTTGCTAACTCCTTAAAAATATGATCCCAAAACCATCCTATAAACTGGTGATTATGTGTATTTGATATCCATTTTCATCCCTGAATGGATTCAACTGCCTAAGAATTTCTTTGTGGGTTTCAATATATGAAGCAACCTCCCAACTGTTATGCAAAACATAAAGGTGGGCCTACTCCCGATCTGTAATATTGATTGTCACAACATCTCTTCTAGAAATTCCCTCACCCTCAATGCATCCAGTGTGACGAGATTTCAGGAGACCAATGCTTTCCACATCAGATAAGTATTCAGTATATAATTCAATGGATTTCTCAATAATATATCAATCCACAATACAACCCTCTGGATGACTTCGATTTTTGACATACCCTTTCAAAATCTTCATATACCGTTCAACGGTGTACATCCATCTATAGTGCACAAGACCACAAAGTCGAATCTCTCTCACCAAGTGAACCATCAAATGAACCATCATATCAAAGAATTATGGTGGGAATAAATTTTCTAATTCACATAATATGATGACAATTTCTCTTTCCATAGCTGGAAATTTTGCTGGGTCTAAAACTTTGCTGCATATATCTTTGAAAAAGAAACAAAGTTTGGTTAACGTATGTTGAAAATTCTTGGAAAAAATGAAATATAAATCTATAAGAATTAAATATTGCATCAAAACATGGTTGTAATGTGATTTAAAAACTTTTAACTTCAAATCATTCATTGAAACAATGTTATTTATATTTTATGAATACCCCTATGGAACCTTTACATAATTGAATAAGTTTGCAAAACTGATATCTCTCCTCCTTGGAAAGAGTGTAAGAAGATGGAGGAAGAAACATTCGATTTTCATCCTTCACGGGAGCCAACTCTTCTCGTATTCCCATGTCAACCATATCCAACCTTACCTTAATTCCATCCTTTGTTTTTCCAGGGGCATTTAGCAACGTTCTAATAACACTATAACATATATTTTTTCCCACATGCATCACATCAAGAAAATATCCGACGTACAGACAATTCCAGTATAGTAATTCAAAAAAAAATTGATCTCTTTTTCCAACCAATTTTTGTAAGGTTTTTCAAAAATGGTTTCCAAAAACCATGTTCACATATTTTAATTTCTCAAACATTTGATCACATGTTAGTGGAGACGGTGTTGTGCATTGTTCTGAACTTCCATTGAATGATGTCTTTCAAGATCGATACTTATGTCGATGAGGTAGAAATCTACGATGTCCTAGAAACACAGATTTCAATGAATGTTTCAACCTAATTGATTCTGTATCTTCTTCGCACATGGGACACCCTTGAGTTCCTTTAATGTTATAGCCTGAAAAATTTCCATAAGTAGGGAAATAATTTATCATCCCATACAACATCGCTCTCAATGTGAAGTATTCACTTTTATAAGTATCATACAACATAACACCTGAATCCCAAAATAACTTCAAATCCTCGATCAAAGGAGCCAAATAAACATCAATATTGTTACCTGGTTGTTTTGGTCCTGATATAAGCATAGATAACATGATGAATTTCTATTTCATGCATAACCAGGGTGGCAAGTTATAATTTACCAACATAACAGGCCATGTAATATGAGTGCTGGTTTGAAAACCAAAAGGATTCACTCCATCTATAGATAATGCAAGACGAAGGTTTCTCAACTCATTTACAAATTCAGGATACTCATGATCAATTCTCTTCTATTGAGGAGTGTCAGCCGGGTGACATAATTTACCATATTTATTTCTTTTCTCTACATGCCACGATAATTGTCTTGCAGTTTCTTCACTTCCATATAGACGCTTAAACCTTGTAATTATTTGAAAGTACTATAAAACTTTCATAGGACTGGATTTATCTTTCTTATATCGGGAAGCACCACACTTTGGGCATTTTTTAAGTGATTTTTTCTCCTTGAGAAACAATATACAGTCTTTCGAGAAGGCATGCATTCTTTCAAAAATCATACCCATCGAGCGTAGCATTTGTTTAGCTTCATATGTCCAGCTTGGGAGCTCATTATCTTCCAGGAGAATGTCATTCAAGAGAGCAAGTAGTTCTGTAAAACTGACATCACTCCATCCATTACCTTCTTTCAATTTATACAACTTCAGTACAACTAACAATGCTGTATATTTAGTGCAACCAATATATAATGGCATCTTTGCACACCTCTTTAACTTATCAAACAATTTTGGGAAATCACGGAGTTCATCTTCAACTGTCCTTGTCATTTCCTCAATACGATATTCATCATCATTGACATATTTAATCACAACCTCCATATGGTCTTCTTAATTATCCATATTTTTAATCATTGACAATCCATAAAATGAAATTTTATCCCAGCCAGTAGCTATATTCACTTTTTATCCATGTTTATTCCAACATTTATAACTCTAATCTATTCTATAACATATCAAATGTTCTTCCAACTCCTATGGAGTAATTAGTCTAGAATAACAACAACGTAAACACAGAAAAAGGATTTGAGAAGGATCCTTTGCATGATCCTTTGCAAACTTTATAAACTCTTTCACTCCATTCTCATACTCTATTGTCAAATGATTAGTATCTATCCAATATTTATTCATCTCCATCCTATTTGAATCTAAAATATTATTATTTATGATTCAAATACACAAAAAAAGACTTCCAAATATAGTAGAAGAGAACCAATTATAAAAATATAGATTAATAGATCCTAACCATTTACAATAAAGTTTTGGAAATCAACAGAACCGGGATAGACCCCCATAAAAATAAACACACTTTCCAGCCCCCTTACCAATAGTTCTAGAACCCACCACCCTTGAAGAAAAACATTAAACATACTTTTAACCACCCTACCTTCCACCTCATTCATAATAAAATAATCACATTAAATAGCCCAAAACTAGTGACCAAACTCAAATAAAATGAAAACAAGGATACAATTTTGATGAGAAAAATAATATAGTAGATACATTTTCAAACACAAAGGGGTTCACAGGGGAGGCAAATAACCTAGGTTTATCCAAAATTACTATGGAATATCATAGGTTTTGTTACCCAAATTAACATAATAAATAGAAAATTGAGGTTAGTGAACATAAATTCTATCATGAACATCTAAAGGATATGAAATAACTCTCCCTTACCTTCCCCAAACTTGTAAATAATATCCACAGACATGTCTTACATCTATTTTATAAAAAAGAACATTCCCATAAAAAGGGATAAACAACAATCCCTTAATGTTAAAAAACTCACACATGAGGGAGAAGGACCACATCGATCATCCCTACCCAAAACTCAAACCTCCTCTCACTAACTATTAATACCTTCCATAATATAAATACCTACCATAAATAAATTATTTCCCAAAATCATGACCTTTAGATTAGAGAAATTCCTATCTATTTAGGTAAAATAGAAATATGCTTCCTTTTTTTATGAATCATTAAATTTCAATAAACACACTAACCAACTCAATAAAATTCATATTTTCATAGGAATATGAAGGTAAAGAGAGATAAATAATTCCATTAAAAATAATTCAACCGAATCTTTTAGTATCAATTGAAAGAGGGTATTGGTTAATAAAGGGATGAGGTCAATAACTCAGGACATAATCATGCCTAGACTCTCAAACCAAACTCATCACATCCCAAAATTTTATCAACTAAAACATGACCATCTGGCTAAATAAAACTACACCTTACTGATACCAAGAAACACCATGAATCATGGGGAACTCATACTACTGATGCCCCACCGCATCACCGTTGAAATAGATCAACTATATAGTTATGGTACACCTTGAGATAATCAACCCTAGGGCATAATACCCACCCTACATCTAGAAAATATCATCACTACCTTATTCCTCATTCTATTAAGACCACAACTCAAGGCACCATATTTAGCCTTCTAAGAAAATCAAAGAAAATCACTCTTGATAACTTCATCACAATCCATCATCTACAACCAAAACCTTAAACATAAACTCACAACCTTCCTTAGAATCTATAACCTCAAAAATCACTCAAAATTATAGGATTTAATTTATTCATCAACCAAGTGTTCTAAAAACTATACCATCAATGTACATATGTGAATCCCAAGAGAAATCACACTATATTCAACTTGATTGAATTCCATGATATTCTGTATACAATCATACTTCTATATCTAGGGAATAAAACTCTACCTAAAACCACTTTTGATTGAACACAATTTTCCTTCCATTATTCTCAAACCACCCTTAAAAGTAATCCCACTACTAAGGAAACCCATAAATGAGCTAGAATATTTTCCAATTCAAAACCCTCCTCAACTGCTTCTAGACAATTATTAACCTTAGGACCCAACACCTATACAATAAACATCAAAACCTCCTACTATTGAAATTTGACAACACTCCATCCCATGTATCTTTCTACTTCCTACGCACTTTACAATGATAATGTTTCAACATGTATAAGCATCAAAATTAATAAATTTAATCCAAAAAATTAAATAACTTACCAACACCAAGAAATACTCTTCCACACTAACAGAATCATATATACCAAAACACTTATAAACTAAAAAACCTATTCATAATATATTAAAAAATATTATATTCATATGATATCATCTCCAAAGATCAAATATGGGAAGCCAAGAATCAAACCTCATCGAAAGGAATCCTAAACACTTGAAGTAGGGTTCACAGGGAGTAGGGTCCAGCGGGGAGAAGAAGAAATAGGTTTTGTAGGGGGGAGGATCTGCGGAAGGGGTTCAAGGGGGAAGATAAGGAGTAGGGTTCGTGGCGGAATAGGGCTAGCGGCAGAGTAGGGCTAACGGCTAACGGCGGTGGAGATCTGGCAAAGAGAAGAGCAGTAGAGTAGGGCTAGCAACGGTGGAGGTTCGTTAAAGAGAAGATCGGGGGGGGGGGGAGTTGTCACAGAGGTACAGTCCCACGAGAGCTTTAGATAGCGATAAATAGAGGGAACTGTGCACCCCATTTTATAAAATGGGACTATGGTTTTATTAGCACTAGAAAAGCACTGATAAAGGCACCCTTTATCAGCGCTAAAATTTTAGTGCTGATAAAGGGTCACTTTATTAGCACTAAAATTTTAGTGCTGCTAAAGGGTGATCTTTATCAGTGCTTTTCTAGTGCTGATAAAGAATCCATTTATCAGCTCTACAAAATCACTGAAAAAGGAACCATTTATCAGTGCTAAAATTATAGCACTAATAAAGGGTGCCTTTATTAGTGCTAGAAAGGTGCTAATAAAGGGAACCTTTATCAGCACTTTTAATTAGCATTGATAAAGAATTACCTTTATCAGTGATTTTTTCTTAGCGCTGATAAAAGGTGGTGCTTCCCTTACCTGTTTTTATATTAGTGATATTTTTAAACCATTATATAAAACTTTTTTCCATAATACCTTAGGATAAAATTTTAATTGAGTTCTTTGAACAATGGTTTTTTTTGTGATAATAAAAAAAATTCAATAATAAGAGGGAGATATATATCACTACAAGTTCAACCTCCTTTGAAGCTAAATAAAGGATTATAATCCCTTTTCATGAGTCATCCATTATAAAAACATGACAAATTTTCTTATTATATTTTCTAAAATGAGTAAGATGGGATAATTTTTTCTTCAAAACATTATCAAATGTATCCCAAGGTCCATCCTGATATCATAGTATAGAAGATTATTAAGATATATTGTAAAGTTAATTGTATGTAAGTTGAATATTGGAGAAGGTTTATAAATCACATGAGTTATATTTTTTAATTATTATTACAATTGAATCCTCTGGAAGAGAAAGAATGTTTGCATTCAATTTCCACCTATCCATATCAAGGAAAACATTTAACCTTATGAAGGAAATTTGTAAGTAAAAATTATCAAATGGTATGCCATGTTTTAATTTATTATTATATATACTTTAAAAAAAGTAATATCTCATTGATGGCATGCATATACAAAATTAAGTATTTCAAGTTTTTAATCTAGGTTGTCCATGGTCATTTTAATTTTAAGTTATTTAATATATTTATACATTACATCATCAAATTTAAAAACAATACATTGAAATCATTTATAATGGTTCATAAAAATCATGTGAAAAATCCAAATAATATCCCCTAAGAGTGTCAAACCAGTTGTTCAATTAATCCCAATATTTTTTCACCGAGTGAAGGTTTAGTTAATTTCCAAAAAAACACTTTTTAGGGATTAATACCCTTATGTTTTTTTGTGCTAGAGCCTACATCTACTTGTTTGTATATAGGAATAGATGTTATTGATAAGAAATCAAACAATTTTTACTTTACCAAAATTTTTATGATGATTTATTATACAAATATTTATCCCTGTTATTTTAAATATCATGTTTTCATCCTAATTTCCCAAAAAAATTAAATCTAAATCTTTATTATTATGTCCCAAAAAAATATTAATCATCTCCCAAAATAACCCGAATCACCATGACCTAAAACCATAATAGAATAATATATACTTCTAGAAGTTAACTCAATATTTATACCTTAAATAATATCATCCACTTTGATATAAAATCCCACACAATACAATAATTTATCATTCACCTTATTCCTATAATGTTCCATAAAAATGATAGCTCTTTAATTCAATTAACTATAATTATATCAACATCAATGATTGTATTAAAATTAAAGGTTATCTATACCTTTTAGCTTATGTTAGTATAAATATAATAACATTATTCTCAAATAACCTTTATAAAAAAAGAACATGTTAAACCTAAGGGTTATATATACCTCAATATTCTATTAAAACCTAATAATCACCTTCAAATATATCATTTATCATCTTAAAACCCCATCATATAAAATCTCAAAAGGGTATTTATGACTTTAAAATTATAATTTAATTTAAACTTATTAACCCATGATGATATCCAAAACTCTTAAAATATACTCATATGATAACATACTAAACTTTAAATTTATCTAAACCCTGCTCTGATATCACCTATAATTCCCTAGACCTATGTACTGATATTTGGTGCTAAAAGAATATTATTTACACACTAGATTTGATTCCACTAAAGTGACCCATGTTAAACCATCCATAGTTATAATATCAATAATAAATATTTAGTCACCTAAATGACTAAGACCTTATAAGTTTAATGTTTTAGAGAAATAGGAAAAACCTTTGACTAATAAAACCGATATATTTCTCATACAACTAACATTTTTCCCACTATACATAGAACATCTTGTTTTCCAGCAAGTCTTTAAATATATCCCCCCAAAATTATCCACACATTCTACCCTTCTATATAAATAATACAAAATAATCCTCTTTATAACCTGGGAAAATAGAAACATAATTAGGTGATATCAAATGCTCATTAAGGGTAAAAATAAGAATTAATAATCAAAGATCATTAGTGAGTATAAGATGAGTAATAGTTAGGGTGGTTCCTAAGTTGTAAACTATATAATACTATATTTAAAAAACCCATGTTCAAAATCGGTATGGGGTGAATTTATAAGGGGGTAGTTTAGTAGTTACAATAACAATATTTAAATTCACTTGATTAGGCCATTAGGACAAAAAATTATACCTTTGGATAAAAGATCCTACGAGCTAAAAATATATAGTCCTTTGGGATATAGAGCCTTCAAGGATATGGATCAGGGCAGGACCTAGCTTACTTAAACCAACCCATGTTGATGGATCATAATAGAAGTAGTCACCAGGTGGAGCCAACCTAACCCAGGACTAAAGGATAGATATGGTAGTCTTTTCATTGGCCCATATATTAGCATAAGGGAACTATAATCTAGTAGAAACACTAGGTTAAGGAGATGATGTAGAACGTAATAAGAGTTGGGGAGGGTTGTGAAAGTGTATTAAGGGTTAAATATATTTTAAAGGGATTATTCCATTAGGCCTCCAAGTAATGTAGTTCAAGATTTGTGCCTCTGAGCCTCTAAGACATGTAAGGGTTCCATCTCAACCTAGTTAAAAAAATAGATTTTCCAGAATTAAAAATAAAAATCTAATGAGTATAATATGGGAATAACTATTTTAGAACATTATCAATGTGAATACACATAATATAAGAGGTTATTACCCTAAAAAATATGATTCATATATCATGAGTTATGGAATAATTATTTTACATAACTTAATAAAAAATAAAAATTCACGTGAAATCAAACTTTAATTAAGAAAACAATTAAAAATAATTGTAAGGATAGAAAACCCATACAGGTAACTTGGGATATTATATTATTATTCTTTTCAATCACTATTTTTAATGTCTCTTCCTGATAAAACTCATCAATATCTTGACTAGTGATGGTGTAGGGACCTCAAGTTCACTTACCTATATACTAGAGGCTACCAACTTGATGTTAGGGTCTAGGGTAGTACCATGGGAGGACTATACCCTTGTATCAGAGTAGTAATACAAAATGAAATAAAAAAACATCATCCCCAATAATAAACTAACCATAAATGAATGTAGAATAAATAAAACAAGAATCATCAATAATAAATAGAATTAAATAGGAAATCTATCATGGACCAACCACATACATAAAATAAAAAATTATAATAACAGACTATGAGCCCCTACTACTATCCTTGATCCTCACCTCATCTTATTCTCTAATATCTCTAATCTATCTAGTCGAATGATCCAATTTTAGACTCCTTGACTCTAGAAACCCAGAGCTAGTGTTTAATTTATTATATAAGTATAAGATACATGGGATCACCCCACCCATGATTAATTAGTTCAAAAATATTTGAAAACTAGATATATAAAAGACTTCTACATTACATTATAAATTAAATACACAGCATAAAAAAATTTCTTAAATCCTTGAAATTATTCATATAATCCTTCTTCATATCCCAGATAAAGGAAAAAAATAATGGGTGATCTCATATATGCAGTAGGAGTTACGTATATCAAAAACAATTGTTATTAAAAAAGACATAATCAATATTGAATAGTGGATAATCAAAACACATTACATTCAATCAATAATTTGAGTTTAATTAACATACATGGATACTATCAACATATCAATCAAATATATAATGGAAACTAAATTCTTAATAAGGTAAATGCATAATTCTATACATTTATGATAAAGGCATATCAACCAAGATATCATTAATGTTACTATTAATTTCTATTAACCAATACACAATTCATAAAAATTTGGTAGGTGTAATCCAAATACCCATCTAATGGGGCCACCTATTTTTCTCATGACACCTATCGATGCATGGAGGGAATATTTATAATTGGGACCCACCCATCACTTCCACATCCTATACATTCATCATATTTTTAATGACCAATACTATTCATTCAAAACATTACTTATAAGTAAAAAATATATATATTTAATCATGAATATGAAACATCTATATTTCCCTAGTAAATGAAATAACTTATTTAGTAAGCTTCCTTCAATAGATTCTATATATAGAAATATTATACAGTTGTAGCATAATCAAAGTAATAAAAATGATTATAAATTAATAAATGATATTAAAAATATGTACATGAAGGAGAAAAATAATTTCCAATGAAAAATGGATAATGATAGAGAACCTGCTCAAGAGAAAGTGAATTATTTAAAAATAACGTTTAAAACCATATTAGTAATGGATGAGAAAATACCATCAATTATTGAGAAATGAAGGTTTTAGAGTAAAACCAATCCTACAAAGAATAATATAGAAAAAATTTATTAAAAATAACTTCCTTGTAACATCTTGTAATTACAGAGTTATAAATGAATTTTCAAGATTTATTTCATTCCTTTAAGAAAATAATACCCTTTTATATTGAAATAATACTAAATAAAAATTAAAAAATTATTTAGAAAAATATTTTATTTCAAAGTAACTAAGGAAACTCATAATTTAATCTTAAAATATTATATTAGTTATGATGATGAGAAAATTAATTCATGTGGTGTATGTTAAAACAAATATTTCATTCACACCTTTGGTAAAAAGTACTTCATTTGGAAAATAACAAGAAGATTCATTTTAATCCTATTGATAGAAATTAAAATTTTGTTAAAATTAATTAAAAAAACATTTAATAATAATAAAAACATTCTTGAAAATATTTTAAATAAAATATTCACATTTAATTAAAATAGTTAGAAGGACAACTCTAAAATAATATTTTTAAAAGAAAGTACCTTACATGCAAATTACATGTTGATTCTTGATAAAAAATGAGAATAAATGGGAAATAAAATTTTAAACCCAAAAATAAACTGAGAATAAAAAAATATATGGGGTTTAATATTTTAAGATCATATAATTTAACAAATGGAAATTTTAACAAAAACAAACCTGAAATAAAATGAGACTGTAACAGAAATCCCTTACCTCAAGTTCAACTTACCTAGGAAGTTATTTAAAAATCCTATATAAAAATATTATATTCATTAGAATTAAATAAAAACACTATATAAATATTTAAAATATCATATATGATCTATTTATAACATTTCAACACCCATTTATTGGTAATTATTTATTAAATTCATTATTTATGAGTATTAACTGTTTTGTTTTTTTGTAAGTTTTGTTTTGATAGTTAGGGTCCTTACATAATTCTTATAGTTCCATAATATATATAATGTTAAAAATGATGTAAATATAATATATATTCTTTATATACATATTTTTTTTATCATTTTTAAATGTATACATGAAAAATGTATCACATCACTTTGTGGAGGTGGTAGTCTACACGTACGCAGGAGTGATGTTGTTATTTTTTAACGGGTATAATAGTAAAAAGTTAAATGCTATATTATATTTAAAAATTAATAATTATATCATGAATATAATATATAAACATTATATTCATAAGAAAATCCAACCATAAATGATGGTGATAAAAATGAAAAACAACGCTTTGTGAGGCGAAAGTATGCATGTACTCATTAATGATGATTTTGTTTCCCATTTGATGGAGAAGGAGATGAATAAAGGTTAAAAAATTGAAATAATAACATGTAATTATATTGTGTATATGGATTTTATTATATCATCTTGTTTATAATATAATTTAAGGATGTATATGAATAAATAATTTTAAGAAACTCAATTATGAGTTATACCACTTCATTGGAAGCCTCTTTTAACTTACACATTAAGCCTTTTATGGTTTGTATTTTAATGAAACCAGGACCTCAATATCATGGGGATATATGTTAATAAGGGATTTGGGTAGGTCCTAAAAGTGATATAAGTCTCTTGAATTTTTAAGAAAAGAGGAGAGATGATGTCCTTTTTTATGGGAGGGAGAGGAAACACTTGATATTTTTCAAAATATTAAAATATATTAAAGCCTTACTCAAACAAAATGGATCCAAAATGATTTATATTTGAATATTAGATGATATAGGGTAGAAATATGACCATAAAATAGGATTTATATATATTTTATGTAATTTTAACTCATATTAGTTTTGTTTTGATCCTTTAACCCATTTTAACACTTACCACGGTAACTAGATTTTTTTACCAAAGTTACTTTCTATAATTACCAAAAAATAAGTTAATGTTATTATAGTATATAAATTATTCTTATTAAAAATATAGATTCAATTTTATAATATTCAAATCCAATGTTTTGTAGGTAATACATATAATATAATTTCACAAAATGAAAATGATTTTTTTAGAAAATTGTTTGTTTTAATCATAAAAATGATTTTATAGAAAAATATCGAACAATTTTGATTGAAATGAAATTAATTGTATTATTTAAAAATAAATTAAACTTATTTTTATTTAAAACAAAAAAAATCTGAATGGTATATTTTAAATTCTTGATTAAAATAAAAGAACTAAAAATAGTTTTTATTTGGAAAAAAATATGACTAAGATTTCCCTAATGATCACAATATATTTATAAGTTTAAAATTAAATTTTTTTATAAACAATATTACTTATTTAGTATATATTATATATATATAAAAGGTTTCATAAACCTTATCATTATTCACATATCACTATAATTTCATAAAATTGATAGTTTTGTAAAATTGATATTTTCACTATTCACCTAAAAATTGACTATTTATGAAAACTCTCATACATTAAACCTAAAATAATTTTTATATACATAATTAAAAAATGATATTAATTTCATCAAATAAAATATCTAATTATGGTAGAATTTTTTTATAATGCACATTCAAAAAATTTAATAAAACATTTTTTTGAAGAAAACATATTTTTGAAACATAAAATGACTTTTCTAAAAAATGAGTAATTATTTTATATGAATTAATAAATAGATTTTTATTCAGTAGGAACTTTATATGTATATATATTATAATTAAATTACTCTTATTCATATCCTCTAATTAAATGGATAGTTTATAATAGTTATAATAAAATAATACCATTCTATGATTTTTTGAAAATCGATGTTGTGTGTGTTACACACTATTGAATGTAGTGTTATTTTTAAAAGAAAATGTAAATAAAAAATATTTGGGTATTACATTATACCCTAATTATATAATTTTATTTCTCACATTTTAAATTATTATGTTCTAAACAGGATATAACATAGTATTGAAATTAGATATTGATTTTAATATAAAATTTAATTTAAATATTTTGACCAAAAGACATTTTGTGCTTATAAATATATAAACCTCATACTTGAAATGGGTTTTCTGAAAAGGTACCTTGGTAGCTGAGTTTAACCTTCCATATAATACTTGATAGGTTTATCATCAGTTTTTTTTGATTTTAGGAAAGTCCTTTACCAATGGGATATAAAATATGATAAAATTTACTTGTGTGATTTATTACCACTCAATAAGAATAATTTCATCCTTTTATGTGCATCATCATGATCATGATAAATTTCTTAATCCTAAAGAACTAAATTAAAATTTTAATTGATAATAAGATGGAAATTTATTTCCCAATTCTAAAACTAAGATAGTTAGCACAATATAAAATAATAACTTGTATAAATAAACCTTCTTAAAAATTAATCAATAAAAAAACATGATCAATAATATTTTCACATAATCAAAACATGTATATTCCTTAATCACATATTCCAAAACAAAATTTTCCCAGTTAAACTAGGAAAAAATCTAATAAAATTCACCAATGATTTCCTTAACATATCATATAATAACATCAAATTTCATCTATTTATTATTCAATAAATATCACTTAAAATATCACATTTTTATAAAAATTGCTTTTTAGTGTGATTTATAGCATTCAAAACATGTTTCAAAAATTCACATTTTCTAAATTTTCTATAAAATTAATATTATTAGAATAATCCTTGGATGTTTTCCCTTAATCTATATACCAAAATACCATTGATAAATACCACTAAATCATAGTTCTGTATTCTCCAATCAAATTATAATTACATTGAATTAAAATCCTTAAATTTTATATTCATTCATGTGGGATACTATTTTATATCCCTTTGTCTTAGAAACATAAAAACATATTCCATCCATGGAGACAATATTTACAAGAAATAAACTTCTTGAAAGAAATATTAAAACATACTATATTTCTTATATAATTCCTTTTCCTCTAAATGTCTCATGAATGATTCTTAATTTAATTTAACTCTATTTATAACCCTTAGAGTATATTGAGTTATAATTAATAAATATAAAAAAATAATTATCAAGGTAATATTTTATTCTTGGGGAAATGCTTTTCATAATTCCCTATCTACTTAGAGTTGATAAACTAGATATCAGTGGATTCTATCTTACCTTTACATTAATGAGACTTATACCGTTTATCTTCACATTTGTAATAAAATCCCATTCCATTTTAACATCTACTAAGATGTTTCTTTTTACAATTGTAACATTTTGTAAGTTCCACTCATCTTTTATTTATTTTAATTAAATTTAAAATTTTCATTATGCTTAGTTTTTCTCTTCATCTCTTGGTTTAATTTGAAAATGTATTTTCTATGTAATTATTTTTCAATGATATCAGTGCTTGATACTATATAATATTACTAACAAAACGATTATTAAACTAAATCCATTTAAAGGATTAGATTAAGGACATCAATGAAATAGTCAGTCTATCTTTATAGATTACGTATGTAGTCTACAAGAAGCCTTTTATAATCTCATAAAATTAACCTCATACTCTGAAACACTTTATTCTTATTTTTTATTTAAATTTGGGAACTACCTATCAATTTCAACTTGTTTCTCTTGAGGAAATTATTTCTCAAGACATATCACCTTAAAATTTCCCTATTCAATACTTTCTATTTGACCATATTATTTAGTATTCTAGGTCAATGAACAATATTGATCAACATATCACTTTATATAATATACTTATAGAATGGCCCTTTCCATTTAAATTATTCCCAAAGACTAAAATATATATTTTCGGTGATTGATACATCATACTGATACTAATAGACCAGTGGTTCCATTTAAATATTGAGGTTGTTTTCACTCGAATCGATCCAACATAGGTGAATCATGTTTAGGAACAATAGGTTTCACTATGTGTACAAGATTATTTAGTATAACTTGAGTCTGCAACACTAATATGGGCATGATCTACTCAGTTCCAACACTATTTGTATTAGCGAGATCAACTGGGAAGTCCATACATTGATTATGAGTATTGATTCCATTTCTTTCATTAGAACCTAACTATGAACAACAACAAACTCTAAGTCAGATCACAGTCATCATAAATATTGAGTTATAAAATAAAAATCCACATAATGATAATAGTTCACAAATACCCTAAGGGATTATCATTATTCTCATGTTATCTATTTTCATTTATAATCTAGTTCCCAAGGTTCCTACTAAACATTTTTTGATACCAACTATAACAACTTCAATATTATGACCTAAGTGAGTGTTTGCTTTATTACATTAGTACAAGGTTCAAGGGATCACACCACACATGGTTGATAAGTTTTTTATTCTAAGAAAACTAGAAACTTAAATACTTCCATATTATATTGGAAATTAAATACATAGAATAAAAAAATTATTTTATCCTTGAAATTATATAATTAAACCACCTTTATATCATGGGGAAAGGAAAAAAATAAAGGATGATCTCATATTATCTATAAGGGATACATACAATGGAGGCTATCATGAGGAAATAATGAATAATCGATATAGTTGAGTGTATAACCAAAACACATGTCTTTTAGTAAATAA
Organism: Viscum album; assembly: GCA_963277665.1. Classification (NCBI taxonomy): domain Eukaryota; kingdom Viridiplantae; phylum Streptophyta; class Magnoliopsida; order Santalales; family Viscaceae; genus Viscum; species Viscum album. The sequence goes on from OY728159.1 coordinate 320,119,089, forward strand.
ATTGAGTTTAATGAGCATCTATGGAAAATATCAACATAAAAATCACATATAAAGTGGAAAATAAAATCTTAATATGGAAAAATCATAATTTTTTACACTCATGATCATGGAATCTGAACCAATATATCACACATCTTACTATTAATTCCTATTAACTAATACATCATTTTTAATAAAATGGTAGTTCTAAACTAAATACCCATCTAACGTGGAAAACTATTTTGTCTCATGATACATGTCGATGCATCGAAGGGCTATCTAAAACTAATCCCCACCCATCACTTACACATCCTATGTATTCCTAATATTTTTAATGATTAATAATATTCATTATCAAAATTCCTTATTAGTTAATAATTATCCATATTGAATCAAGAATACGAAACATTAATATTTATAAAGTAAATAAAATAAACTAATAATATTCCTTCAACTAATACCAAATATATAAATGGCATATGGTTGAAACATCATCATAGTCAAAATTACTCTAAATTCATCCATGATATTAAAAATATGTACATGAAGGATAAAAATAATGTCCAATTAATTACGTAGGGTGATAGAGAATATGATCATAATAAATTAAATGATCTCCAAATAAGGTATACTATATTGTTAGTAAAGGATGATAAAATATAATCGATTCAACAAAAATTAAGGTTCTTTATTAAAACCAAGAATTTATAAAATAATATAGAAGAAATATATTAAAAATAATATCCTTATTAATTCATATAAGAGTATATTTATAAATCTGTTTTCAAAATTATTTTCATTTTCATAAGAAAATAATATCCTTTTCTTATAAAATAATTTTAAATAAAAAATCCAAAAATATCAAGAAAAATATTTTATTTTAAAATCACCAAATAAACTTAGAAATTAATCTCCAATTTAATGAGTATTAATTATGGTAGGAAAATTTATTATTTCATTTGAAATTTAAATAATGATCTTGTTCATAACTTTGTTAAAAAGAACATCATTCAGAAGATAATAAAAAGATTCATTTTAAATATTTTTATAGAAAGTAAAACATGGGTAAAATTAATTAAATAAATATTTTAATAATATTTAAAACATTCTTGAAAATATTTGAAAGAAAATATGGATATAGAAGAAAAAGAGTTGGAAGGAACACATTAAAAAATGATTTTGAAAAGAAAGTCTCATGCATGTTACTTACATGTTGATTCTTAATCGAACCAGAGAATAAATGGAAAATAAACAAATAAAACCTAAACTAAAATTATGATAAGGAAATATTTTAGGTTTAATAGTTTGGGATAATATTATTTTCCCAATAGAAATCTGAATATAAACAATCCTAAAATAAAATGAGATTGTAAAAGAAAACCATTACCTCATGTTTGACTTCCCTTTTAAGTGATATTAATATCATGTATAATATATTTAGATTTATTATAATTATATAAAATAACTATATACATATTTATAATATCATATATGATCCACTTATAAAATTTCAAAATCTATTTATTAATCATTCCTTATTAAAATCGTCATTTTTGAGTGTTAAGTGTTTCATTTTTCTTTTAAGTTTTAGTTCAGTAGTTTTGGTCTATGAAAATTTATCATGGTTATATAATATCCTAAATGTTAATAATGATATAAATATAATATTTATTAATTATATATATATTTATGTACTTATAGTCATTCTTGAAATGAGAACATGAAAAAATAATGACATCGCTTCGTGGAGGTGGTAGTTCACACATACGCACGAGCGACATCGACATTTTTTATTGGTGGATTCATAAGAAGGTAAATGATATATTATATTTATAGAATTAAAATTGTGTCATAAATATCATATATATATACATATTATATCAACCATAACAATAATCCATGAATTATGGTGATGAAAAATGAATTATATATCTCTGAAAGGTGGTAGTTCACACATACACATGAACAATGCTTTTACTTACCATTTGATGGAGAAGGATATGAAATTAGGTCGATAAATTGAAATAATAAAATCTCATTATATGTGAGATATTGATGTTATTATATAATATTGGTTATAAAATAACTAAAGGAGGTATAAGAAGAAATAAAATCAAAGCACATAGATCAGAGTTATACCTCTTCTTTGGACAACCTCTTTTGTCTTACACCTTAAACCTTCTAAGGTTGGTATTTTGATAAAAAAATAACTCTAGAAAATTTATATGTATTTTAGGAAGGAATTTGGGTAGGTGTTTTTTGATATATAAGTCTATTTAAGTTTGTACAAGATAGGAGAAGTGATGTCTATTTATAAGGGAGGTAGAGGACACACATGGCATTTTTAAAAAGATTAAAATATATTAATGCCTTACTCAAGAAAAATGGATAAAAAACGAATAATATTTTAATAATATATGATTTAGGATCTAAATATTACCATTAAATAGTATTTATAAAAGTTTTAAGGTCATTTTAACCCTTATAAATTTTTAACCATTTTATTCCATTTTAACACTTATCATGGTAACTATGTTTTTTACCAAAGTTACTGTTCATATTGACTAAAAGTTAAGTTGAAAACATTACCTAATATTAATTATTCATATTCAAAATAATAAATCTATTTTACATGATTCAACTCATAGAATTATCACAATATAATTTTAATATATGTTCACAAAAAAAATGAATATCGTTTTTAGAAAAATGTTTGTTTTAATCAAAAAAATGATTTTACATAAAAATAAAGTATAATGTTGATTAAAATGGAATTTATTAGAATATATTAAATAAAATAAAACTTAATTTTCTTTAAAAATAAACCAAAACTTAAAATTACATTGGAAATACTTAATTAAAAGAAAAGAACAAAAACCAATTTTTATTTGAACAAAAACATTACTTGGATTTTAAAAATTTTAAGCATATATTTATAATTTAAAAATTATATTTTTATATTTTTATATGAATTATTTAATATATATTTATTATATTAAATCGTTTTAATAAACCCTTATATTATTCTTATATGATTATATTGTAAAAAACGTGTCAGTTTTGTAAAATCAGTATTTTTCACTATTCACCTAAAAATTAACTATTTTTTTTAAGATATCAAAAATTAATCCTAATAAAATTTTTATATGTTGAATTAAAAAATGATATTAATTTACAAAAATAAAATTTCTAATTATGTTATAATTTAATTATATAGCCTGCACAAAAAATGAAATAAAAACTATTTTTAAAGAAAATGTATTTTTGAGGTGTAAAATGGCTTTATAAAAAATTGAGTTATTATTTCCTATGAATTAATCAAAAAAAAAAAAAATATTGAGTATGAACATAATATATATATATATATATATTATAATTAGATTAAACCTATTCATACCTACAAATTAAATGAATGGGTTATAAAAATCATATTTAAATAAAATTATTCCATGGTTTGTTAATGCTCGGTGTTGCATGCACTACATGATAATGAATAAAGTATTATTTTTAAAAGAAAATTAAAAAAATACTTGGGGTATTACACCTGTAACACCTCAAAATTTTACATTTCTCTTTAAATAAATTTAACTTCTTTGGCATCTTGTGATATATAAAACACCAAGTTTTGAATGAACCGTGACGACCTATTGAAATATCATTATGATATAGTTTTATAATTTTTTAAATAATATTGCTGATATTAAATTAAATATATTTTTTTGGATTTTTCTAAAGAGGTTTTTTCAGTGAATAATGAAAAATATCAATTTTTCTAAAACTGTTATTCCTTTTCTTCAAATTAAGTAATTTATATGTTCTATTATATTTTGGATTTGGTATTAAAGTGATATAAGATAAATTTAATTTAAAATAATTTAATACATTCCATTATGATCAGGATTTTAATTGTTTTTGATAAAAATAAATTTTTAGGATTAAAAATAAAATTGTCTAGAAAATAGATTTTCAACGCATTTTGCAGGTGTTATTTAAAATAAATTTCTATAAATTATTAGAATTGAATTTTATAAATTTTTTTCCATATTTTTAATCATGAGATTAATTTTTTTAAATAGTTCTCATTTTTAAGACATTATTAATAGTAATAGTGGTAAAATTCATCACCTCAATAAATGGTATATCAGGTAAATATAATTCAAAACTATAACGATATGGATTAAAATTAATTAAAACACTTGAATTTATTTATTTTAATGAATTTATTTCTTCCATAATCATAAAAACTTAAAAAATAAAACCCTTTTTTACCCTTTATCTTTTATTATGACCTTTATGATATTTAAGTAAAAGATAAAGTCAAAATTTTTACTTTCTTGCTTTTAATATCTATAATGTTTTTTGGTAGATATAAAAATAACTTATATTTTAATATAAATGGTTATTTAAAATAAAATTGATTTTTTATTTATTGTTAATTAATTTTTAAATTTTAAATTTGAAAAAATTACTTTTAATTTTTATGCAATGCTGACATCGCGTTTGTGTAAGCACTAGAAATATCATATAAATGATATTAAAAAATCTAAATGTGACATTTTTTTGTTGAGTTATAGTTCCACAAACAATTTATAGATAAATTTACTTTATTATATTTGTTTTAAGGATTTATATTCTAATCCCATATTTTTCTTCATGTTTTTAAGGAAAATTAAACGAATAGTGTCAAAAATGTAGTTAATGATATTTAATGAAAATGTTATATTTAAAATTATTTAAAAATAAAAAAAATATTTAAATAATATAGGGGATAATATATGGTCTAAAATTTCATACCTTTTACATTTATGAAATAATTTTCACTTGATATATAAAATTATAACCCTTTAATATTGAAGTAATAATTACCATGGTTAAGGGTAAAAATGGTTAACAAAGGGATTAATAAAAAAGATAAGTTTTCAAATAATTTCTAAACCTATTTAAAATTTTTTGGATGCTTATATTATTAACATATCCTCCTTATCATATAAGACATGTCATTTTGGAATTACTTTTCATGAATGTGACTTTTGATTTTTATATTTTGAAAAATTATAAGAGTATAACTCCACTCACTTATATAAGGAAAACCATTCTATATTTTCTTTACACCACATTGATCCATTAATATTTACCAAACCCTGAAAAATCATATTCTACAATTAAATATCTAGGAGTTGGTTGTTCTATTATTTTAAATGAAAATTCCTAGAGTCTTTAATAAGGGATCTAAAAGAAGTCTGTTGAAGAAGAGGTAATCAGCTTTACCGACTCTTTAAAATTTCATTCATATTCTACATCATATATATGTTTGGTACCCATAATTATATAATAACTCAAAAATCATAACTATATTTTTATGTTATTTTTATTGTGTTTAAACCATTTCCACCTCTTTTCCATCGTACGGAAATAGAAAACATTTCTTGTGGAAGCATATACCTTACCATCTCCATATAGCGGTGTAAATTGTTTCCCATAACCACTAAAAATGGATGGTTATAAATAAGTATCTAATGAATATAGATGATATTTTTTCAATAATTATTTTTATAAAATGATACTATCATATATATCTTCTTACCAACCAATATTTTGTAAGATGATAACATCGCTCATGCGTATGTGTGCACTACCACCTCCATGTAGTGATGTGATTAATTTTTCATTTATGATTTAAGTGTGTGGTAATAAGGTTAGATTTAGTGAATATATATGATATATTAATTATTTTTGAAAGGTAATTTTTTTATGTGCCTCTTTTTGTTCTATACTTCGCAAAATCAAAACAACGTTCATGTGTTTGTACAGTCTACCGTATCCATGAATGGTGTAATTTTCTAGCTCAATATTTTATGGAGAAATATGTATATATATATAATTAATATATATTATATTTATATAATTATTAACATTATATAGATTATGGAACCATAATAAAAGTGTAAGGACCAGAATCACTGAACAAAAATTATCATAAAAACAAAGTAGTTAACATACAAAACAATGATAAAAATAAAATATTATTAACAAACGAGTGATAAGATGTTATAAATAGATCATATATTATATTATATATTGGTATATAATTTTTTATATAATTATAATAAATCTAAATTTATTATACAAGAGGTTAAAATCACTTACTGGGAAATTCAAACTTGAGGTCAGGGATTTGGTTTCAACTTCCACTCCATTGATACATATTTGGTATTATGGACCTATTTATTTTTATGTGATGTATATACTACCCCTTTGAAGTATTTAACATGAATAATTATTTATTCAAGATTTTTAATGTTTCAATTAATGTTTATTCTTTCAAGGGGTTATAATTTAAAAGTTACCAATGATATAAGAATTTATTTTACAATCTCATTTTTTGTGGTTTATTTTATTTTAATTAAATGAATCTTATAATATATCAAAAAATACAGATATTTTTTATCCTTTGGATATTTAATAAGTTTCTATTATTTCTTTTAAATTTTCCTCTCTTTATCCCTTAAATAAAATAACAATCTTTTTAAATGAAAAGTCAATCATATTTATCTTTTTGATTGGGTATATTTTCCTTCCATACCTATATTTTAAAAAATTGTTTTACAAAAGTACTTTTTATTTACTCAAATGATTTATTAAGGAAATTTTATATTGTACTTTAATTTTTACAAGGATTGAAATAAATATTTATAATGTTTTCTAAAAGGTTAATTTTTAACTTTTTTTAGAAAGTAAAAGCAATTTCTTATTTTAACATATATGACATTAATAGATTTCCCAACACCATAATCATTTTAAACTATTTAAATTATTCTAAAAGTTTTCAATTGTATTAAAAAGAAAAATGTTTAATACAATTTTATTTTAATATTTTTCTTCTATTTAATTTATTTATCTAAATAATATGATTTTATTATCAAATATATATTTCTGATGAATTGATGGTAATATTTTATCTCCTATTAATTTTGTGGTCATTTATTTTCATTTGAAATATTCACTTTATTATGATCATTAGACTTTAAATTTATCTTAAATAACCATATTATATATATCATGGTTATTATTATTTTATAAACCATATACTATTTCTACCTATGATATTTTTCATTGAAATTTATTGACTAACTGAGGAAATAATGATATTCCATATTATTTACTCAGTGCAATTTTTTTTGAGAAAGCATATTGTTTTTAAAATAAACCATTAAATATATGAGGAATAAAATATGAATTTTGTGATTCATGGGGCTTGGTTATAGATAGTTTCTTGATTCATCGACAGGTCTCTTGAGAAAAACTAGTTGTATATCCTTTTAAATGGGTTTTTGGTGTATGTCTACCCATCCATTAAACTTTCTTGTAATAATCCATTGATAGTAAAGATATCATGATGTCTGAGATCAAGATTTCCAACCAAAATAATTTCCTCTATTGAGAATTTAATTATTATTATTCCTGAGAAAACTAGATTTATATTATCAATAGATTCATTTCGTGCAAATTTTTTTGATTAAATGGAATGTATTTTTAGTTATTTACCTTATTATATTGACTATTAATTATTTAATCATGATAGCTATCATTATACATAATTTTTATGTGAATATTAGATAAAAATTTATTTTTTTCTTTCCTGAGGATATGAATAACGATATTATGAATAACATTGAGGTTGTGATAATTTTTATTATCCTATATATTTTTTTTCTAATGTAATATAAAAATCTTGTATGTATATAGTTCTTAAATATTGATAAACTGATTGATCTTATGTGGTGAGAGAATATGTATCTTATAAAAATTTAAAAAATTAGAAACTCACTAGGGGTTACTGGAGTTTTTGTTTCAATAGTTGGTATCAGAGGATACTTAGTCAAAACCTTGGGAACTATATTTTAAATGAACATAGTTAAAATAAGAATTATGAAAACCCCTTATAATATTAGATAACTTTTACCATTATATTTATTTTTATTAATAGATCAATATTCATGTTGATTATGAGTTAAATATGTGTGTGAAATTATTTTCTCATGGAACCTAACTGAAGAATTGGAATCATCACTGGTAGGAAATGTAGGTATTTCCTTACCGAGCTACTGAATACCGATGGTGTTGAAACTGAGTAGATCATGACCATGTTAGGGAAACTGACTTAGGTTATGATGAATAAATTTTATCATATGGAGAAACCTATTTTTTTATAATGTGACTCACATATGTTGGATCACTAAATATGATATAATCCTCTATATTTTATTTAAACTACTAATCCATTGGTAGATTAACAATGAATTAAGTCTCTTGAAATAATAATACTATATTTAGGATATAAAGAAAATGAAAATGGAATTTTGAAAATGTATTGTATGAGTGAAAATTATAATAAATGGTGGTCATTAATCTAGAACACTAAAGATGTTGAAGAAATAGAAATAATGGAATGAAGAACTTTTAATATGATATTCTTTGATAAATACTTCCCTCATGAACAGTGAGTTGAAATGGAAAGGAAGTTTCTAACATTAATATATAATTAAGAAGAAATCATGGAATATTATGAGGATAACTTCACAAGATTATCCATCCATTCTTTAAACTAAATAAATAATCTAGAGAGTGATATTGGTGATTTCTTTAATTATCTCAAGATGAGTCTCTGAATAGTACTATATTCTAAAATGTTTTCATCATATGAAGATATACTATCAAGGGCCATTAATATAAAGAAATAATTTTATAGATCACATATATTTTAAGGAAATAAAGAAGATAGGAGTTTATATTAACACTAAGAAAAAGGAAAAACATTAAAGAAGAATAAGGGAATAAAGAAATTTCTATCATGTATAATTTATGGAAAGAAATATAATAGAAAATGATTTAAGGGAATATAAGTTTGTTACAAGTTTGGAGATAAGGGTTATCTATATAATGAATATAAGGAAAATAAATAAATAACTACTATCCAGTTCTTCAGTTACAAATAGATAGGGAATTATTCAAACCAGTTACCCAAAAATTAAGGGAGATTACTATGGAAAATCTAATGGGAGAAGTCCAAACATATAAAATTACTATATCTAAAGTGGATGTTCAAATAAATGTGGTGAATATATACTTATCATACCCTTTATGTAAATATGTATTATTTGATTAATTTTTTACCCCCAATTTTATATATAAATATTTTTATAAGGGCATCATATCACTACTTCAACAATAAGATGTTGAGTTGGTAGTGAAAACTATTAATGGTAGGATGATCACTTCTGATACCTATATCTCCTCTCCAATAAAAGTTTATGGGAGTTTGTTTCCATAAAATCTTGGTGTTCTTCCTCTATTTTAATATGATATAATTTTTTTTATAGATTGGATCTCTTTATATAAATCCCATATCAATTGTTAATGATGGGAAGATATATTTGATATATCAAATCAACCTATGATAGTCTTTTGGTGCGAATATGAACATGAACTCCAAATATAAATTACATCCATTATATGGGTTTTACTATATATTCATGAGGGATATTTATCTTATATGGATGGGGTGAAACTAAACATTGAAGATATGCCCACTGTATGGTATTTTTTATATGTCTTTACAAAAGAGTTTTCTAGTATTCCCTTGAATCATGAAGTTGATTTTTCAATATAAATAATAATTGTTCTTATACCTATTTCAAAGACTCTATTTATAATAGACATGATTGAATTGTAGGAATTGAAGAAGTAACTATAGGAGAATCTAGATAAGGGATTTATTAGGCCTAATACATCACCTTAGGGTGAACCTATCCTTTTATTAAGAATAATGATTTTTCAATGCGACTTTCTATTGATTATAAATAAATTAATAAAATAAATCTTAAAAACAAGTATTATCTACCACATATTGATGATTTTTTTGATTAATTATGAGGAGCTGAATTTTTTTTGAAGAACAATAATTGATCTAGATATTATTTTATAAGTTTTAAGAAGGATTATATACCCAATACATCATTTTATATGAGGTATGACCATTATGAATTTATAGTAATTTCATTTTTACTTACCATTGATCCTTCTATATTCGTGGATATAATGAATATACTCTTTAGAGATTACATAGATCAGTTTTTCGGTAGTATTTATAGATGATGTTCTTACATGTTAAAAGATAAATTAAGATCCAGAATAATATTTTATAATTATAAATAAGATCCTGAGGAAGAAAATTTTTCATGATAAATTTACCAAGTGTGAATTTTTGATTCAAAAATTTTCATTCTTGTGCTGTATAATATCATGTTGGTGTATATTAGTGGATCCATCAAAGAAAAAAGTTATTGAGAAATGGGATAGACCAACCACAGTGACTAAGATCCATATTATTCTTGGATTAGATATATATTACTAATTGTTTGTGAGATATTTCTCAAAACTATCTAATTCACTCACCAAGTAGACTCAGAAGTGGGTTATGTTCTTATACACTAATGAATATGAAGAAAATTTCAAAGAATTGAGGAGAAGGTTTTTCATTATTCCTATGCTTACACTACTCAATAATATAGAATTATTTTTTATATATAGTGATACATCAAATGGAAATAAAGATATTCATTCTCATGTACAATGATATAGTGATAGAATATGCCTCTTTCCAATTGAAAATTCATCAAAAAATACCAGACTCATTATTTCAAGCTGGTAGAAGTAATGTTTTGTGTTAAAGATACAGAGAAATTATCTGTATGGTGAAAGGTATGGTATATATATAGATAATAAAATCTTAAAGTATATATTTAAATAGAAAGAGTTTAATATATTCTAGATAATATGGTTGGAGTTGATCAAATATTATAACTTCTCAATAAATTACATCCTTGGGAAGGTGAACAAGATGGTTGATGTTTTGAGTTGGAAATATCATTCTATTTTTTCCATAATATCAATTGAATGATATCCAATATTTATGTATTTATAGAATTTATATATTTAAATATTAAGTAAAGGGGATAGATCTTAACTTTACCATATGAATGTTCAACAATCCATCCATGAGAGGATTAAGATGGTGCAGATGGAATATTTTATAATTATAGAAGAAGGATATGAATGTTCTTGAGTTTTACCATGATCATATAAGAATGGGAAGGTTAATAACCTAATCATTTTTCCCTTAAATACCAAAGTTTAAGAAGGAACTATTTTATGAATCCTATAGATTATCATTCTTTATTCATCTTAGAAGTACAATAATGTATAATAGTCTAAAAGAATATTTATTATAGGATAACAGAAAAATGATTATTTTTGAGCATATATCCTAATTTCTATCATGTCATAAACTTAAGTCTAATAGGAATAAGTATAATGGGACATTATAACCATTACCCATACAGGAATGGAAATTGTAAAACATCACCAAGGATTTAATCATCTGACTCCCCAAAACATCTAAAGGGAAAATTGAAATTTGGGTTATAGTTGATCAACTTATGAAATCAGTACATTTTTGCACTATTATAGAATAATTATACCTTAATAAGATTTCTCAGTTATAAATTAATAATGATGTAAAATTGGATGGATCACCACTCTCAATTGTATTTGATAAATATCCTAGGTTTTCCTCGAAGTTTAGGAGAATCCTTCAGAAATAACTTGATATAAAGTTGAGTTTAAGTACCATTTATCATCCTTAGATAGGTGGTTAGTTGAAGAGGACTATTAAAACTCTATAATTAATGTTGAGATATTTATCTAAGGATTTCAATGGTGTTTGAGACTAACATCTTCCTTTGGTATAATTTTATTATAACAATAGCTTTCACTCAATAATTTAGATTTCCCTCTATGAAGCCCCCTATGTAAGAAATCACATAACTCCAATGTTTTGGGATGATGTTGGAGAAATAATTCTATTGGGACTTGATCTATCTAAGGAAATGGAAAATAAGGTTAGTTCCATTAAATAACACATAAAGGAAACTCATATTTGGAAAAAAGTTATGATGAAAATCATCAGTGAGATCTAGAGTTCAAATTTGGTGACAAAATACTCCTATGAATATCTCCATGGAAGAAGTTTATGAGATTTTGAAAAAAGGCCATGTTTAGATCTATATATATCATCCCCTTTGATTTTTTTGATCTTATCAGGATGATATCTTATTGTTGGGAACTTCCATTGAATCTACTTAAAGTTTATGATTTGTTCCATGCATATCTCCCAAGGAAGTAAAAACATGTTCCTTCACATGTATTAAAAAAAATTCATACCAATTGATTATGACTTGTCTTATGTGGAATAGTTGGTGGATATTCAAGATTATAAAGATAAAGCGATAAAAAATAAGACCACCCCTCTACTCAAATATTTTTGTGAAATCATGAAATTAAGGAAGCTACCTAGGAACCTAAGTATGTGATGAGGTAGAATTATCCTCAATTTTTTTTATTGGAGTTATGGAATTTTGAGGGAAAAATTCTTATAAGGGGGTAGAATGTAACACCCCTAGATTTTATATTTCTATTTAAAAGAATTTAATTTCTTTGATAACTTATGATATATAAAAAATTGAGATTAACAAACCATGAAAAACTATTGAAATATTATTATGATATAGTTTTACTATTTTTTAAATCACAATTTTTGTATTATATTATGTATATTTTTTTTGGTGTTATTCTAAAATGTTTTATTTTTCAACGAATAGTGAAAAATACTATTTTTTATAAAAATATCATTCATTTTCATCAAATAAAGTAATTTAGAAGTTCTATTATATTATGGATTTGTTATAAAAGTAATAAAGTATCCATTTTATTTAAAATAATTTAATTAATTCCATTAGTATCATCATTATACATAATTTTTATATAAGTCAATTTTTGGGATTAAAAATGTAATTTTTTGCAAAATAGTTTTTAGTCACATTTTATTTTTTGATTTTTAAAATAATTTTTAAAACTTATAGGAATTGAATTTGATAAAATGGATTCCTTAATAGGAACCATAAGGCTCAATTTTAGTAAATAAGTATCTTTAATTTTTAGATATTGTGAATAGTAAAAGTGGTAAAAATTATCACTTCGGTAAAGAGTAAATTGGATAATGAAGGAAAAAATCTAATGTGATATGGCTTAAAATTATTTAAAACACATTAATATTTTTCATTGGATGAGTATATTTTATCCATAATCATCTAGACTTTTAAAATATGAACCTTTTCCCATTTATATTTGGTTTTGACCTTTATACTATTTAAGAAAGAAATTAATCCAAAAATGTCACTTTATTGATTTTAATATCTATAATATTTTGCGATAGGAATAAAAAAAATTATGTTAAGTAATAAATAGTTATTTTAAAAATGAATTAATTTTATTTTTCATGCTAATTTATTTTTAATTTTTATATTTGAAATAATTACATTAAATTATTACAAAACTTTGTCACGGTGCCTGTGCAAGCAGTATAAAAATAATTTAAATCATTTTAAATACTCTAAAAGCATTATTTTTTAGACGATTTATAGTTAATCATAAATGTTATAGATTAATATCACATATTACTAGTGTATAAAATATTTATATTTTAATTCTATATTTTTCCTGATTTTATAAAATTCAAATTAAATTAATATTGTCAAAAATGACATTAATGATATTTTATGAAAATTATATTTTATTAAATTATATAAAAATCATAAAAATATTGAAATAGTAAAATTGGGATAATATATGGTCTAAAATTTCACCCCTTATATAATTATGATCCACTTTTCACATTAAAAGTAAAATTAAAACCCTTTAATATTAAAATAGCTGTAATCACGATTAAGTTTTAAAATACATAATGAAGAGATTAATAAAAATTATAAGGTTTAAAATGATATCTAAAACTATAAATAAATTTTATTTTATGATTATAATAGGACCAAATCCTTCTTATCTTCTAATTCATATCATTTTTAGCCACTTTTCCATCAATGTTAGCTGCAAATCATTTTTTTTCATTTTTTAAAGGCCGGTTTAAGGGTTTCCGGTACCCATTACACAACTACACCACTTCCAAATCACCACTTCACAATATCCAGTTCCAAAAAACATTTCAAATTTCAAAATCTAGTAAACCAGACAGCTGCCCTCGATCCACACGCCATCAAGCCGCACACCTTTCCATGCACCATCGAGCCGCTCACGCCCTCGAGACGCACACCTGTCATTGGACCCGTCAACGTCATCATAGGCCTTCGTCATTCATCACCGGCGAGAACCCCTCTGGCGTCGCCATGACATTAACACAGAATCACAACCCATCGGAGATACAAAATCAAAACTTAAAATAACTGCCGTCAACACCTTGAGTCACGAACCACCAAAATGCCTGATCTGCAACGTCTCAAACCACAGCCAGTACAGTCTTCAACTGTGCCTTTAGTAACTCAACTCAATAGAAAATTTCATCTTCAACCACTGGATTAGAAAAACCCAGTGAAAACTTCTCATAAACTCCACCATTTCTCCTCTTGCCTCTTCCTTCAGAGCCAATCCTCCTTCAAAACCATACAACTATCCTTCACGCTCCACCACTGTTGGAACACGCTGCCACCACAAAGCTGAAAATAGTCCAAAAGCAAACCAAAAATCCAGATCTAAATCCAAACCAAAAAACAAATATCACATCCAGAAGAAATCAAGCATAAACTTAAAGAAAATGCACATCAGTATGATTAAACCCCCCCCCCCTCCGGAACTAAAGAACGACGCAGCACCCCACGGAAACCCGCCGGAACTGATTGGGGCGACGCCAGGATGTGGCGGCAGAAACGAGATGGAAAGCAATCCGATAGATCTATAGAGGCATCGCCGATGGAGAACACCAGAGCAGAGACTTCTTCAACGCACGCCGAGCCGCAGGCCGGAACACCACCGATCCGACACCACCGGGAGCGGAAGCCGGAGAGGCGAACCTCAGACGCATAAAGACGCCATGCTGAGCCGAGGCCCAAAGGAGACGAGCCAAACCAGGCCAGAGGGGGAAGGGGAAAAGGCGAGGAGGTGGAAACCTATATGCCATGGGAGCTTGGGAAGACGCCGCTCAGAGGCCCCCACTCACTTTTCCATCAATGTGACTATTTTATTTTGATATTTTGAAAAAAGTAAACCTCCCCTAACTTATAAAAGGACACCACTTATCTCTTTTTATCACACCACATAGAGCCATATAGATTAAAAAAACCCTTAATAATTCTCTATTTCACTTCCCTATTCATGAATTATAGGTTTTAGTCTTTTTAAAAAGACCACTCTAAGGGTCCTTAATATGGTTTCTAAAATAAGTCTACCGAAGAAGAGAAAATATTATTTACCGAATCGTTCAAATTTATTTATTATTTTAATTTCTATAAATATAATCTATCTATCCTAAAATAATAAATTCAGTATAATTAATATAATTATATGTTATTTTGATTTTGGGAAAACCATTTTCTACCTATTTTCCATATTATGGAAAGTGAAAGCATTGCTAGTGTGTATGTATGGATTACTATCTCCATGTAGTGGTGTAATTAATTTTTCATAACCATTTTACTTGGAATATGTTTGATATTTACTAAATTATTATTCTTATGAAATTATAATATCGTATCCGCATTCTTACATTCTAATCTATTGGAAAATGATAACATTGCTCATGTGTACATACATGTGGATTACCACCTCTATGAATCATTGTGATGAATTTTTTATTTCCACTTTACAAATATGGTAATAAGGATATATTTAATTAATATATATGATATAAATAATATAAATAATATTTTTTAATGTTTTTATAATTATTTACCTTTCTTTTGTTTCATTTGTAGAAAAGTGAAATAGTGTTAATGCGTGTGTACGATCTACCATCTCCTTGAATGGTGTAACTCATTTTTATGTCTCTAAATTTTATGGATGACTATAAATATATATATATATATAAAATATATGATATTTATATCATGATTAAAATTATAAATATAATGGAACCATAATCAATATACAAGGATTGGAACTACCGAACCAAAATTCTCATAAAAAATAAAGGAGTTAACACAAAAAATAATGATAATAATAAAATATTGTTAATAAATGGATAATAAGATTTTAGGAATCATATATGATATTATAGATAAGAATATTGTTTTGGTATGTATTTATAATAAATATAAATTTATTATAGATGATGTTAAGATCACTTACAAGGAAATTCGAACAAGAGGTAAGCGATATCATCCCAATTTACACTGTATTGAGACATATTTAGTATTATGCACCTATTTATTTTTATGTGATGTACATACATCCTCATTGATGTATTTAATGTAAATTTATTTTTATTCATGATGATTAAATTTTAAAGTCATGTATACTCTTTAAATGGGTTATAATTTAAAAGTTACCAAAGAGGTAAGAATTTATTTTACAATCTCATTTTTTGGGATTACTATTATTTTCAATAAAAAAATTATAATCTATCACAAAAACCATATATTTTATTATACTACATATATTTAAGGATTTTACATTATTTCATCCAATATTTCCTCCCTTTAACACTTTAATCAAACAAGTAGATGTTTAAAATAAAAGTTGATCTTATTTCTTTTTTTAATCAGATATATTTTTCTTCTATATCCATATTTATCAAAAACAATTTACCAAAGTAATTTTTATTTACTCAACTTATTTATTAAGGATATTTTATATCATATTTTAATTTTTATAATGCTTAAAATTAATCTTTCTAATGTTTTATGAAAGGTTTATTTTTTGAATTTATTTTATAAGAAGTCAAAAATAATGTTTCTTTTTAACATATATAATATTAACATATTTTACCTCTATCATAACATTTTAAAAAAATTAGCTTCTTTTATATGTTTTAAATGGTTTTATAAAGAAATATATTTCATAAAATATTATTTTGACATTTTATTCTATTTTATTGAATTCTCTAAAAGACATGATTTTGTTACAAAATAATATTTCAGATTAACAAATTGTCATCTTTATTCTATTATTAATTTATGGTCATTAATATTCTTTTGAAGCATTAAATTTTTTATGATTGTTATAGATTGAATTTATATTAAATATCTATATTATTTATATCATGGATATAATTATTTCCTAAATCATATACCATTTTTATAAATGGTGTTTTAATTTAAAATTTATTAGATTAAATGAGGAAACATTAATTTTATATATTATTTACTCAATAGAGACAACCATTGATAATGAATATTATTTGTGAATTAAAATGATAATTCAATGTATGAGGAATGAATTAGACGTACAGTGATGGGTGGGGCCCATTTATAGATAGTCCCTTGATGCATTAATAGGACTCATGAGAGAAACTGATTTTCTAACCTCATCAAATGTGTTTTTGGTGTATACCTACCCATAAATTAAGCTATATTGGAACAAGGCCTTGATGGTAAAGATATAATGATGTATGATAATATGAAATCCAAAATTAATAATTCCATTCATTGAGAATTTAGTTATTTTTATCCATGATATCACTATACTGATATTATCTATAAATATATTTTTTGCTCAAGTTATTGATTAAATGACACGTGTTTTTAATTATTTACCTATACATATTTATTATGCCTTATTTACTCATGGAACATTCCATTGTACATTACCCTTTTGAGAATATGGTTTCACCAATTAACTTTTTCTTTTCCCTAGGATGTGAATAAGGATATTAGGAATAGTATCAAGGATGAAATAAATTTTATTCTAATATGTATTTTATTTCAATTATAATATATAAATCATGTATGTATCTAGTAATTTAAGACTTCTAAATTGATCAATCCTACATAGTGACATCCCTTGTATCTTATTACAATTTAATAAACTATACACCAGATTTGGGTTATTGGAGGTGGGGTCTCTACATAACCATAACCAACCTAAACTTGCAACTAGAGAAGTCTTCTTAGGTACCTAATTATCATTATCAACTAAGAAGTTTGTGAGTATAACTCAGTAGGTAACCACCAACAAAGTTACATACATAACCTATAAATTTATTGTATGTTCATGTGACATGCTTAGAAAATAAATAAATAACTACATAAATTTAAATAAAAAACACAATTGACACTCAGGTTATAATGTTACAACTGAGAGTGATTATACCTATTTTAGCCAGTATTGGAGTGTCTTTGAGCACATAAAAAAATTATGCCAACATAAAATGTGAAATTAGAAACCCCTAGGAGATAATCATGGGTGTTAAAAAGTCATCAGGTGTAATGATATCACATATGAGAAAATCCTAGGCTTTCTATAACCATCAAGATCAGTGAATTACCCAAGAAAGGTAATCCTATGTGTCAATAGTCATAAAGATATATGATTAACCCATGATAGTTAATCCTAGTTGATAATTCATATCAATCTCAGTTTCTTCACCTACGGGTGAACCAAGGAAATCCTAATAATCAGGCTCAATATCCAATTCCTAGGGGCAACCCTATGTAATCATAATCATCATGCTCAGTGGTCAAATATGAGAGGGTAACCCCATGTAATTATAATCATCAAGATTTATCTTCTACCCCTATGAGATAATCATGGGTATTAAATCATATTAGGTATAACTGCTAAATCCTAAGGGGATGATTCTATATAGTCTATGACATTTTAGGTATACAAGGGAGATCATAGGCATCCTAGGCATATCATTAATCTTAATACATCTTCGTGGGTAATTCATCCCACATGGGTCATCCAATATTACAGCTCCCCACTATCTTGGGATTACAACACTAATACTGATTCTAAATTTAAATATGAGATCATCACTACCAATTTCTCACATGAACCCTCTTAAGGGTTAATATATCAATGGGGCACCCATCAGGGTCCCATAAGTCCCAAAAAAACCAAGTTCCCCCTCATGGGTTCCTTTATCTAATTCACATATCATGGGTTTAATCCCATCACTCATAGGAAATTATGTCCCTCCATATATTCATAATCATCTCTTGGCCTAATTAGACTTTTAAGCAGGGTCATGTTGGCACCTATCTATAAAAATATAGTAAATATAATCTCACATATAATTCATCACTAGGTTGTTCCTCAAACACCCAAACCATAAAAA
This sequence comes from Viscum album, assembly GCA_963277665.1. NCBI lineage: Eukaryota > Viridiplantae > Streptophyta > Magnoliopsida > Santalales > Viscaceae > Viscum > Viscum album. Next base: position 320,138,251 of record OY728159.1, read on the forward strand.
TCTTACCCAAGACATACCTATATGGGTGTTTACACCACAAGTGGGAATAATAGAGGAAAATGATAGAGGAGGAATCTCACCTTAACCCTAAAGAAATCACAACCAAAATTATCCAAAAGTGAGGAAAATAAAATGAGGAATTTGGGAGTCCAGTCAAATTGTGCACCAACCATGAAAAATTAACAATATAAGGATACCACCTTTTAGGGTTGGTCCAAACTATTTGATTAACCATTATTTATCTATAAATATATTGACTGTAAGAAAATTTTAGGCATCACATAGTTTTCCTTCAACCATGTGGTGAACGTGCCTTAAGACCCAAGCCAATAAATGTTCACAAGGTTTTCTCTGAAATCCACATTTTTTCCCTTAAATATGTGCTAAACATATAGAATAACCATTTACTATGTGCTCTCTACTCTAAGGGTGTTTCATTCTTTCTCTTCATTTATGCACCCCAAGCCATGCACCTGCACAATAACCCTCTATTTTTTTTGAAATATTACCCAAAGCTTCTAAAACTCACATAATCACATGAGGAATCTCTTAGGACTAAAAACATATCTAAAAACATCAAATTTACATTCTATAATCCTTTTAATATAAATGTGAAACATAAATCTCAAAAGAAAACATTAATAAATTAAAAAATTCACATTCCTTCTGAATTTCATAACCTGTCCAGACATGAGTTATTACAATCTCCCTACTATAGTACTTATCATCACAAAGAGGTCTCAATGTCTCTTTAATGATTAAATATAACATATCTTTATTACTAAAACATGCTCAATTATTTTCATCCTACTCTGGAACACTGAATGATATTCTATTGTTCAACTTCATACATGAGGTTTACTATTCATTAATACTCAATCCATTTCTTATAACCATCACTGAATTACCATGAAAAATACCACTTACACCCATATACCCCAAGAAATTATGGTTTATTTAAGTAATTTATCTTCAAGACTATGGTTCTCCCCACTATTGGACTCATCTTATAAGGACTGATTCTAAGCCACGATGATCGACGCCATCAAAATCACCTATTGAAAATGAAAATCCACCAGTCCATTAACCTGTTTGTTATGTTTTTCACTTCACCATACCTAATTCTCACATGAAAACCATGATTATACCTATTTTTTTCACCCCATTCAAGAAACACTAAGCTTCTGCAACTAGTGCTCTACCAAAACACTTGATCATCATTCTTTCACTATTGAAGGAATCCCTTCACCATCCATTTCCCACAACAAATAATGAACCCAACTATCATTTTAAATTTATGGTTTAATCCATAACCCAAAAAATATTCCATTGTGATCTCCCTAGATCAACAAAACACCGTTGATTTGACTCACTCTTAGATCCCATCAATCCATCCCAAGCCTAATGCCAATGCACAAACTCTGTCTAAAATTTCATTTGAATCCTAAATATGTTATTCATTAAGGAACCATATAAAACTAGATTTACCTATACATTATTATATAAATTACATACTAAACATCTAAAAAATGGTCTTATCATGCTAATGACCCTTCCGGTATGAGGGTCATATCCTTATGGATCATGTTTCTTCTATTACTCCATGTAATGAATTGATGTAGAAATCACACTTATATATGATTTTCAACACTAAATACCATTCACTAGGAATTCCTAACTCACCAACAATATCATCCTCTGCATCCACAAAAATTTCATTTATAAAAATGGTCACACCCTCCAATGGGAAATATTAAACTCCCTATAATATGGATTTCCTTAAATCTCTCTTTGAGAACCACCTCAATGGTTTTTATCATTACACATGTGTTTACCCTATTGAGCCACATTAATCAATAAAAACACCTGACTATGATCAATTCCCAGACCTATAGTGCCACCTCACTTGATCCATTTTTAAATTCACCATTCACAATAAAGGGACATTTCTCATTCTCATCAAAACCATAGAAAATTATGTGCACAAACATATCACTGAATTTTTATGTCCTAGGAACACCCATGAACACTTAATGATACATTTCAAACAAGTTTATTGTGTAAAAAATGCATTCTACATCGATATCATCCAAAAAAAAGTACATATGCTCATATACCGGTTAGTGATATAGCCTCACTCATGATCTCATCAGTCACATATCATCTTAACTGGGCTCATATGCTAAATATAAAATCATGTTCCATTGATATTTCATTATCAACAATCCATAAGTACCCAAAAAAACCCTCTTAAAAATTGGGAAATCTAACCACACCATGTTATATCATGTGATCAACCCCAATTAGTGTAATCACTACTAGAAGTATCTATTAAGTCTCTCACTATTCCATCATAGGTGTATACAAAATCACATGGGTCGGGAATCCTATTTTTCTTACACTCGAATAAAAAATTTGATAGAAAAGTACCTCAAGTTTTTTACATCACAAAACTTAAGGAATTTCTATGATTATATAATATATATGGAATCACCTCACATGCACTGATCTCATTACCTGATTAATCAACTCATACTTCCTATATTTAAGGAAATCACATGACCATTCTAACCCCTTTATTAGGTTACCCACATAGAGTACAACTCAAAGGTAAGTAGGTTCTCTCACCTAGCCCATAAATCATATCTCACAAAAGTCACAACCCATAGGTGAAATCCATGTAATTTTCCCAAACATCACCTGATAACTCATGTACTAAAACACTCATTCTAGGTTATCACATATCTATATACACATCATGAATTATATACCAAATTCTCATCCTACTGGGGCACTAATTCTCACTACCGAGAATCAAAATCTCAGTATAATCCTCACCAGAACTCTATATACAAGAGTCACCCCCTTGAGGGTCACATTCTCATCTATCAGTATATAATGGAATCATCCTTGATAGTCTAAGTCGAGTATACCATATTCACATGGGTTAGTTAAGTAAAATTAAATCACTAATATATATGGTAAAACATCATATATATTTTTAAAAACACCTTAAATAATAAAACCTATTTATTTTATAGAACTTATATCATAATTACCCATAATAGGTTCATTGTGAAGGCATCGGGTTACGATTTTGACTAACTAAGGGTTATTATAAATCCATAACAAAGGGTGACTATATAGTCTTCATCAAGTATCATGTCGTTATATATCCACATGACTTATCATATAAAGAAGTATACTATGGTTTAGTTGAGTATAATATCACTAAAAATTTATATAGTGAAACATTGTATAAGTTTTTGTTTACACTTTTAAAAAATGAACCCTATCATCAGTGATATCAATCACACACATTAATCCATATTTTATGTGAATCATATGTTCTAAATATGATCCATAAACACTATAATCTTACCAGTGGTCTAATAGAAAAACCCATAATAACTCATAAATATTATAAATAAAAATCTATTATGATATGTTAAATCATATAACTGTAAAATTGAAAAAAATGTTAATCCCAATCCCCTGATAACCTATAATTTCTATCAAGAAGGGTGATTTGGATACACCAGTCCAATATCCATCACAACCTCTGACATGTTTCTATGTCACCTATCTACCATTTCCCCAAATAGTAAGACAAAAAAACATATGATACAATATATGATATTAGTCACATAAATGCTTGGATATCACTTTATAATGTCTCTGGCCCAATACCACTCATCATTGTCTAGACCTATGATGTTTTCATGACCTTAATCACTCTCTGTAATCTAGATGATATTGAATATTAGTAGGGACATATGGTAATATAGTGGGGAGACTATACCCTCCTATTAGAGTAGAAATAACTTAGGAAATAATAAAAAATACCAAACTTAATGAAAAATCAACCATCATTGTATATAGAATAAATAAAACAATAATTATCAATAATAAATAGAATTCAGAAGAAAAGAAGTCATATATAATAACTATACACCCTTCAGAAATTCCACATACACAAAATCAATAAAATAATAAAATAATTTTTGGCTCTACTTCCATCCCTGAGCTTCATCTCATCCTGAACCACAATCCTTCCAAGCTACATAGTTTAATGATCCAATCCCAATTCCCTTCTAAACCTAAAACTATAACTAGTGAAGTCTTATTGGGTACCCAAGTGACATGGCTGCCCTATTAGGGTTTGAGAAAAACTTAGTAAGGTACCACTAATGCGAACCTATACATAACCAATAAATTTAGTGTATATGAATATAAATTTAATAGAAAATAAATAAATAAATATATAAACATAAATAAATAACCAATATTAATCCTTGAGTTCTAATATGAAACCTAGGATAAACAATACCTACTTCTTCCAGTGTTGGAGTTTCTCTGAGAACATTAAAAAATCATGTAAAATTATAAAATTAAAATGTCAACCCCTATGAGTTAATATTTGGCGGTTAAAATTACTTGGTATAAATCCACCCCATAGGGTAATACTAGGTGTTTCTTGATCATTAGGATCCATCAATAAGAAATACAAGAATATCAATAGTCAACAAACTCAATGGATAACCATTAGAAGGTAATATTAATTGATCAATTATATAATTCATGATGGAAGACTCTTAGAGGCGACCCTTAGAAATAATAATCATCATGCTTAATAAATAACTCCTAATGGGTGACCTTAGGTAACCATAATCATTATGCTCAATGGTAAAATATTTGGGTTACCCAAGGTATTAAAAACTATTAGGAATTATAAATGACCCCTAGGAGGTAAATCTATGTGGTCAATCATATTAGGAATAATTTTCAAATCATAGGGGATGATTCAATTAGTGAATATAAATTTAGGAATATAAACTAGATCCTTAGCATTATAGGAATACCATGTATCTCAAAACATAATGTGGATAATAAATCCCACCCAAATCATCCCATATTATAGTACCATATACTATTTGTCATATATCATTAATCTAGATTATATGGTTATATTCATGATCATAACTACCCATTTCCCACATACACCATCTCAAGGGGTTATATATCACAGGGACACCCACCTGTGTCCCCTAAGTCCCAAAATAGAATGAAAAAATTTCATGGGTTCCTCTACCTAATTCACATTCCATAGGTCCAAGATATCTACTCAAAGGCAATCACATCCCTCAACATAGTAAAAATCATCTCTTGGAAATTTTTACTTTTGTGTTTGTCCAAAATAGTGCCTCTCCCTGGAAATGGCCTAAATCAAATATCACATTCCAATTCATCACTAGTTATTCCTCATACACCAACCCCAAATAGATCATACCCAAGGAAAACCTACTTGATTTTTCACATATCAAGGGGGAATAAAAAAGAAGGAAGGAAAAAATGTATCTCATATTAAACCCAAAAAAATCACCACTAAAATTACCCAAATGCGAAGAAAATTGAAGGAGAAAGATGGAATTTTATTCAGACAGGCCCATTCATGATGGAAGGGATAAAAAATGTTTCCCTTATAAATTTACGGAGGGAAAATTTTAATTTACCCTCATTCAATTTGTTACTTTATTTGGATACGTGGTTGGCCAAACCATGTGCCAAATATATAACCTTCACTGTCTAAGGATACCACCTTCACATGTTTAAACTGAATGGGTTTCATAACCATGAGAAAATGGTAAATATATAGTCTTTAAAAAAAAATTCATGTCCCACATGGTTTCTAAAAATCATGCAATGATCATGTGCCAAGCCCCAATCCATGATAAGTCTACAGTGTTTTATCTAAAATCTGTATGGTTCACCCTTAACCATTTCTTATATATATAGACTAACCCTAAACCTTAGAAAAATAACTATAAATCAACTAACTCAAAAAGTGTTTCATAGTTTCTTCTAGATAATTTAGACTAAATAATTCACTTGGGAAGAAACCTTCCAAAACCTTTTAAATTTAACTTAAATCTCCTAAAACTCACTCGAGCACCCGAGGTACCTCTCGAGACTAAATATATATCCAAAAACATATACTTAGTGTGATGAAACCCTTGAATTATCAATTTCAAACTTAATTATTAAAATTAAACCCTCAGAGAATAAAATATTTAAATTTCTTCTAAATTTCATAACCCTTCCAAAAAAGGGTATTACACCATTTCAATTGGAATAACCTTTTTAGTTATTTATAAAATTTTATCTCTAAAGACTAAATAATTACCCAAACACATTGGAGTGTTATATTAATAACTCACCCATCATAATCTATAATACACAAGAATCAAAATATGAAAAAAACACATTATCCTTCCAAATTAAATTTTTATTAAAGCAAAGCCATTTTAAGGGAAAATGGTAAACCATTGTTCTACAAAACAAAAGAACTAGGTACTAAAGGAACTAACAAAATGATTAAAAACAAGGCTAATATTACTTGATTAAGATACTCGATAAAGCTCCCAGTGCAGTGTGCTAACCTGGGTTTCTGGAGCCTCTCTGATTAGCTCTTCAAGGTGAGTGATCATCCTTTCCATTGTCTGAATAAACTCTTCTATGTTGATTTTACTCTGATTGAAACCCCTGGCCAGTATGCGGTCTTGTTTATCAATCCACTCTTATTGCGCCTCATTATCATCAACTTGCAATTGACATTAATAAATTCTTTTAATCTCTTCGTCCGAGACATTAGGATGATGACTTGTTTCTAACATTTCTTCCTTGGAGTGCAGGATAAGTTTTAAGCACTCCCCAACTTCCTCTTCCCTACCTCTTGTATTTCTACTTGATTCTTCACTTTCCCCCTTTTGTGCATATTTACCTTTCTTTTTCCTGTTGTTCTTGGCTGACCAAGTCTCCATTGGTTTTGGAAAGTATGAGTAGTCCTTGCGTCCCTTTGATTTTTTCCCCTGAACCACAATGCATTTCCCCGAGTCACGCATGCCTTTTTTCCCCTTCTTTTGTATAGGACTATGGGGTCCTTTACCTTTGATTCTTTCCATGCTATCCACTGAGGGATGACTAAAACTATCATCATCTGGTGACTCCTCCTCTTGAGATAAACGAGGATCATAGACCTCAAGACCATCAAAGCGGTTCCCCACCTCTATTACTGCTACATCAGTATGATCCATCTTCATACTTAAAGACTCCTTACATGTTTTCTTCCCTGAACCAGAAATATTTCCCCCCTCCCCATGCTTCCTCATATTTCCAGAATTGGTCTTTCATTTTATCATAGTATATTTAAAATATCCATTGTTCCTTTATAGCTTAATTAACCCATGGAAAATAAATGGGTCACATCACAATTTCCTTGAAAAATAATCATAATCTATATAGAGAATGGTTGTGGATGGTATTTTTATATAATATCCATAATAAAGCATAATAATCATTAAATTGTGTTTATAAATATGAAAAATACTTTTATAAATGTTTTAGAAATATACTTTGGAAAACAAGAGGAAATGTCATTTTATTTTGGTAACTTTTATAAAAAGAAAAAAATCATAGAACAATGGGAATTTTATTTCATTTGAAAGACCATGGAGACTTGGAAATTAATCTTAGTGATGAATAAAGGTTAAATTTTTGGGTAAACGATATCAAGTGATAAATCTTAAAAAATATTTCATACTTTTATAAAGAGAGTCCAAAGTGACCCATGCAGAAAGTATCTAGAAAATCCCTTTAAATTTTTTTAAAGTAAGACAAATACTATAGAAAATATCTTTAGGAAATAATTTACTTTAGTAAAATAAAAATATTGAAACATGATAAATAATAAGTCCATGTAATAAATAAAGTTGGTTTAAGGACCACAAAACATCTAAATAAATGATTTAAAATAGGACCTCGTACAAATTTTAAAATTAAATACCCTTTTAAAAGAAATAAAATTAGAAGGAAAATAATATATCATGAGTATAAATAGATATAATATCTATTAAATAGTAAGGATACACATCATATAAATGAATATAAGTTCCAAATTAAAAACTTGATTCAAAGTAGGAATTTTGAGACTAGATTCCTAGAAGAAAATTAGTAATTATTGAATTAAAATAGAAATAGAATGAATGAATATGATATTATTATATAAAACCCATGAATTACATGAAATAATATGTCAATGTACATTTATGGGGATGTAAGTTCTCCATATAAAAAATAATAATGTGTATAATATGAAACATTTCTCAAGGAATTTAAATTTAGATGAAAAAACCCTTAAAAAGATCACAACAATACATGAAGGTAGATATTTTATGAAATAAATGTTAATATCCATTAAAAACTAGAAATAAAACATAAAAACTTCATCAATTTTGATTCATATAATCTTATTATATCATATTTAAAGAAGTGAAAATATAACCCATGGAAGGAAATTGTGTTATGAATTCCCATACCTCATACTTCCACTTAATAAAAAATTATCTAAAATATTATATACTACATATATATTTATACACATCTATATCAGTACTATATTTATATTTATCTTAATGGATACTATTTAGTTATATTTTTTAATTGCCTATTTATTAATAAGTCTTTATTAACATCAATATTTGTGTGTTAATTATTTCTTTTTCCATGCATGTTTTGATTTATAAATTTTTGTACATGATCCTTGTTCATAATTTCACCATATAATTATTTTTAATTAAGTTTTATAATATGTTTTTTATATTTTTATTCAGTTTCATAGACATTTTATGGGTATTATGGTGATTATTTTCATAGAAAACCTAAAAATTCCCTTTTTTATTGATTGATGAATTGAAAAAAGATTTAAATTAATTGGTAAATATAATTTTGAATATTACCACAATATAATTATTAAAACAACTTAAATTCATCATTATTACATATTATTACCATTATTTAAGTATTATCGGTCTTTCATGTCATAAATATTATAACATTATTCATGTAGGTGGTAAAACTGACCCAAACAAGAACATATTTAAATAATGTAATGAGTAAGAATATATTATTGTAAAGTAATAAAATTACTTTTACAAAATACTAATGATTTAAAAACCATTTTTATATAATAAATTATATTCCATAAAAATTATATGAATAAGATAAATGAAATATAATGTTAAGAAGTTATTACTTGCAATGTGTCATGATATTGTCATTTTGGGTGATTAAATTTTATGATCACCATTTTTTATTAATATTATTAATATAATGAACAAATAATCTTTACATAACCTTAATAATGTAATAAGTATCTTATTTATTCATAAATTAATTTTTATAATAAATCATATAAGGTAGTGATCAAAAATGAAATATGTTGTTTATAGAGGCAGTAGTCCACACGTAATACGAACAACATTTTCATTTTCCATTAAATTGAGTAGAGGGTCGATAATGATTATTAAATGAAAATAATAAAATTTCATAAAACTTATGATACTTATTTAATTATATTATTATTTTTTATAATATTTAGAGGAGGTATAAGAAGAATGAAACTTGAAATAATTTTGAAAAACAATTACCACTTCCTTGGATGTTCTCCTTTGAATATTTCCTTAAACATTATTAGATTTATATTTTGGGGAGACCAAGACTAATAGTTTGTTGTAAATATTCTATTGGATATGTTTTGGTATATTTTGGAAGAGTTAAGGTTCTCAATGTGTGTGTAGAAGTGTGAAGGTAAATATATCCTTTTCTAAGTGAGAGGAGTGACACTCATTTAAATACTTATAACTTTTAAATAAAATAAATCTCATTAAAAAGGGAATTTGAAATAAAAATTTCAAATTTATAATATTTTATGAGGTGGTTTATAATCTACTCAGTAAATCAAATTTATAAATGTGTTTCTTGATAATTTATTCTTTATCACTTAGTTTAACTGCCACTTTAACCCTTTTAACTGTTGTTGTGGTAATTTTTTTTACCGTGGTAACTATTTTTTAAAACTAAAATAAAATGGAAATTATTTAAAAATTTGAATATTTTGATCCCAAATATGAAAACCATATTACAATATTCAATTTATATAGGTGTAAAAAATAATTCTAATGTTATCACACATAATGTGTAAAAAACATTTTTAGAAAGAATGTTGCATTAAGTATAAAAATGAATTTATTATCATCATTTGTCTAGTAATAACTATTAGATGAATGTGAATTTATTTTATTAGATATATTATAAATAAAATTTATTAAAATAATTAATTATTAGTGTCAGGTCCCCCTCCCCCAAAAGGTACCCCTCCTAATCCAGTAATGAAATAAAAGAGATAAGTCACTTGAAACCCACCTCTAATAGCCCAACGGGTGGCTACAATCACTGAGGGTATATCATGCATGCAAAAGGGATGAATTTCCCTTTAATATTTTAGAAATTAGATACATCACCAAAAAACTACTCTTAAATATAAAATTAAATAATGATACCAAATACTAGAATGTAATTCTATAAAACTAAACAAATATAAGAAAACTACAAATACTAAATGATTAACTCGACAGTGACAATGAAAGAACAAACAACTTCTGAACAATCCATGAGCTAGTAATATCCATAATGATCTCCAAACTTATCCTAATGACCTAAAAAATGGTTTACATATACTATGGGTGAGAATAAAAAGTATACTTAGAAGGATCCTCCTCATATAATCTCATAAAAAATATAAAGAAAGAGTGCCAATTCCCATTAAACAATAAGTGAAGCTAACCCATCACCTAAAAAGGTATGTTAATTTCCTAACCAAGCCGTGGATATCTCTCACCAAGTATATCATACAAGTGAAAACATTATATAATATCAAATCAATGTACCCTACTACCACTTCCCCACTTGTTTTCCACTCTTTCCTATGTTTCACTTCTCGATCCATCTCTCTCCAAAACATGCCAAACCATAGACACCAAGGATAAATTATCATAAAATAAATCTCATACATCACATCATCTCATCATCAAATACCATAAAAACCATGAATAATTCCTTCCCATCACATATCTAGATAGTAACATAGTAGTTTCTGAGAGCCACCATAGCTAGCATGTCATGTATTATACCTCAATCCACCACATCCCATACACATCATACCTATAATAATTCATAGGATACTATATTTGGAGATACATTGTATGAGATAAACACAAACCATTATATATATTTACAAACATATGTGGGGAAACAAAACCACCATGCATACCATCACATAATACTACAAGAGGAAAAATAGGGTGGTCAGAGGGGGTAGTCAGACATTCATTCCATGCTAACCTAGATGTTGGGGAAAATACCCTCCCAGATTCCACTAGGTATCAGTCTCTCTAATAACATAGTTGTGGTAGAATATGAAATCAAAAAACATATAGGATAAAATATATCTTATAAAAACACTATAATCATTAACCTACTATTATGATAAATTGTAGTTATCCTCTCTTAGACATCGTACTTCCACTGCTAAGAACTAGATATTATATAGTCATACAAGCATTCAAGGAGCTTCATTTAATTAAATATTTCCTTTTAATATTTCACTTTATGTTAATTAATCCATTATCTATTAATTAACATTATTCAATTAAAATTTCATCAACCATTAAGTTAATTACAATACCTCCTTGCATAATCCAACCTATTCCATGGTTTGAAAATATTATCAACATTTTCATTCCATTAAAAAACCAACCACATGGGTTAAAATATTTATTAATATTTATCATTACATAATTCTGTGTACACTAGGAGACATCATAATATACCATAAAATATATTCATATCCAAGAAAAACTATATACCTTAAGTAGTGGGGAAATGAATGCAGATAAACATGAAAACAATACATCTAGTCTTTTAAATAGAACACTATCAAACAAGAATCCGAATTTCATCATAAAAATAGGAAATCCCAAATTTTACCTGTTCCATTAATCCTGGTTACATCCTTGACATTACCATACATATCATCATGCATATTAACATCCATCCCACTATCAAAAGCATCAACTACTAAAAAACATAGGCCTCCCTACCCATTTATCACCAAAACAATAGCCATCCAAGGCTCACATCACATCACATAACATGACTCACATCTAGAGAAAACCCAAAAGGAAGTAAACAGAAAACAAATTTAATAGGTCATATAATCCCTAAAAATAAGTCATCCAATATTCACTTTAAAAGGGGATCTCTCAACCCTAAAAATTTACCCATATCAAACAATCAATTTTATTTCCACCCTGGATTAACTGATTCATTTACCAGATGTTACAACTATTGGAAACCTAAGGAATTAGTTATTAAAAGATATAAATTATTTAAAACTTTTTTCAAGAATATCTTACAATTTAAAAAAACTTTAAGGAAGGACATTATCATTTAACATTCATTTTTATTATTATCAATAATAAGTATTTTCATTTTTTTTAATCTAATTCCATTAATATATGTAAGAACAATTTAAAAAAAAGTCACTTTAATTCATTATAATTTTTTTTTTATGAAATTATGTTTTTTAACCATTTTCATCAAATTATCATTCTAATATAAGAATAAAAAACCATTTTTATCAATTCATAAACATAGATATAGAACTATCAAGTAAATCAAGAGGCTCGACATTTTCACAGTGGAAAAACATGTGATCACTAAAACCATAAATTGTTTCTTTATTTATTTGAATTTAAATATTTATTATAGTTAATTTAACCATAAAATAATGAGATAAATCATGATAAATATATTATTTAATTTAGAAATAATAATATGATAATAAATTAATTCCATACATGAAGTCTTTCAATGTTCTTCATTTGAGGATGGAATAATAACTCAAATCTCTGATCACCTCTCTTGCAAGGAGACTACATCCCTACAATAATTTTGTGCCAAATACAATCCAAAAAACATAAAAATATCTCTATAATAAAAAATTATATCAAAAAACATACAATTAAAATAAATAATGGGAGGAAATATGACCAATTGGAGAAGAAAACAAGAGTGAAAGATGAAAAAAATCAACTCAAATCACCACAAATCAAAAATGGGAAGATGGGGACCAATACATTTCTAAAGGGATTCAAAATTCCTATATAAAGAACCTATAATAACTTAGGGTTCAAGATAATTCAGATGGTTTATTAGAAAACTAAGGGTGCAATTAGATTTATATGAAAACTTCGAGATGCATATTCATGGCGTAAATGGGTAATTCATGTGGGGAATTTTCCAATTTCTATAACTTGATGAAAATGTGTCTCCTTGATCCAACAAGCCTATATCAATTCATGTAATGAAAAAAACACTCAAATCATGTGTTATCAGAGATATATCAACCAAATCTGACCCCTCATACCTTCACATAATTAACTAATGGTACACCTCGTGAATCACACCCTAAAAACTTATCTTCTTAAGATATAAATTCTTATTTGGGATGAAAATTCTTATTTGTGATGAAAATAAAAATATAGCATTGTAAACTATAATTCACATCATAAAATTCTCCTTATTATAGACTTGATCACCCAAATACCACAGAAACTTCTCTCAGTATCCTCTAAGAATTATGGATTTGATAGCATGCTAAGGAATAGGCTAGTAGGATCTAGGACCTAACATTAAATACCTCTCAAAAAATTATTATCCTTAAAAATTTAGACCAAATAGAAATATAATAAAAAGAATATGTGTTATCCAAATAGACACCTCATGAGACAATTCTCAAGAATCTCAACATCATAAGAGCTCAACCACATAACTCATAGGAATAAAGCACAAAACCACAAAATTCTAACAACCAACTTCTAAACACTCTTCTAGAGGAGATACCTCTCAAACAAGAGCATGTTCATAAAGAAGGCATCGAAGAAGATAAACCCATATTATAAACTGGATAAAGGTAAAAAAATACAAAATAATAATCACTATAATAGAAGAGATAAAAATTATATAGCTTAGGATATTGAGAACATATCTTTGACTCATGTTCCTAGGTGTTCTTCTCCATGACACCATTTCACCACAAGACACAAACCAAGGGAATATAATGCATGAACAAAACATTCTCATGGAGGTCTTAGATCTCCATAGAATGCTCCTCAAAGGTTTTATCATCATCATTGTTGATTTCTTCCAGTCAATGATACGAGAGTAACCATGAAGATAATTTTTTTGTGAAACAAGGAAGAAATCATGAAAATATATCTTATATGGGGGAAGTTTTATATAACATGAAATATCTAAAATAAAATAAAACACCTCAAAAGTCACAAAAAACTAGGCAGAAATATTTATACTATGCCCAAACATTCACTTCCTATGATAAGGAGTCACATTAAGGTACACATATTCTCTAAAATCAAACTCTATATGTCTCCTCATATGATTGGAAAATGAATTATAATGATAATGCATTGCCTTCATCCTCTCAAGAATCACCTGAACCATATCTATTATGCTCTGAACTAGTTCTAGCCTAGGAATTTCTAACATTATAACCCTATTCTATAACAATAGAGAACATAATATTTGAAAGTAAAAATATTAAAATGGTTCTATATCAATGGTGGAGTGAAATATATTATTGTAAGAAAATTCAACCAAATAAAGTTCCCTCATACATAAACCTACAATATCTAACACAAAAATACACAACATTTCTTTAAGAGTCTAAATAGTCCACTCTATCTGACCATCCATCTATAGATAGAAAACAGTGTTAAAGAATAACTAAGATAAAAAATAATATTGGATAAATATTCATACGTTGGAGTTAAAACAAGTATAATGACCAGGGATGATCATCCTTAGGAATCTATTGAATCTCACCACCTCCTCTTAGTACTACCATGATATAACTTCACTAATATCGACTCATGAATCATTAATATGTGGGTTGATTTTATCAAATGGTCCACTTCCCTCATATAGCATCAAAGGATTCCTGATGTCAAGGTAAGTAGGTGAATAAGTCCATTGATATATACTACCACTTCCACTGAGGAACATCTAATGGCTAGATCAAACCACTGGGTACATGGTGCTCGACCTTCACCATCTTAAAAACTAAACATCACGACATGGACTCTGTATATAAATGATATAACCCAATAAACCAAAACTGATATCTCATACCTTGGTTCATATTCATCACACTAGGATGTATCACCAATAGTGAGATATGAAACTCATGGTGAACCACCTCATGCATCACTGAAGGGATAAAAGGCCTCCCCTAGAACAACACCCTATGTTGTTCATCCTTAGACCAACCATCAAGGGAATCATCAATGAGAAATTGGTCTCTCCAAACCTCTACCTCAGAATCTAAATCTGGGACTCCTTTAACCACTACACAAAAAATGTAAAGACCCGGAATTTCCATGTAATTTTTTTTAAAATAAATGAGAATTTTACAAGTCTGCAAAATTTGACGGCGCATGATTCTGAGGCCTGGTGTGCCTGGAATCAATTTCTGAAGTTTTGTTCGGGTACGTTCAGTAAACGTACGAGTGGGTTTTTATAACTTTTGAATCGGTGCTCAGAATTGAAATTCGAGGGCACCATTGAACTCACAGTGCCAGTATTCGCTCAAGGATAATTTCACCTCGATGACAGTGGTTTGAGAGTGAAAGTTAGTTTTTGGGTTTATAGTGAATAATTAAAATAAAAATAAATATGTGAAGCTTTATTTTTATTTGTTGGTTAAAAACCTCCATGTGGAAGTTAGAGGTGGGGACCACCACACCTCAACCTCCCATGAGAGGTTATGGTGGTGGGTCCCACCTGAGGTCTAAACCTCCTCTTCTTGTTTATTGTGGTGGGGACCACCCAGGGTTAAACCCCCTTGAAACTCCCCATTAATGGGGAGAAACCCTCATTTTTCCCATTAAGTGAAGGGGAGCCTCATCAACTCCCCTAACACTTAATGTGCCGAATCCTTCTCATTTAATTAATCCACCCATATTGAATTTTGTGCCAACAACTAAATAATAGATAAATCTATTATTTTTTCTGGGCTCACTTTCATTTTGGTGGAACTTGGGAGAGGAGAGAACTTGGGAGAAAGATCCCAATGAAGAACGTTTTCCATCGATGAAGAACGCTCCAACTGAAGAAGAATGTTGACCTCAACCTCAACTTCGACTTCCTTCCTCAGAACCTCCTTCGACGTAGGACGTGTTCCTATACAAGGAATCGACGTCCGCCTTCTCGTGCCAACTTCAATGATCAATGAACAAGGTAGGGGTGTGTTTGATTTGATCAACGTTGTTCTTGTTTCTCATATGTTGTTTTATTCCCTTGAACCACTTGCTATCAAACTAATGCAGTGGGTCCGGGCCAAACTAACAAAGACCGATTTCTCCGTCGTACTTATTGTGGTGTGTTGTTCATGTTCTTCTTGGGTGATGAAAAATAGAATATTTCGGGTTCATTGTGTGAAGAAACGATCCAAAATTGAATACCCAACACCACGACGACCTAGTGGAGGTGCGATGACGATAGCGGGCGATGGATCAGACAGGACCGGGAAGACTGTTCTTCGACCGTTTTTCAAGAGGGTGAATCGTAACATGTTTTCGGAGCCGACCAGAGGCCCAAAAGCACCGGTAATGATTTTGGAACTTCGGGGTGACCTAGAGCTAGTAGTTTCATACCGATCAGACCATTAGAATGAAGAATGGGCATCACGGGAGGCGCGCTGGCCAGAAGCATCGTTTCTGAAAAATTCCAGAATACAAGACATGTACTTCTGAATAACACACCGTGTAGTATGGGTGTACTGCGGTTAGGGTTTTGGTCATCAGATGCGTATCACATGGCGTGTGACCCCTGTCACTTGGAGTGTACTCTTCACACAGCTTAACAGAGGCAGCTACGTGAGACTCGGTGTGCATCCTGGGGATACACGGACACAGGGTGAAGTACATGGGCATGTACTCCACCACACGGCCAGGCAAGGCCAGTGACACGGGCTACCCCATGTACTAGTTACACGGGTCGGCGAACACAAGTTTATGCCGTGTATGGTCACATGGATAGCATATACAGAGTCGACCCTAGTTTCTTGGACATGGCATGTAACCATACCACATGCCGTGTACTTACTTTTCTACATGACCAGCCTTTCGACATGGGATGTTTCACACGGGAAATACCTGAGGTCTGACTACACGGTGTGTACCTTATTCCAACATGTTGTTTACTTTTTGGTAAATGGATTGGTCATCTCATCCTCTGTGTCTTGGACATGAATTTTTTGGTTTTTCCATCTATGACATGGCAGGACCTTTGAGATACTCCTTCTTGGGACTTCATGGCAGTTGATGTATCGACTCTTGGATTGAAGAGCAGACCCTCCTGGAATCAAGCGTGCTTCATGCAGAAACCCTATGGCTGGCTGCTCTCTGACTACTGTTTTTGGATCCTATGTGGGTTCGATAGATCTGACTATTGTACCTGGATCCTAGTTGGGTTCGATATATCTGACTACTGTTCTTGGATCCTGTGTGGGTTTGACAGCTCTGACTATTGTTCCTAGATCCTGTGTGGGTTAGACAGCTCTGACTACTGTTCCTGGATCCTTTGTGGGTTTGACAACTTTGTCTACTGTTCCTAGGTCCTATGTGGGTTCAAAAAAATAGATGATTCAGTGGCTACATCTAATCATCTCTAACTCTCTACATAAGATGTATACCTGTGTGAGCCGAGTCAGTAACTTTTATGTTTTCCTCATGACTGATATGGATTACTTGATAACTTAGGTATATGTATGGGCATATACCTAAGTTGTGTTATCTGTAGATTTCATACTTTGTGGTTTATCCTTGCTGGATTTTGTGAGACCTTGAGGGTCTTGGGATCCCTACTGATTATCATTATACTCACCCCTGCACGAGATATGCCCGCACCTTGTTGTGTTGGATGCAGATGACAGACAACGCTGACCGAGGCTGAGAGTACCAGGACTGGACGACACCCGCAGGTGGACCATATGGTGTGATGGTACACGGAGGATATGGACAGACATGGAGTGCTATGAAGGCTATTTGTACCTACCCTTTAGGTCGGAATTTCCGGAGGATGAACCAACAACTGTTTTTTCCTTTCTCCAGTTCCTTGTACTTTACAATTAGACTTGCATTCCCGACCCCTTTACTTTTCAGCACTCTTTTGTTATACAATTTACTCATTGTTTGGTATCCCTCTATGTTCTCTGTTGTGTGCATTTATAGGTTATAAAGGAAATTCCTTCCTAGTTTTAGGGAATTACGCCTTTGGTGCTAGTCGCTAGCCCCTGGCCTATGGAAGGCGGGCTTGGGGTAGTCACGGAACGGGCCCTGGGGGACGGGTCATGACAAATTGGTATCAAAGGAGTCGGTTCTACCACAGAACTTATGACTCTGATCTTTATTTTTAACATAAATAGTGTCAAGTGTAGTGAGTGTGGTTATCATTTTAGGGAATCCAGTGTTGGTGTGGTAGCCAACGTATCCATACACCAGGATCTTGACTTCTGATTTCTGACTCAGTGCACAAAAACACTAATTGCATGTGTGTTTTTAATAGCCTTCTATGTGAATTATTTGAGTCAGCTCACCAGGCATAACTTTTGACTATGGCACACCTATTTCTTTTCAGGATGTCTCCATGCAGATAGCTAGCTAGGGTTCCGAGAGTAATACGCACAGATAGCCCACCGAGTGACGAGGCCTCAGTACAGGGCCCTTTTACAGCGGAGGTACCAGCGATATCACTCCCCATTGGGCCACCGATGCCACCATCCCCAGCAGCAGAGAGTGCACGCCACCTGAGTGCGTTGCAAGAGTTCCAGCACCAGAGGCCGCCCAGGTTCAGGGGCGAGACAGACCCGCAGGCAGCTGAGGATTGGCTGGAGGCTGTGGTGAGAGTCTTTAGACTGATAGGGACACCAGCCGACCTTATGGTGATCCGTGTTGTGAGTCTCCTTCAGGAAGTAGTAGGCAGATGGTGGAGCCTGATGATCCAGGTTCATGACGAGGTGACACTACTCTGGGTAGACTTCGAGAGCCTGTTTTTGGGTAGAGTTTGTCCCAGCCACTCTACATGCAGTGTGGATACAAGAGTTACTTCATCTAAAGTATGGTAGTGAAAGAGTGCTGTCATGGGCACCCTCAAATGATTAATGTGATTTTGGGGTACTTAGGTGCAGCAGAGTGGTTGACCAAGGTCGTCTCTCAAAGGAGGAAGTAGATTTAAATTTTTTTTAAAGGTATTCTAAAAATAAAATAAAAGAGAATAAAAACACTACCTGAAAGGATGAGGGTTGGTTATAGTTTATGAATCTAAAAGAATTTTGCTGGAAGAAGATTGTATTTTTTTTGTTTTTAGTTTTGAAATGAATTTCGATTAAAATGACATAACAAAAAGATGTTTTTTTAGAAAATATTTTAAAAGGCATAATAAGATCTAACTCTAACTCTTCATTCACTTATTAATCATTATCATTTAAATAAATATCTACTTAATTATGATCCCCTAATTTTTTATCCCTCAAACCCTACGAGAGTTAACTTAACCATAAAGAGGAAATTACTTAAACCCTAGGCTAGCTTCGGAACACGCAATCGCAGCACCCTGCTTTGATTGTTGTTCTAAGGCTATCTTATGGTCAGTGGTTAATTTGAGAATATATCCATTCTGGAAATGAGGATGAATTGTTTTTAGGGATTATATTTTAACTCTACAAATTTATCCCGTATGGTCTTGTATTACAGATTAAGATCGTGCTCTCACAATTTACACAATTCCCGACCTCGCGTGTTTTGTGTTAATTGTTCAATTGCTTGCTTAGTTTCTTACAATTTAAAAACAAAATTCATAGATCATATTAAGTGAATTACATTATCTCAATGATTCAAAATAATTAAATTAATAAGGATAGAGGTCGATCGATTACTAAAAATAACTACTCTTCCATGGGCGGTGCAGTCATCGTGGAGACGTTTTGCATAAGCAAAGGATTGAAAGGGTACAACCCAATCTTTTCTCCACTATTGATTCCAAGCCAATTAAGAATATTAAGAGAAGAAGAATAGGGAAGAACATAGAAGATTATTTGAAGAAAAATTCAAAAAAAAAACATGAAATAAAAGAAATACAAAGAAGAGGTGGGAGAGGAGAGCCTTTTTGGAAGAGAGGTTTGCACAAAGGCTTACTTATTCCAAGAGTTTTTAGGGGCTCTCAAGAGAAACCCTTTTGGCCACACCTTCCCAAATCCTCGACCAGCCCTCCTAAAGAGTTAAAACCCCCTTTAAATAGAGTTTGTGAGGGCTAGGGTTACATAACTTTTTAAGTGTGAAATGAAAAACTCGGACAAATATTTTATTCCAAGTTTCTCCACCTAGTTTACCTCCAAAACGCATGCATTGACCAGCCTTCCAGAAGGATGATTTGTGAAAAATCATGTCCTCAATGTTTCCTCAAAATTGGGGCTCAATCCATGCCCAGATGAAGAAGATATGGCCCAAATACAGAACCCATGTCCATTCTGCCAAGTCCAGCCCACCATTGGATTAATATCCCATTTAATCCATCCAAATTCACCTTTTGGCTCTCGTTTTCTGAATCAAAGTTGTATAAAATTAAGTTAGTAATACTGTTACAAAATTTCAATTTAAAATAATAAATATAAAAATATTTATCTTCGAAATACTACAGTGCACTATAAAGGGTAAAACTGGAATTTTCACCAAATTTTCAAATGAATGATCAAATCCCAAATATTTTATAAATAAACATATTTAACACAATGTGAGAAAATTATATCATTTATTATCAATAAAATATTCAACAAAATAGTGTTTTATCAACTCCCCCACACTTACCCTTTTGCACTCCTGGGCAAAACCTCATGTCAAGTAAACATCAATATCAAATCAAAACCAATTTTAAAACACATATCATTGGGATACATCAATTCCACACCAAGAATCAAAAGATATCGTGCCTCATAAAAAAACTTATTTCAAGTTCTCTATTAATATCATTCAATATATTTCCACTTCATTTATCCTCCCTTGCACAAAACACTTACCTCGCTTAAATTTTCTCTCATCACTCAAATATCAATTTTTTTTGCAATATCTTTCTCATCCAAACTCATACAAGGGTCACCATAGGCTTGATAGATTCCTACATCACCACCCGATGTGATTCAAGGACATATGTTTATCATGAGGAATTTTCAGGGTTGTTCTGTGGCTTTCATTTGGTAGGATTTAGATGTGAAAAATTCTGAGGTTGAATGAGGAGGGCTTGACTCTTTTTGAAGCAAAATTGCATTAATCTAATTTTCACTTAAATATGGTCTTATCCTCAATCCCCATAGTATGAATTCAGCTCCATCATAATGAAAAGTCATGAAAAGTTTACACCATTATTCATTTCCACATAAAAAATTTTCAATCTTCTCAAACATGATTTTCTTGAAAGCTCTAGATAGGCACAACTTTCCACCTTAATTAGAAGCTCTAGAAAAGGCACAACTTCACTTGTCATGAAAGCTACAGAAAAGGAACCTCTTTCAATATAATTACTTTCTTCAGCATCAAACACATATCTTTAGAATTTAATTTTCCATCCAAATTATCACAAAATGTGGTAGCACAACACAAGATAGCTTCCCCCACACTTAAGCTCAACTAGATTGTGCAATTTCACTTCAAGAGTTGGTTGGATAAGGAAAATTTTCTTGTAATGAGGCTAAACTAATAGGCTGTGCATGGATTCTAAGGTCTAAAAGGATTAAATGTTCAAGGTAGTCCATTATAAAAAGGATTCTTTGAAATAGGGGCTTTAGCACCAAACAAATGCCTCAATCATTTAAACATAAGTACCTCAAACCCTCAAGTTTTGACAGAAATAAATCAAATTCTGGTTAAATCAAGCATGGTTTGGTTCTCTCAAGAAGTGAGGTGAATGTAAAGAATATGAAAATAATGGTTTAGAAGCCTCACAGGATAGTGGTTTCAAATATAAAGATAGTGAGATGTGGCATGGGATTCAAAATTCAATGTACTTTTCATGAAATTACTACATATTTGAACTTGAAACAAACTCATTTCAACATTCATTTAAGATCAGTTTCATGGGATAAATTGTTTCACCCATTGATATGCATTTCAAAATTGTGATTAGAATCATTTCATCTAAAAAATTTCAAAAACACAAATAAAAATGAAAAATAAACACACAAAATTTTAAAAACACAATTTTTTTTGTTTTTTTAAACAGGAAAACAATTATAATTACTAAACTAAAAGGTTACCTCCCCCACACTTAAAATATTTCATTTTCCTCAATGTGAACCCATGAGATGATATATGCACATGAAATGCCGAATTTTTAAATAGGAAAATAATATAAAAGTGAAAGGGTTAGGAATAGCCTGATGTGCTCAACTGATGATGGGGTCATGCAGTGTGATAAAATACACTACATTAGTAGGAAGTCCCTCAATGTATCTCTTCAAACATTCCCATTGACTATAAATCTCATTCCAGTGTCCTCTTGTGTGATCTCCATAATGGGGGTCTTGTATGCTGTCCTATAATCCCACAATGCATCATCCAAGCACTTTCTCCAATCCTTCCTATTTGGCTGCACAGTTTTCTCCAAAATTTGTTTCAACTCATGATTTGAAACCTCATCCTGGCCATTTGTTTGGGGGTGGTATGGTGTTGATTTTTTGTGTGTCACCCAATACTTTCTAAGGAGGGAAGAAAAATTCCTATTGCAAAAGTGTGTCCCTTGGTCACTGATGATGGCCTTTGGTACTCCAAACCTACAGAAAATTTGAGTCTTGAAAAAATCCACTACAACATGAGAATCATCAGTCTTGGTGGCCTTGGCCTCCACCCATTTACTCACATAATTAACAGCAACCAAAATATACAAAAATCCAAATGAACTAGGAAAAGGACCCATAAAGTCGATGCCCCATACATAAAAAATCTCACAGAATAGTATGGGTTGTTGGGGCATCTCATGTCTCCTAGAAATGTTCCCAGTGTGTTGGCAACAAGAGCATGACTTATAAAACACATGAGCATCATGGAATAAGCTAGGAAAATATAATCCAGAGTCTAAAACTTTCCTAGCTGTCCGTTGGGGTCTAAAGTTTCCACCACAAGCAAGTGTATGACATAAATGAAAAACAGACTCAAACTCATGATCGGGAACACACCTCCTCATGACTTGGTCACTACACATGCACTAGAGGTAAGGATCATCCCACACATAAAACCTAGACTCACTTTTTAATTTTTGGACTTGATGTTTCTTTAAATTTGTAGGGATTTCAGAGGAAACAAGGTAGTTCACTAAATCAGCATACCAAGGATGCGTACCTGAGATGGAATAAATATTCTCATCGGGAAAAGTGTCCCAAAGTGGTACCTGGTCCAAGGTGTCATCCTCTAGTGTGTGAGTAAGCCTACTCATGTGGTATGACACCAAATTCTCTGACCCCTTCTTGTCCTTTATCTCAATGTCAAACTCTTGAAGAAGGAGAATACAACGGATAAGTTGTGGCTTTGCATCTGGATTCTTCAGGAGGTACCTCAAAGCTGCATGGTCAGAAAAAACAACTACTTTAGAGCCCAATAAATACAAACAAAATTTATCTAAAGAAAATATAACAGCAAGAAACTCCTTTTCTATTGTGGTGTAGTTTTATTGGGTATAATCCAACGTCCTCGATGCATATGAAATCACATGTGAACGTCCCTCCACCCTCTGAGATAAGAAAACTCCAACCGTGAAGTTGGAGGTGTCACACATAAGATCAAAAGGAATCTCCCACCGTGGGGGCTGTATGATCGGTGGAGTGGTCAGAAAATTCTTTAGCTCATCAAAGGAAGTCCTACAAGAATCATCAAACACAAAATCAGAATCCTTTTGGAGTAATCGTGACATAGGAAGAGCAATCTTACTAAAATTTTTGATGAAGCGCCGATAAAATCATGCATGCCCTAGGAAAGATCTAACATCACGCACACATGAAGGATATGGTAAGGATGAAATAATGTCTATCTTAGATCTATCAACCTCTATCCCATGTTTTGACACTACATTACCTAAGACAATGCCATGCTCTACCATGAAATGACACTTTTCAAAGTTCAGGACCATATTATTCTCAGTACAACAATTCAATACCTTTCCCAAACTCTTTAGACATTCATCAAATGAGGATCCATACACTATAAAATCATCCATAAATACCTCCATGCAGGTCTCAATAAAATCAGAAAAAATACTCACCATGCATCTCTGGAAGGTACCTGGGGCGTTGCAAAGTCCAAATCGCATCCTCTAGTAGGCAAATGTGCCAAATGGACAGGTGAATGTAGTCTTCTCCTGATCCTCTGAAGCTATAAGAACCTGAAAATATCCAGAAAATCCATCCAAGAAACAATAGTGTGTTTTCCCAGCTAGTCTCTCAAGAATTTGATCAATAAATGGGAGGGGAAATAGTTCTTGTGAGTGGACTGATTTAGTTTCCTATAATCAATACACACACGCCAACTGTTTTTCACCCTCATTGGAACTAAATCATCTTTCTCATTTTTAACAACAGTAACACCACTATTCTTAGTCACAACCTGAATAGGAATTACCCACTGAGAATCTGAAATGAGAAAGATTATACCTTCCTCGAGAAATTTCTCAAATTCTTTTTTAACAACTTCTAGGAGGGTGGGATTGAGTCTCCTTTGTGGCTGTCTCACCGGTTTAGCCCCATCCTCCAAGAGAATCCTATGCATGAAAATGGAGAGGCTAATACCTGATATTTCAGCCAAGGTCCACCCAATATCCCTGATGTTCTCCCTCAAAATATTCAAAAGCTTTTCTTCATGTTCAAAAGGGAGATTGTTAGAAATGATAACAGGTAATCTCTCACCACTCAACAAGTATGATTATTTCAGATTTGGTGTCAATGGCTTGAGTTCTAATGAAGGAGGGTGTAGTATGGATGGAGACATTGAAGGAACTGAAATATGTGCACAAAGAGCATTAGTATCAGAATAGACATCATCAAATTAGAGAATAAAGCATCAAATCCATCAGCATACTCAACAACCATGTCATAATCAGAGTGAACATGATCAAAATCAGAATATGAATCCACATCAAAATCAAATCCAAGAGAGGATTGTGTATCAGCAACATGTGTGGAAGTGCTCTTAGACATCAAACTCTAACCAATACTCATAATCTCCCTAAGCATAGGAAAATAAAATTCCATGGAGTTTTTATTTGGTGGTTCAAAATGGGAGATAACAAATGTAGAATGATCCTCTGAGGGGTACTTCATGGAGTCCATAACATTAAATATCACAAATTCATCTCCAAACTCCATGGAAAGTGTGCCCTCATTGACATTTATGATAGTTTTTTCAGTTTTGAGGAAGGGTCTACCTAAGATTATGGGGGCATGATAACTTACCTGATCATCCTCCATTTGAAGAACATAAAAGTATGCTGGAAAGATCATGTCTCTTACCCGGACAAGTACATCTTCAAGGACTCCCGCTGGATATTCCGTAGCTCTATTCACCAATTTCACCACTACTCTCATCGGCTTCAACTCACCAGCCTGTAAAAAAGAGAATACAGAGTGTGGCATCACATTTATGGAAGATCCCAAATCACAAAGTGCATCAGAAAAGTGCAACTCTCCTATGGTGCATGGGATGGTGAATGTCCCTAGATCCTTGCACTTTGTTGGCATTACTAGAGTTGGTGTAATGAGTGCTGATACATTCCTTCCAAGGTTGATCCTCTCATTTCCCTTGAGCCCTCTTCGATTGGCGTAGAGTTCTTTTAAGAATTTTGTATACCTTGGAATTTGCTTAATGGATTCAAGTAGAGGAATGTTGATCTCCACATGCTTGGATGTGTCCAAAACCTCCTTTTTCATTGCTTCTTCAGCCATATTCTTGGTTTGAACAACCCTGTTTGGAAAAGGAATGGGTTTAGGAGGAACATCATCAATCTTTTTCTTACCTTTATCTTTCTCCTTGGATTGCTCATCAGTTGGTATGGAATATGGCTTCTTTGGAGTAGAGGTGAATCCTGGTAGAATGGTAGGTATAGATGTATCGTTCATTTTCTTCCCACTTCTCAATCTGATGGCACTAACATTCCCCTTTAGATTTGGAGTGGGTTGAGAAGGTAGATTTCCATAATTCTTACTCACAAGTTCATGGAGGGCAGTGGCAATCTAGCTCATTTGAGTCTTCAACTCTCTCAGCTCCGAACCATGACTCTTCATCTCATTCTATTGATTAAGAACAATTTGTTTCAAAAGATCATAAGTGTTAGAGTCTACCTTTGGTGGGAGATTCCCTTGTTGTTGTCTTGTTGATGCTTGGGCTTCAAATATCCTTTGGGGTTGTTGGAAACCCTGCTAGTTAGGTGGAGGCTGCTGGAAGTTTTGTTGAAAGGGTGGCCTTTGTTGTTGTCCAGAGCCATACCTCATGTATGGTTGATATTTCCACCCTTGGTTGTATGTTGGAGCAAATGAATCAAACTTCTTTTGGGGATGCGGTTGTTGTTGCTGCTAAAATGGTCTCCCTGGGAATACTGCTGTGCAATCCTCTGTCTCTTGTAGTTGTGGGCAACAGTCAGTTGGGTGGATTGTCTCAGTGCAAATGCCATATGGCCTTGAAGGAGGGGGTAGAGATGTATTTTGTGCCAAAGAAATTTGCCTCACCATAGTGGTCAATTCTTCAAACTTGGTATCAATCAAATGACTTTCAAGAGAAGAAGGACTCACCTGATGTACTCCCCTAACATGTGGTGTACCTCGATCTCCAAATTGTTGGGAGTTTTGTGCCATCTTGTCGATCAATGCACGTGCGGCTACTGGTGTCTTGTCCACCAATGCCCCTCCTGCTGCGGAATCCACCATGATCCTCTCCATAGGTGTGAGTCCTTCATAGAAGTACTGAATGAGGAGTTGCTCACTGATTTGGTGATGTGGACAGCTTGCACACAACTTCTTGAATCTCTCCCAATACTCATACATTGACTCCCCTTATGCTTGCTTGATCCTCGAGATCTCCTTATTAATGGAAGTGGTCCTTGATGCTAGAAAAAATCTCTACAAGAAAAGACGTTTTAAATCGTTCCAAAAAGTTACATCCTCGGGTTGTAAAAAATACATCCAATCCTTCACAGCTCCATCAAGTGAGAATGAGAATTCTCATAAATTGATTTGATCTTCATAAACATTTCTTGGTTTTAAGGTTGAGAAAACCACATTAAATTCCTTAAGGTGTTTTTTGGGATCGTCACCAGATAAGCCATGAAACTTTGGAAGAAGGTGAATTAATCCATATTTTAATTCAAAGTCCGATTCGAGGTTTTGGTATGCAATACAATTTGGTTGATAGTTAATATCTGGTGCAACCAATTCTCAAATGGTTATATTAAGTTCATTTCCATTATTTCCAGCCATTGGTTCCTCTTTTATGTTTGAAATTGAATTTATTCTAATTTCAATGTTTCCAGAAGAGAGGAATTCACCAACTGGTTGAATATTGAAACTTCCCGTAGACTGAGAATGTATGATTCGAGCCCTAAGGCTACGTTCAATCTCAGGGTCAAGATATAAGATATCTTCATGATTAGTTCATGTCATAAATAAAATAAAAATTAAATGAAAGTGAGTGGACCATAGTAAAATAAAAATGGGAAGTTGAGTTAATGGTCCAAAAAGAAAAGAAGAGGATGGAAAAAAATGAAAACTTGAGAAAGGGGAAAGATGAAAGAGAGAGGTGTAGAAAATAATAAAATGAAAAATAAAAGAAATACCTCTAAATGGTTGAATAAATTACTTGCCTCCCCATCAATAAAACCAATTTTAAAGATCGCTGTCGTGGGTGCCCTCAAATGATTAATGTGATTTTGGGGTACTTAAGTGCAGCAGAGTGGCAGACCAAGGTCGTCTCTCAAAAGAGGAAGTAGATTTAAAACAAAGTTTTAAAGGTATTCTAAAAATAAAATAAAAGAGAATAAAAACAATACCTGAAAGGATGGGGGTTAGTTATAGTTTATGAATCTAGAAGAAGTTTGATGGAATAAGATTGTATTTTTTTTTGTTTTTAGTTTTGAAATGAAGTTTGATTAAAATGACACAACAAAAAGATGTTTTTTAGAAAATATTTTTAAAGGATTAATCGATCTAAATCTACCTATTAATTCAATTATTAATAATTATCATTTAAATCAATATCCACTTAATTATTATCCCCTAATTTGTTATCCCTCGAACCCTACGAGAGTTAACTTAACCACAAAGATGAAATTACTTAAACCCTAGGCTAGCTTCGGAACACACAATCGTAGCACCCTGCTTTGATTGTTGTTCTAAGGTTAGATTATGGTAAGTGGTTAATTATAGCACATATCCATTCTATAAATGAGAATGAATTTTGTTTAGGGATTATATTTGAAATCTACAAATTTATCCTGTATAGTCTCGTATTACCGATTAAGATCACGCTCTCACAATTTACACAATTCCCGACCTCGCGTGTTTTGTGTTAATTGTTCAATTTCTTTCTTAGTTTCTTACAATTTAAAAACACAATTCATGGATCATATTAAGTGAATTACAATATCTCAATGATTCAAAGTAATTAAATGAATAAGGATAGAGGTCGATCGATTACTAAAAAGAACTACTCTTCTATGGGTAGTGTTGTCATCGTGGAGACGTTTTGCATAAGCAAAGGATTGAAAGGGTATAACCCAATATTGTACCCACTATTGATTCCAACCCAATTAATAATATTAATATAATAAGAATAGGGAAGAACAAAAAAGATTATTTGAAGAAAAATTCAAGAAACAAACATGAAATAAAAGAAATACAAAGAAGAGGTGGGAGAGGAGAGCCTTTTTGGAAGAGAGGTTTGCACAAAGTCTTACTTCTTCCAAGAGTTGTGAGGGGCTCCCAAGAGACACACTTTAGGCCAAACCTTCCCAAATCTTCGACCATCCCTCCCAAAGAGTTAATACCCCCTTTAAATAGAGTTTGTGAGGGCTAGGGTTACATAACTTTTTAAGTGTGAAATGAAAAAACTCGGCCAAATATTTTATTCCAAGTTTCACCACCTAGTTGACCTCCAAAACGCATGAATTGACCAGCCTTATAGAAGGATGATTTGTGAAAAATCATGTCCCCGAGATTTACTCAACATTTGGGCTCAATCCAAGCCCGGATGAAGAAGATATGGCCTAAATACAGAACCCATGTCCATTCTGCTGAGTCCAGCCCACCATTGGATTAATGGCCCATTTACTCCATCCAAATTCAATTTTTATCTCTAGTGTCCTGAATTAAAGTTGTAGAACATTAAGTTATGAACACTGTTATGAAATTTAAAATTAAAATAATAAATATAAAAATATTTATCTTCGAAATACTATAGTGCACTATAAAGGGTAAAACTGGAATTTTCACCAAATTTTCAAATGAATGATCAAATCCCAAATATATTATAAATAAACATATTTAACACAATTTGAGGAAATTATATCATTTATTATCAATAAAATATTCAACAAAATAGTGTTTTATCAGGTAGCATGATGGTGGCACAATGCTCAGCGAGGTTCACCGACCTCTCGCGCTACTCCTTAGATATGGTGTGAGACCCATTATTTAGGGCCTGGACCTTTGAGCAGGGGCTTAGGCGAGAGATCAAGGCTTCGATGATCTCTCTCAGCATCCGGACATAGGCGGGGGTGTTGGAGAGAGCCCTCTTAGTGGAGAGTTTCCTTGTTGAGTAGTCACCAGCAGCGAGCCCCGCCACCAAGCATCCCATAGCAAAGTCTTCTGCAGCTGGCAGCAGACACATGTCACAGAGATCCAAGCAGACTAGATCATCCAGTGGACAATCTCAGGACACACATTCGGTTGTTCGAGGCATATGAGACATAGCC
Organism: Viscum album; assembly: GCA_963277665.1. Taxonomy (NCBI): domain Eukaryota; kingdom Viridiplantae; phylum Streptophyta; class Magnoliopsida; order Santalales; family Viscaceae; genus Viscum; species Viscum album. The sequence continues at coordinate 320,168,221 of OY728159.1, forward strand.
AGGCATATGAGGAACACGCGGTGTTTCACATGCAGCGGGCAGGGTCACATGGCTCATGACTGTACGACCCGCCGTTCGGATGATCAATAGACGGTCGAAAGACCTCCCAGGCAGAGACAAAGATTCAATCGAGTTGGTCTGCAGGGCACAAGCAGATGTGGTAGAGGAGCTGGTCGAGTAGCTGGTGGTGGGTAACATTTCGAGGTGTTACTGCCACCACCACTAGGAGGTCCACCCTGACCATAGGGAGTAGGTGGACAAGGGAGAGCTCAGCTCCAGGAATCTGAGGCATACGATCGTGATGATCTGGAGATGATTCGAGGTATGGTTTGTGTCTAATCCAACTTAGCTATAGTTCTTATAGACACAGGTGTTGGTCAATATTTTATTTCCACTGACCTCGTTCGGAGCTCGGAGATTCCGACGGAGTTGTTGGCTCGATCCTTACGGATAGAGACTCCTACGGGAGCAGACTCGATGATTACGCACTGGTTCCGATTGTGTGAGATTACTCTAGGAGGTTATAGCTTCATATAGGATCTCCTAGTAGCGGCGTTGAGGCTTTACGACATCATCTTGTGTATGGACTAGTTATCTACAGTCCATGATCATATCAACTGTATTAGGCGCAAAGTGCGGTGTGTCTGCATGGATGGGACCAGGTTCACCTTCACCAGAGAGAAGGGAGACTTTGTAGCGCAAAATGGAATTTCTTGGAGGAGAGTACAACCGATCACTCATCAATTGACTTGCCTTACCCTCAGAGTAGTTGATGTGGAGAGTCCGACTTATCCTATAGTGGTGGAATAGTACGCAGATGTTTTTCCTGACGATGTACCAGGTTTACCTCCTCATAGAGAGGTGGAATTTTATATTTAATTATACCCTGGGATGACACTGATATCTACACCAGTATATTGGATGGCTCTTGTAGAGCTTTGAGAGTTGCGGGTATAGCTAAAGGACTTACAGGGGAAGGGATTCATCCGACCCAGTGTTTCTCCCTGGGCAGCCCTGATTCTGTTCGCCAAGAAGGTGCATGGGAGCTTGAGGCTTTGTGTCGACTACCGTCACCTGAACCAGGTGACCGTGAAGAACAAGTACCCACTTCTGAGGATTGACGACCTCTTTGATCAGCTGAAGGGAGCATGGTGGTTCTCGAAGATAGACCTCAGATCAGGCTATCACCAGCTCAGATTTCGAGATGAGGATGCGCAGAAGACGGACTTCAGATGTCAGTACGACCACTAAGAGTTATTGGTTATTCCATTTGGCATAACCAATGCTCTAGAAGTGTTCATGGGACTCATGAACAAGATTTTCCAGCCTTACCTCGATCGCTTTGTTGAATTATTCATCAATGAAATTCTGATCTACTCGACTACTAAGGGGCATCATACCTACCATTTTCGGGTAGTACTGGACAAACTCTGAGAGCACCAGCTTTATGGTAAGCTCTCAAAGTGCTAGTTCTGGATCCGAGAGGTTCACTTTTTGGGACATGTCATCTTAGAGGCTAGAGTTGCAGTGGATCCAGTGAAGATTGAGGCAGTACTTGCTTGGGAGCCACCCAGAACTGTGACAGAAGTACAGAGTTTCCTAGGTCTGGCTGGTTATTACCGAAGGTTCATACCAGACTTATCCAGAGTTTCAGCATCACTATTAGCCTTGATAAAGAAGGGGCAACCCTTTGTGTGGTAGGAGAGATTCCATCAAAGCTTTCAAGACCTGAGGTAGAGGCTGAATAGTGCCCCCATATTGATGCTACTGGAGGAAGGTGTAGGGTACGTAGTCTACTATGACGCATCAGGGACCAGACTCAGATGTGTCCTGATGCAGGAGCGAGCAGTGATCGCTTATGGTTCTCAGCAGCTGAGACAACATGAGAAAAACTATACTACCCATGACCTGGAGTTATTAGTAGTGGTCTTCACCTTGAAGATGTGTCAGTACTATCTGATGGGTGAACGTTTTATCATGTACTCTAATAACAAGAGTCTCAGGTATATCTTCTCCCAGAGGGACCTGAACCAGAGACAATGATGTTGGCTTGAGTTCCTCTGGGACAATGAGTTCGAGATAGTCTATACTCCTGGGAAGGGGAACATTTTTGCAGATGCACTCAACAGGAGGTCTGGTATACAGCTACTAGGTAAGGTGATAAAGCAGCATGCTGCTTTACAAATATCCTTTGTGGATAGATATGGAGCATTCTTCCTTCAGTCTCTTACAGTCACTCCCCACTTCTTCAGTGAGCCAGGGAAACACAACATGGGGACGCTGACTGCGAGACATGACGTGTTCAGATATCAACAGGGCAGGCACCTGATGGATTTTATAAAGGTGGGGAGCACGTCATCCTCTTCAAAGGATGTACTATGGTGCCAGTGTCACTTCAAGAGGATGTTTTGAGGGAGTTCCACACATCCCCTCTAGTGTTACATCCAGGAGTGGCGAAGATGTACTAGGATCTTCGACGACAGCACTAGTGGCTGGGAATGAAGAAGGAAATTGCAGAGTTGGTCTCACGATGCCTCACTTGCCAGCAAGTGAAGTCAGAGCATCAAGTACCAGCAAGCTTGGTTAAGCCTTTAGAGGTCCCAGAGTGGAAGTGGGATGGGATATCCATAGAATTTGTGATAGGACTTCCATGTACATCCAGAGGTCATGACTCTATTTGGGTGATCGTAGACTGACTCACCAAGTCAGCCCACTTCCTACCGATTAGAGAGAAGGGTTCAGTAGAGAGATTGGGATGACTCTACGTAAATGATATTGTGAGGATTCATGGATAAACTTAAACAATTGTCTCTGATCATGATGCACATTTTACTTCCCGACTATGTAATGGGTTGCAGGAAGCTTTTGAGACGCATCTTTGTTTGAGCACCACCTTCCATCCTCAGATGGATGATCGGACTGAGCGGACCATCCAGACCCTCGAGGAAATGTTGCGTGCTTGTTTCCTTGACTTCGGTCATATCTGGGAGGATCACTTACCTTTGGTGTAGTTTTCATACAACAATAGCTATCACTCCACCATTGGGATGACACCTTTTGAGGTGTTGTACAGATGACCTTGCAGATCACCTTTGTACTGGACTGACCTAGGGGAGTCAACACTAGTGGAACCAGAGATGGTACGGGCTACTATGAAGAAGGTGTAGATCATCCAGGAGTAGATGAAGATTGCACAGAGTAGGAAGAATTTGTATGCTGACAAGAGACATAGACCTTTGGAGTTTGAGGATGGCGACCATGTCTTTCTATGGGTATCACCTTGACGAGGTTTACAGATATTTGTCCAAGGCGACAAGCTATCTCTGAGATTCATCGGACATTTTTAGGTCATCAGTAAAGTTGGTGAGGTTGCATACTGCTTAGATCTTTCACCTCATTTTCACTGGGTGCACGACGTCTTCCATGTATTCCAGCTGAGGAGATACGTGCACGACCCTTCCCATATCATCAACCATGGAGAGTTGGACGTCGACAATGGGGCGGCTTTTACGGAGGTTCCAGTAGACATTGAGGATCGACAGGAGTGGGTCCTTCGTGGACGGTCGATACCTCTGGTGCACGTTCGTTGGTAGCACGAGAACCTCCAGGAGAGCATATGAGAGCGGGAGGCTCAGATGCGTGCTCAGTACCCCCAATTGTTCCCATAGTTTGAGTTTTGGATTATGGGGACGTAAATCCTGAGGTGGGGAGAATTTAAAGACCTAAAATTTCCATATAATTTTTTTAAAATAAATGGGAATTTTATGAGTCTGTGAAATTTGACGGCGCATGATTCCGAGGCCCGGTGTGCCCAGAATCAATTTCTAAAGTTTTGTTTGGGTATGTTCAGTAAACGTACAAGCGGGTTTTTATAACTTTTGAACCAGTGCTCGGAATTGAAATATGATGGCACTGTTGAACTCACAGCGCCAGTATTCACTTAAGGAGACTTTCACCTCAACGACAGTGGGTCGAGAGTGAAAGTTAGTTTTTGGGTTTTTAGTGAATTATTAAAATAAAAATAAAGATGTAAAGCTTTATTTTTATTTGTTGGTTAAAAACCTCCATGTGGAAGTTGGAGGTGGGGTCCACCACACCTCAACCTCCCATGAGAGGTTATGGTGGTGGGTCCCACCTGAGGTCTAAACCTCCTCTTCTTGTTTATTGTGGTGGGGACCACTTGGGGTTAAACCCCCTTGAAACTCCCCATTAATAAGGAGAAACCCTCATTTTTCCCATTAAGTGTAGGGGAGCCTCTTCAACTCCCCTAATACTTAATGTGCCAAATCCTTCTCATTTAATTAATAAACCCATTTTGAATTTTTTACCAACAACTAAATAATAGAAAAATCTAATATTTTGTTTGGGCTCACTTTCATTTTGGTGGAACTTGAGAGTGGAGAGAACATGGGAGAAATCTCCCAATGAAGAACATGTTCCACAAATGAAGAACACTCTAACTGAAGAAGAACTTCGACCTCGACCTCGACTTCGACTTCCTTCCTCGAAACCTCCTTCGACGTAGGACGTGTTCGTCTACAACGAATCGACGTCCACCTTCTAGCACCAATGTTGACGACCAATGAACAAGGTAGGGGTGTGTTTGATTTGATAAATGTTGTTCTTGTTCCTCATATGTTGTTTTATTCCCTTAAACCCCTTGCTATCAAACTAATTTGGTGGGACTAGGCCAAACTAACACGACCTGATTTCTCCGCCGTACTTCTTGTGGTGTGTTCTTCGTGTTCTTCTTGGGTGATGAACAATGAAACATTGTAGGTTCGTTGTGTGAAACAAAAATCCCAAATTGAAGACCCAACATCACGACGACCTAGAGGAGGTGTGGCGATGATAGAGGGAAAAAGATCAGACCGGACTGGGAAGACCGTTCTTCAACTGTTCTTCGAGCGGGTGAATCGTAACATGTTTTCGGAGCCGATCGGAGGCCCGAAACGTGAGTAATGATTTCAAAACTTTAGGGCGACCTAGATTCTGCAGTTTCATGGTGATCAGACTGTTAGAATGAAGAATGGGAATCACGGGAGGTGCGATGGCCAGGAGCGTCATTTCTGGAAAATTCTAGAATACACGGCGTGTACTTCTGAAGAACACGCCGTGTAGTACAAGCATACTGTGGTTAGGGTTTCGGGTGTCAGACGCGCATCATATGTCATGTAACACCTATCAAAAGGTGTTTACTCTTCACACAGCTTGAAAGAGGCGGATACGCGAGACTCGGCATGTATTCCGGTGATACACGAACACATGGTGAAGTACACGAGCATGTACTCCACCACACGGCCAGGCAAGGCCAGTGACACAGGATACCCCGTGTACCAGTTACACGAGTTGGCGAACACGAGTTGATGCCATGTATGGGCACATGGACAACATACACGGAGTCGACCCCAGTTTCTTGGACACAACGTGTAACCATACCACACACCGTGTACTTACTTTTCTACACGACCAACCTTTCTACATGAGATGTTGCACATGGGTAGTACCCAAGGTCTGACTACACGACGTATACCTTATTCCAACACGCCGTGTACTTTTTGGTAAATGGCTTGGTCATCTCGTCCTCTATGTCTTGGACATGAATTTTTTGGTTTTGGCCTCTATGACGCGACAAGACCTTTGAGATACTCCTTCTTGGGACTTCATGATAGTTGATGTATCGACTCTTGGCTTGAAGATCGGACCCTCCAGGAATCAAGTGTGCTTCGTGCGAAAACCTTGTGGCTGGATACTCTCTAACTACTGTTCCTAGATCCTACGTGGGTTTGATAGCTCTGACTACTGTTCCAGGATCCTATGTGGGTCTGATAGCTCTGACTACTATTCCTAGATCCTGTATGGGTTGGACAACTTTGACTACTGTTCCTAGATCCTGTGTGGGTTCAACAGCTCTGACTACTGTTCCTGGATCCTGTGTGGGTTCGATAGCTTTATCTACTGTGCCTGGATCCTACGTGGGTTAGATAGAATAGATGATTTAGTGGATACATCTAATCATATCTAACTCTATAAATAATATGTATACCTATGTGAGATGTGTTAGTAACTTTTTTGTTTTCCTCATGATTGAGATGGATTACTCGATAACTTGGGTATATGTATGGGCATATACCTAAGTGGGGTTATCTATAGATTTCATACTTTTTGGTTTATCCTTGTTGGATTTTGTGAGACCTTGAGGGTCTCAGAGTTCCTAATGAGTATCGTTATACTCACCCCTCCACGGGCTATGCCCGTACCTCATTGTATTGGATGCAGACGACAGACAGCGCTGACCGAGGCTGAGAGTACCAGGACTGGATGGTACCCAGAGGTGGACCATACGACGTGATGGTACACGGAGGAGACTGACAAATGTGGAGTGCTGTGGAGGCTATCTGTAGCTACCCTTCAAGTAGGAATTTCCGAAGGATGACCCAACAACTGTTTTTTTCCTTTCTCCAGTTCCTTGTACTTTACAGTTAGGCTTGTATTTACAACCCCTTTACTTTTCAGAACTCTTTTTTTATACAGTTTACTTAGTGTTTTGTATCTAGTTTTGTTCTCTATTGTGTGCATTTATAGGTTATAAAGGATATGTCTTCCCAGTTTTAGGGAATTGTGCCTTTGGTGCTAGTCACCAACCCCTGACCTATGGAAGACGGGCTTGAGGTAGTCACGGCATGGGCCCCGGGAGATGGGTCATGACAAAAAACAAATGCACTATCATCTGAAAAGGTATCCTCTTTCACCAAACTTTCTAATTTCAAGACTCGTCACTAATATTTCTTCCATTACTCTTTAAGAATCTTCTGATTCACACATAACACCACTACATGACTTTTAGCTCTTATCATCATTAACAAAATTACCCTTTCCTGATGTATATAAAATATAAAAGTCATTGATCTATAATAATTCCATCAACTATAACTTCTAAATATCCAGGTTACACGGGGAGAAGATATTCCTTAGGATCTTGTGATTGTTAAAAACCAAAAAACACTTGTCGATGATGTAATGTCACCACAATGTAAAGGAAAAAATGAATAATATAAACTTGAGATAATGGGTGGATTAGTTATGATAATGGGGATATTACTTTCAAGTACTATAAAAAATAATTGATCTTTACTATATGAGAACATATCCTAAGATAATACATAAAGTGATATAGAAAACCTCAAACTGAACTCCCTCTTCTAAAAACCAATACTAACCAACTTCTCCTTTAGGTACTCAAAATCTAAATGAAACTAATCATTCCACAATAATGATTGATACTTTATATTCAAGTCAATATGAGGATTCAAAACCTATGAGAAACCATATTTGAACCTCATATAATATCCTACAAGGCTAAGAAAACTCTACATCTCTAAAACAATCTTAGTGGATTCCACATAACCAACTATATTTATCTTTCAAGAATCCATAACCACACCTCATTGGGACATGAAATTCCCAAATAAATAAACTTTATGATCCCAGAACTCAAACTTATATATCTTCTTATATAACTATTGATGATGAAGAACTCCAAAAAACCTAGGTAGAAGATTTGTGTTCTCTTCCTCATACAGGGAGTATACAAATATTTTTTTGGTAAAAACCACTATAAAATGATCCATAAAATCTCTAAAAACTATTTTTTCCAAACCCATGAACAAAAATAGAGTGTTCCTCACACCAAAAATAATAAAAAATAACTCATAATTCTAATAACGACATTAAAAAATGGTATTTGTTATCTACTCATCCTTTTCCTGTATCTGATTATATCCTAACTATAAATTGATCTTTAAGAACCAAATGAACCCTTTTTGTAGATAAAAAAATCATCCCACGGAAGATGATATTGGTTCATCACTTTCACTTGGTCCAAGTCATGATAATTGATATAGATATGAAGACTACCATCGACCTTCTTTTCAAATAGGACTAGAGAACCCAAAGTTAACATGCTCAGCCAAATAAAAACTCACATCAAAAGATCATTGATTAGTTCTTACTTCTCTCATAACTCATAAGGATATATCCTATATAGATACATATATATTAGAGAGGAATATTTTTATAGATCTATCCCAAAATGATCTCCCATCAAGGGGTTAATTCCACAAGCTTTTTAGGAAAGAAATCAAGGTACTCTTCTATAACATTGGGAAACATCATTGGCTGAACCTCCAATGAACTCTGTATCAGCTCAACCATAAAAGACGATAAGGATGGAACATGCCTATGACCCATTAGAGGGTATTTATCACCAATAAACACTACAAGAACTCTATTAGCATTGTGAAACAAAAAATAATTTCTAAAAAAATCCATAATATACTTCACTAAATACAGCTAGTCCATGTTGATGATGATGTCATGTGGATATATCTGTAAACATAATAAGTCTCACCAAGAGTAGTACTACCTCAAAACTATCTCACAATCACTATATACATCATACAGATAAGCTTGACCTTTAACTAGAATTCTCAACACCAAGGTCACCAAAAGCCTCTCCACCTCAAGTCCCAAGGAATAGACTATGGTGGGCGATATGGAGGATTGTGTATCTCTTGAGTCCAAAAAATCACACACTCAGGTATAAAACAAGAACAAAGTTCTACAAATTACATTTGGATTTACTGGTGATGGAAACTCTAAATCATGCAACCGACCATGATCTACTCAAAATCATCTCTAAACCTGATGATGACATCCACCTAGATAATTTTATACAATATAAGAGTGCATAAATCTAAGGATTTATCCTCTACCTGCCCCATATCTTCTATTCGGATCCAAAGCTAGAGCACCCTGCTACTTTTTTCCTTGGCTGAAATTGCCTCAATAGAGGAAAATGAAGTGGAACACATATTGAATGTTTCCTAATAAGAAATTTCAATCACTATATCTTCTAATTACCTAATCATCCACATAAAAAACATGTTCCTAATCCATTAGAAGGGGTCTAAGAGATTCCACCCTTGGAGAAAAGTGACAATAAGGGATGGTAAATGCACATTTTTATCTAAAATATCATCTATCCAAGAAACCAGGAACTCCATACCACATCTATTCTATTCTATGATTCCTAACCACTCCACTCTCATGATTATATGGTCCTAACTAGCATCCTTATAATAACATATACTCTGAATAACATATCGAGATATGTTAGAAACATAAATTGGGTGACTTGGCGCTGGATCTCTAGATGAAAATTACCCTCAAAATGGATCACCCTAGCCTCCTCATATAGAAATAGGTCTGAATATGGATAGATAAGGGTCTAGAAATAGATCTATAAATCCCACACACTAGAACTCCCATATTGAAGGGTAGGAAACTCCTGGTGACTAGATACCTTCATGTTCAAAGAAAGAAACATTACTAGAAGCAAGTATTCAAAGTTCATCCATGAGACAACCATATATTTATGATCACCGAGAAACAAAAACTACCATTTCCTCACTTACCTACACATCATCATCACCTCTATTGAAACCGAGTTCTCCTTCCAAGTATAGATCAAACTAAAGTCTATCTCTACCTCCTCCAATTAGTCCTTTGTCACTAAGTCCAAAATGGATCCCTCATTATTAAATAGACTTTAGCACTAAATCTCTCAAAGTTTCCTCCTTCATGTGTCATTGTCACCAACATTTCCTATATAAAAATCTACTATTACATCCCAATAAACATCTTTAGTGAAAACCCAATGTGGACATTGACCTAGAGCTATACCTCTAAAATAAAAAACTATTAGAAACTCCTAATCCAATAATATGGAATAAATAATATTTATTTATTTAATTATCTCTTTATTCAAGGTTCAACTTAATCCAACTGTCTACCTATTTCAAACAAAATCACACATAAGAATGATGCATGATCCTTTCCTATATCTCCATCCCATAACTAGTATAACTTTTCTTAATAGGTTTAAGAATCTTAATGTTCCATGAATAAGATCATAGGGGGTCTTAAATACCAATTTCTCTATCGGTATCCCTTGTTTACATTGCTTACTAAATATAAATTTCATCATTTCCCTACCAAACTATACATTCCTCACATTTTCCTACATCTAAACTCCATTATATTGTTAAACCTTCCTTTGATACCACTCTATAATGAAGCCTTACCCCTAGAGGAAAACCTCATGGGAGGAAAATGAGAGAATAGATATAATGATTCCTGAAGCTCTATTCCAATAATCCATGCATTTTCAATAAGAACTAATGATATATCATACATGAAAATGGGAGGCATTTACCTTTAATAATTTAGAAATAAGAGATATAATATATAAACACCAAACAACTCATGTTCAATATAAAAGTAATGAACGATCCTAAATTCATGCATGTAATGTCATTGAACTGAAAAATTCTAAAAAAAACTAGAAGTGTCAAAAGATAAACTTGGTAGTGACCAAGAAATCCCAAATAGGTCTTGAATAACCCATGTATTAGTAATTTCCAACCTGATCACCAACCTACTCCTACTAACTTGAAAAATAGTTTATATATACATAGGTATAGAATAACATGTATACTCAGTATGATCCTCCCTATATCCTCTCATGAAAAATATAAATAAAGAATGCTACAATCTAGTGAATAATGAGTAAAGTTAACTCAACACCTAAATAGATATTCAAAACTCCTAGTGTCACCTTGTATATATTCTACCAAGTATCACATATAAGTGAAACTATAATATAATATCAAGTAAAGTTACCCTACTACCACTTCCCCACTGTTTTGTTGCTCTTCCCAAAAATCATATATCTTGATCCATCTCTCTCCAAAAGAAGCTATCCAAACAACATCATAGAGAGAATATCATAACAAGAATTTTTTGCATCACATCATTATATCATCATATACCATGAACCCCATACATCAAATCATCCCATCACATCTCCAAATAGTAACCATGTAGTTTCCAAGAGCCACTATAGCCTGTATATCATGTATAATACCTCCATCCATCATAAACCCTACATGTCAAACCTATAATAATCCATAGGGTTCTATGTCCAGAGATTAATGTGGGTAAAAAAACCACAAGTAATTACTACCCTCGATACACATATATGGTTAATGATAACCATCAAGCATATAATCACATAATACTACCAGGAGAAGAGTGTGGGGTTAGAGGTGGTAGCCAACCATCTATACCTCACCAATCTAGAATTTGGGGAAAACACCCTCCTAGAGTCCAATGGGTGTTAGCCTCCCTACTGATATGGGTGGGGTAGCATATGAAGTCCAAAAAACATCATATATAATATATCCAACAATTACAGTATGTTCAATAACTTTGTCTTAGGCTCAACTGATATTATTTTCTCTTAAATACTCGTACACCACTGTTAACAACTAGATATCCTATAAGCACACATGTATTCAAGGATTATTATTTAATTAAATATTTTCTTTTAATGTTTCAATTTAAGTTAATTAATTCATTAACTATTAATTAACAATATTCTATTCACATTTCCTTAAATATCAAAATATTTATTCCATTTAAGGACCAAAACCATGGGATAAATTTTTTATTAAAAATAATCATTCTATAATTAAAGGTACTATAAGAAACATCCTAATATACCATAAAATTTATTCATAACAAAGAACAACCACCTTCCTCAAGAAATTGTGAAAGTAATGTAGATGAATAAGCAACTTGGTCATCTGACCTTTAAAGTATAAAATTATCAAGAAAGCATCCATCTTGGAACAAAATAATGGGAAACCCATATTTAACTCATTCTATAAATATATATTTTATCTCCAAAAACACTATACATATCATCATGAATCCCACCATGATAGAAATCAACTTCTTCCACAAACTCTCCCCCTTACCTATATATGAACAAACCAATATCCATACACAAATTCTTCCTCCTTACCTTTATCAAATAATTAGTTTCATTACCGCCTTGAGTTAACTGATTAATTTATCATAGGTTACAACCACAAGAAACCTAATTAATCCTCTATAAAATATATAAATTATTTAAACATGATTTCAAGAATAAATTTTAATTTCAATAATCTCTAAGAATAGACTTTTTCATTTAACATGCCTTTTTTATTATAATGAATAATAAGAATTTCTAGATTTATGTTATTTATCCAATTAAATTAATATATGAAAGAAAAGTTTTCAAAAAACATATCTTTAATTATTTATCCAGCCAACGTCAACAGTTTTACATTTTTTTACCATTTTCATAAAATTAACATGTTTACCCAAGATTAAAAAACATGCTGATCAAAGAATAAACATGGAGAACACAAAATCTAGTAAATAAAAAGAAACAATATTATACCAATATAAAAAATTTTGATTGATACAACTAAAAACCATTTATTTTATTGATCTATTTTAAATATTTATGATGGTTAATTACACTATCACCCTAAGAGATGAATCATGATGAATTTACATAAAAAATAGGATAATTAATGAATTCAACACCTCAATTATTTTAATGACCTTCAATAAAGAATGGAATAACAATGTATATATCTGGTCACCTCTCCTGTAAGGATTCTACACCCCTCCAAGAAAAAAATTCTACAAACACACTAACATACATAAAAAAACTCCATAAGAATAAATGAGATCAAACTACATAGAATGAAAAGAATGAAATTGAGAAAAAAAACTAGTCAGAGATGAAACTATAAGAAAAAGAGTGAAAATCACCTTAGATCACTACATATTGATCATAATAAGATGGTGAATAATACATTTAAAAAGGAATTTGAAATAAATCTAAGAAGCACCTCTGTTCGCCTAGGGTTCGAGTGAGTTTGGATAGATTATTAAAAAACCTTGGGTGTGATTTTATTTATAGTCTCACTATGAGATGAAAATCTGTGATTGTAATGGAAAATTTACATTGTGAATATCCTGGTTTTTAAGACTAATCAAAAAACATGTTTCCTCAATCCAATAAACCTGGATCAAATAATTCCATGGAAAAAAGTTCACATAGTGTGTTTTCAAATATACATCCACAAAATATGAAACCCATCCCTTCACATCATGAAATAATGGTACACATTAGGAGTCACACCATGTGAACTTCTCTTCTCAGGTTTTGAATTCATATTCAGCCACATATCAAATTCTCAAAATGTGAATTATTATAGTTCACATTGTGAACTTCTCTATATTCTATATTTCATCTCCCAAACCCCACTAAACCTACTTTATGAATCCTAAAATAACCATGACTTAAAAATAAAGAAAAGGAATAGTTTAAAAGGATTCAAGATCTTATAAGTAGTGATTAATTTAATTCATTAGGATAAAAACACATTACATATATAAAAAATATTTTTCTAAAAGATAGATTTTTTACCTTAAAATGATTTCATATTCATTTATAACCAACTGATAATAAATTTATGAATTATTATTCATTTTTTAAATGTATAAACAATAATTATAAATAAATTTAACACTATTTAAATAAAAAATTAAAAACCATGTTTTCAAACAAATTATTTTTTTAATGTATAATTATTAGATTAATGTTTCTTATAATTACTTAATTAATTCATGGATGTTATTAATTGATTTTACTAATTATTACTTGAATAATTATCAATATATTGTGTGATATAATTCTTTAAAAGTCTTAAATATTAAAAAAATTCTAATTCATCAAAACAATTAGAAATAGTTTTTATAGAATCAATAATATTTTTATAAATAAATTAAACCCATTTATTTCTAAAAATTCATTTGTTTTATCAATTTTATTTAACTACCTTGTAGCATCATTCAATTTTTATTATGATAAATAATTATTTACCTAAGTTTAGTGTTTCTTATATAATAACCTATCGTAAATACTGGTTTTATTTAAAGGAGAATAAATTGTAAAATATTGGGATGCTACATATATAATTTTGATGGTTATAATCACACATTACATATAGAAAAAGTAAATGTATATAAATAATAAACATAAAGTAAACCAATAAGAAAAAATGGATTTCTTAATGGTGTATTAAGGAATATATCGATAAATAAAAAATGTTTCTTAATCAAAATAAGAAATGAAAAAAATATTTTTGTACATTAAATATCATCATAAATGGATCATATTTCATGAAGAGAAAAAGAAACAACTCCAGAAGAATCAATGAATTATTTTGAAAAATAAAGACCTTTTCAAAGATCATTATTGGTGGCATAGAAATAATCTCAATAAAATAGAAGCATTTATATATTTAGAAAATCAAAATTGATAGAGGATTAAAATTATATTTATAAGGTATTTTATAAGAATCATTTCAAAAATATAGAGGAAAAGTGGATAACCAAAAAAATATTTTTGTTCAAGAGTTCCATTTACAAACATTATAATTTTTGAGTTGACCACAAATATTTAATATTTCAATAAATATGCATGAAAATCATAAGAAAATGTTAATAAAAGAACTGTTATGAGAATTGGGTTAAATCAAACATATAATATTTTTTGAAATAATATTTGGTAAAAATAGAGAGTCCCAAAGTTAAAGGTTGAGAGATAATCCCTATACAAACTTTGTAATATTTTAATTAATAATATAAATTTGAGATCACAATGAAAGGAATTTTTAAATCCATATAAAATAATAATAATAAAATTAATGAGGTTATTATAGAAGGAAATACACATAAATATTTTATAAAGAGGACTAAACAATGAGAAAGAATCCCAAAAAGAAAGGTTGAGAGGTATCACCTTATGAATATTATAAGGTCTCAATTAATCATAAATATTTGATATCACAAAAAAAATATTTCTAAATACATATAAAATAATAATAAAATTAAATATTAATGAGTAAAAAATTCTGTAAAAAATTCTAAATGAATATTTATAAAAAAACGCATTTTTGGGAGAGAAAGAAAATGTTATTTTTATAAAAAATTTAATCAATATAAATGAGTCATTGAGGAGGATGATATCAAAAAATATATGATGAATTTACTAATTTACATTAATAATTTAGATCAAAATTAATTATTGAAGAAAGAGTGATAAGTAAGAATTCAAACCCAAGTGACAATAATCAGTGAGGAACCCCCTTTCCTGAAATATCATTTCATTTAGTCATGTTTATGCCTCAAATATAATAAGATAGTTTTTATTAAAACACAAATATAAAATTTTATTATATTAATTTATGTTATTATAGATCAATTATAACCAATAAAATATATTTTTTGATCTTTTTTTATTAAAGGTGAACTGTCTTTATTGAAAAGTTTCTTTAAATTATCCCATCTTCATTTTTGTTACATTTTTTTGATTCCTTATAATTTATATTTTCTTAAAATTAAATCCAAAATATTATAATACATTAAAATAAATTTATAAATATAATTTATAATTTACACCAAAACTCTATAAACTAAATGATCATTAACACATTGAAAACACCCTCATACATGGATGAAACCAAACATTAACAAGACATGTCAAAAATGGGGAAAATATATAATATATATACTTTAACTCAATTAAAATATATTTACAATATCATAATAACATTAATATATTATATACTCTTAAATTAAATAGTTTATGAAGGTGTAAAAATAAAAGATATCGTGAGAGTAGAATGATGAAGAGAGAAAAATAAAAAGAAACGATTGTGGGATTGCCTCTATATTGAAGCTACTCATTTGTTATGTGACTAAATCCATAAAGGATTATTGTTTAATGTAAATAAAACATAAATAATGATACTATAAGTCTTAGGATAATATTATTGGAAAGATATTGTTCTTTTATAATTTTATGGGAAGTGATTTTTTGAGGGACAGATAAGGGGGTATTTATACTTGAGGGGAGGTGTATTTTTGGGATAAAATATTGAATAAATTATTATTTCCAAGGTAAAAATTCAATAGTGATATCTTTGACATTATGAATCATATTATATTGAAAATATATATTTTTAAGACTTTAAAACCCTTTATACACCTAGTTTATGAGTAAATACAAAAGGAAAGAATAAAAATATAAAATTATTTTTTAATAGATTACATTGTATTTTTAGACTTTTCAAATTAATTTTTAGTTTTTAAATTTATGTTTAATATTTTTAAATGAACTTTTTATCTTATTAAACATTTTTGGTATATCTAACCATTTTATTATTTATTAATTAATTATTAAATATTTTTTACATTGTAAAACATTATTATTTTTAAAAACTATATTTTTACTATGCATTTACCATTTAAGTTTTTTAGAAAATTACAAAAAAAATCACCCCTAGAAGTTTTTTACATTATAATTCAAAAAAATAATTTATTTTAAAAATATAATTTTATAACAAAGTAAATTTTTATTATTAAAAAATGGTTTTTTTACTAAACTATAAAAATACACTTTATCAAAAATTTCTCTTTTACTTTTTTAAGTTTATAATTTTAATATTTTTTATGTAATTATAATATTTATATTTAGTTAATATACTCATGATAAATGTTATTTACAAATAATTTTACTATATTATTGGTCAAGTTAAATTCTAATAGTAATAAAAGTATTTTAAAGGTCATGTTACTATTCCTAGCATTCAAGTTACTATTACAATGATTTGGTAACTATTCCAACTATCATATTGATTTTATACTTTCTATAAATACCTATTATTTGATTCATTAATCATTTAATTCAATTCATATAAAGGTTTTACCAATGTTTTTATTTCTTTTTTATGTATTATTCATGAGTGTGGTATTTATAGGAAATAAAAATGATCAAAATTTTCAAATTCTAGTTATTTTATTTTGTGTGTGTTTATTTTCTCATTGTACTACTTTATTTTTTATTGGTAATATTTATTCTCTAAGTGTAAGGTTTTAAATTAAAGAAATATATTTTTTGGTTTATATTATGTGGTGCATGTGCTTTATACTATATTCCTAAATATTATAACCATGTTTATTTAGAAGGGAAATTGCATATATAAAATTATAGATTGTTTTAGAATCCCCTATTAATCATCACAATAAGATCCATAATCATTGAAAAGTTATTACTCATATAACCAAAATGAACATATATAGAACCCAAATTAAACCTAAAAAAACCTAGTATGATAAACACCAAATCATATATATTAACCTATAATAACTAAAAAATCCCCCATTTAGTCAGGCAAGTGAATCCCTAAATCAAGGTATGATGTCAAGTGATCCCTATTAAAATTGTTTCATAGTTAAATAATATCAAAACATTGATCATATTTTGATAAATTTCTCACTTATATTTTCTTAAACACTAATAAAAAGAACATAATCAAAATGGATGGATTACATCATGAATTTGGTGAAATCTCAATTTAGGGAATCCACTTGTAGTAAAGGATAAAAAGGAAATAAAAGCAAGGAAGATAAGAAAATGTGAAGAGGGATTACTTAGATTTATCCTTGAATAATCCACCCCAAAATAAGATCAATATTGAGGAAGATGAATTAACCTTTAATAGTGGATTATGAGATCACATGGGGGTATTTGGCATGGGAAATGATGGAATGGGAAGAGGGGATGAGGGTTTTAATGAAGTAAGACAAAAATTAAAAAATCCCATTAATGATAGTTTTAAAAAAATAACCTAAAATGGAATTAGAGTTTTTTTGGAACCCAACACAACTTCTAGTGAAAATACAATTCCTATGTATCCACTAGTTATCCATAAGAATTCCAAGAGTCCTCCAATAGAGTTTAGGTGGTTCAAAAACACTAAAACCCCCTCCATTTATTAATTTAATAATCATCAATACTATTCTATTATTTTCTCCCATATAATTTATTTCCAAAACACCACATTAATAAATTAAAATCCACTAAACATAGCCTCATACTTAACAAATGACTAAAAAAAATAAATTTCCCTATAATTTATATTCTAATTTTTCTTACAAAAAAAATAACCAAGGTTAGGGTCATTGTATCATTACATATTTACATCCCAATCCAAATAAATTAAGGGGGTTATAAAAGGATTTTAAATTAAGAATATAAAGGATATGATAAATATTTTTATACAAAGATAAAGTTTCTAAAGGATGATATTGGAAGACCAATTAATATTACAAAGTAATGGAAAATAATTATAAGCCTACTATTCTTAATAAATTTAATAATTAAGATTTTTTTTCTATATATCAAGTGGTGGGTTATAATAATTTTTTCACAGAAATCTATATTATTATAGGGAAATGAATAATTCATCATGTAAAAGTAAGGGTGGATTTAAATCTATTTTAAAGAGGTAAATAATATAAGGGGTTAATGGGATATATAGATATGGATTTGTTTGATGATAGAAATTTTACATCAAGTAGTGTACTTTATCTTAGATTTTTGAATTCCTTAAAAAATAAAGAATTAATATTTCAATTAATTGATAAATTTAGAAGATAAATATATCATTCACACTCAATCTTACATAAAACTCTTATATAATAAATAAAATCTTGAATATTTTGGAGTTGAGGTGAATTAACCTATCATAATCAAGTGTGATAACTTTAACTATATAAATCTTAGAAAAAATATACTTCATTATTTAAGGAAAAAAAACATCAAAATCAAATATCACTTTATCAAGATGACAGTTGAGCAAAGTCTATTAAAATTAGAACATGTTTTTACCCAAATTAAAATTTATGATATTATGATGAATTCACTTTATAATAATTGGCTTGAGAATTATCTTTTAGATCTTAGAGTTTAACCATCTCCATACACTTGAATATTGTGGATAAGGGACCTGAAATCCCATAAAGATTTTTCTATACCATAATTTTCATTAATTATTTGGGTAATTAATTATCTCCAATAACATTCAAATAAGTTCTCCTTGGATTCTTTGAAAAAAGTGAGGTGTTGCTCAATACCATTAAATAGGATATTTTCTTGAATTCAAGAGGAGATAATTTTTTTAAAAAGTGTAAGAGTGCATGAATATTTAATATAAGCGTGAATTTGGTGTTGGAATTGATATTCTATAATTAAATTATAATAACTATAAGCGGTGTCAAATAATGATTTTAATGAAGTATTTCATTTAAATGTTTTTTCTCAAAAATAGCATGAATCATGTGGGATTTTAGTAAATGAAAATTAATAATTTATTAAAATATCTAAGTTATTTTTATATTAATTAAAGGATAGTGGCTGAAGAAATACAAAATTTTCCAAAATATCCAGCAGAGGATATTGTTTTAAAAAATCCATAAAGTGTTCTTAGATTGTACATTTTAATAGTGGAAAATTAAAATACTCTATGAAACTCTGATCTTAATTAAAAAATAATCATATTGAGTGATATAAATCATATAGGAAGTTTTAAGAGGATTTTGTTGATTTTTATCAAGAATAATAAAACCACACTATATTTCAGTGATATTATTATTTCTAATATTTCAATGTTTATATCACCATGAGCCCACCTTATAAAGAAAAAAAATCATTAGATTAAATTAAAAAAATAGGTATTGTGCATCAAAACTAAGAGAATGGAATATGAAATCATCTTAATAGGGAGCATATTTTCTAGCATGAGTATCACTTATATATTTATGTATATGTTTGGTAAATTATTCCCAGTGATAATGAGAGTTTATTTACATGGCTTATCACCATAGTGGGGAGAACACTAATAATGAAAGGGATATACTAAATTTGATAAATTTCAATGGATATTGTATTAATTTTAAATAACCATGTGCTCAAGGTATGGTGAATCTCATGACCATTTCAAAAGGATTTTTATGTGTTCTACTCTATTATATAAAGTTATAAAAAATAATTATTGAGTTTAACACAATTTATGAAGTCATAACAGTTACCTTGGGGTTAAAGTTTCCTCAGAATAATTATGTTTATATTAAAGTTTCATGTTTCCCAAGAATGATTCTAGGGTATGATGATGTTTAAGGTCCCTATTAGGACTTTAGATTATACTATATTTTTATACCATCTCATTATACTTAAAGAGTATGTTGGAGTTTTGGATCATCTATGATGGATTAAAGGGTATGTCAGAGTTTCCTGAAATCCAGTAAGGCTTAAACAGTTATGAGGTGGTATAAATTTTGTTGGAGTTAGTATTTATCCCATGAGAGAGGCTTCCTATATATATCCTTATAATGGTAATTAACACCCAAATAGTTTACATTCATTTAACAAGGCACATTTTACATTTTATGTTCATGTGACAAGGAATATTATGGTGCCTTTTAAGGTTATAAATCCATGAAAAAGTGTGTGTTTATTTTAGTCGTTTTCCCAGGACAATAACGTCTTACAATTTAAGTTCATAAAACTATGACCACTTCTGAGAAGTTTAATGTCATGTGGAATGAAAAAATAGTTTAAATATCCTTATAAATGGTTTATTGTGAGGATTAAAGAAGGGAATCCCAATGTGGACTGGAACAAAAGAAACTTTGGGTGATTAGTAACTAGCCACTATATTCATATGACTTTAGACAATTGGTAACTAGCTACTTGAGGTATGTGCACCTAGGAGACCTTGGATGGTCAAAAACCAATAGTTTCAGGGATACACATAATAAGAATGTGACTTACAATAAAAAATAACACAGAGTTTAGGGCCTGTAGATCTACTTGGGGAAAGTTAAGTGATCTCCTTGAAGGCAATATAGAACAATCCTTTGTCCATAGGTAACACCTAATGGAATCATGGATTCCATAAAAGGGTTAACATCCATTTAGTAAATGGGGAATACATGGGTGAATGGAATTTTGAATTAAGGGTATAGAGGATTAATATCCCTTTTTAAAAAGGGAAATGTATGGGTGTGTGTAAGTTTAGATCTATGTTATAGATGTTTGATATACTTTTGTTAAAGGGGGTATACACATGTGTGCATAAGTTTGGATCCATGGTATGGAGGGTTAAAATCCCTTTCATAAAGGGGGTATAAATGAGTGTATAAAAATTTGGTTCCATGGTATAGAGGGATGAAGTCTAGTTGGTATGGGGTATTCATGAGTATTAGAAGGTTATTAATTACTATGTGGAATGTGGTACTTATTCCCAAAGGTATCCCTTCATATTCAACATCAACGCATATAGTTATCATGAAAAATAGATAGTTTATGTTTCAGTAAAAGTTCTTCTTAAATATTCCTTTCATTGGGCCTTGAACATGTGTATTTTGGGTGAAGGTATCATCAGGTTCTTCAATTAAAAGCACATCAATTCATGTCAAAATAGGCTCAGTGTGCCAATCTGATAGTCAATTTTTATGAGTAAGGAACATATTGGAGGTTAGAGGTAAAATTTATATTTGTTCTCTGATAAGGTGTTCCAATTTGTATGATTTTCTAAAGTGGATGATGTTCTTAAGTAAAGAGAAGGTTTAAGTTTTCAATATACTAAAGTGTTGGGTGTGTTACGTGGATGAGTTCAACTCTCATTGAGTATTTCCTCTTTAGTTGTATAAATAAATATTTTCAACAATCCCCCTCTCCCTATTATTGGTATTATTGTTGTATTTATAGGAAATCTAGTGGTTGGTGTTCTGAATTGGTGATTTGGGAGACCAAGTCACATTACATGTGAATATATGAATGCACTAGGATGGGGAGTGCTGATATTGAGTATAAGTGAAATTTAGTAGTGGTTAGAGGTGCCTCATTTCAAATATGTTGTTTTTATCACTGTTTTCCATTTGTGGTGACTTTTTTATGGCACATGTATTTGACACAAGTGACTTTGGCAGCGTATCAAATTATGTTGGCACCTATGGAAATTATTAGTACCTCAAAAACATTAGAACTTTGGGACATTAGCGGTGCCCCAAATATATTATCAAACCTCCTTTTTATCCGATTTTTTGGGAATAATGTTTACATTTATAAATGGTTATAATTTGTAATTTTCATGTATGGTTTTTCTCCATATTCTATCAAAATGAATCTTGTAAAAAAAATTATTCCCCTAGCTACTGGGTTTACTCAAAGTATGTGCTTTTCTAGGACAAAAGTGGTCTATTAAGGATCTAAAAATGGGTTTTAAGGTTTCAACAAAATTTTCTTCACTAATATACGGAATTCACTACCTACTCATGATAAGAGGTTCTCACCACCACCTTATTAAATTGGGTTTTATTTTTAAATAATCTCCAACTTTTTATTAATGCGCAGTCATGCGGAAGATGAAGACCTCATTTATGACTTCTTTATAGAGTGATCCTCTCCTTCACGTTCATGTAATCCATGTAAGTTTCATATTATGTTCTTTATAATAAACTATAATCTAAATATTTGGTTTCCCATAATTCCATTATGATTTATACCATGATTTGTAAATCACTATATTTTTCCTATTTGTCAATGAACACAATGGTCACTCCTTTTTCGATGAAACACTATAAAGAATATATATCAATACATAAGTGAAAAAAACATCATACCGCATGGATACGGTGACCCACATCCACACTTTTTCAAGTGTGGGGAGTTGACTAAACTATATGATCCAATTGATGCCACTGAAATGCCTCATTGGGTAAGGCCTTCATAAAAATGTCTACAGCCTATAGTTTCTTAGGAACATACTTCAATTTTACAAGCCCATGCTCCACTTTATCCTTTATAAAATGGTATATAATTTCAATTTTTTTTTAATTCTTGAGTGATTTAATGGGGTTTTACTAAGATTTATATCACTTTAATTATCATAATAGATTCTGATCAGAGACTTCACTTCAACTCCCATATCATCAAGATATTTTTTCATCCACAATAACTATGTGAAAGTATGAGTAGACACAATATATTCAACTTATATGGTTCTTAAAAAAATAAAATCATGTTTATTTCAATTCTAAGAAATACAAAATCTTCCAAGATAGAATGAACCCCGGATGCTAATTTTTCATCTTCTACTAAACTGGCCCAATTTGCATATGTATATCCCAATAACTCTTACTATGATTTTTAATTATAAAGTAAACCAAAATTCACCATGCCCTTTATCTATTGAAGTATTATTTTTATAATTAGTATGTGTATTTCCTTATTATTACTCTAATTTCATGGTGTTTAGCATGTGTAAAAAACAATATCATATAATGTTAATATTATTTTCAATAGATTTCCAATGATCTATCCATATATTATGATATTATCCTCTTTTCTATCATCATATCTTGACAATTTAATCCAGGTAGCCACTAAAGTCTCTATCTCCTTGGAATTATCCATTACAAATCTTCTCACAACCTCCTTGGAATATTTTTATTGAGAAATAAATGTGTCATTCCTTCCTTATGTCACCTGTCATCCATGGAAAATAGTCAGTTCACTAGTCATTGATATATAAAAATCACTTTTCATGATTTTTGGGAACTTTTTTCATTGTTCTTTATCTACTCCTATAATGATTTTGTACTTGACATACACCATCACCATCATCCTTTGATTACTGTCATTATTTATATATAGATTTCAATCAAATCTTCCATGTTGAAAAACAATCTTCTTTAAAAACTGATCAATCATTGAATACCACAATCTAAGTCCTTATTTCAACCCATATAGTTATTTACTCATCCAAAAAAGTCTATTTTAATATTCATAAATGATAAAACCAGTTGATTGATAGAAATACACTTCTTCTTCCAAAACTCAATTAAAAAATGTTGACTTGACATTCATCTGGAAAACTTTCAACTTTATTTTTATTATTATGGCCAAGAATATTATAATTTTCTCTAGCCATTAAATAGGTGAAAATTTTTCATCAATATCAATACTCTCTATATGGGAGTTCCCTTTTCACACAAGTTATGTTTTTTTTCCAATCATTGTGTTGTATTCAATTAGTTTATTTTGGAATATCCATTTGGTTTAGATGAAATTATTACCCGTTGGTCTCAAAACAGTCTCCCATGTCTGATTAATTTCTATTTGATCAAGTTCTTAATTCACTACTTAAACCCAAATATCATATCTTAACGCTACTTCAAAATACTTTTCCTCAACTTGTGATAAAAAAATATTCTTGTTGTAGAGTCTTCATCCTCCTTTTCTACACTAGCGATGTATGATCACTGATTATATTATTTCTATCAATTTTAGATTGAATATTTTGTATTTTTTCATATATAGGTTTATGTTCATACTTTTCATTATCTGAATATTCATCTAAATCTACCTCAGGTACTAGAACCTCCCTAATCTAAACATGTATCATCACTATCATCCTAAAACTATTCATGTATTTTCTGAATATTCTACTCATTTTCATTCAAAACCACTACATTACATTCAAAAAAAATTCCAACTACTTATTGAAACATTTATATGCTTTATTATTGAGTATTCAAGAAATATACCTTCATCTCCATGGAAATCAAGATTCCTATATTTATCCTTATTAAGAATGAAATAATTAATTTTTAAGACTCAAAAGTACTTTAATGTTAGATTGTTTCCATACCATAGCTCATATGAATTCTTCTCCACCTTTTTACATAACATGTCTTTATTTAATATGTAGACTGATTTCATCTTTTCTTTTTTCTAAAAATTTTCTAGAAGGTCTTTCTCAATGATCATTGTTCTAGATATAGTGTTTATATTCCTATCTCTTCTCTCAACTAATCCATTTTTCCATACAGTTATTACAACTGAAACTTAGTTCCTTATCCCATGTTTCTTGAGATAATTATCCAATTTTATATTTTTGAAATTTATTCCATTATCTGTTTGGAACTTTTATCTTTTTGACCTAACATCTTTTCAAATTTCCTTCAATAACATGTTATGCAACTAAAATCCTCATATATATGGGTGATAATTGAAACTCATGGCATTATAATAAAATAGTCAATGAAGATAAAATAATATATCTTTCATCAATATATCTTGGTGAAATGGGTCTGCACACATCAATATGCACAAACTCAAGTAATTTTGTTGATCTTTTTTATTTTTCCTTATTTGTGTTTTAATTTTCTTCCCATTTTGACAAGCATCACACGTATGGGTATGATTACATGATAACCTTGGGAGATCACAAGAATCATCACATCTCACTATATCTTCCATGGATGTTTGGCTCAAATGACTAAGACGTTTATACCATAACCTATTTTCTTCTTCTATGTATAGAAATCACATATCTTCTTCTATACTCATAAGGTATATATTCCTCTTCATGCACATTCCCTACAAAACAACTGTTCCATATTTTTACATGATCATACATAATTTCTTGGAAAATCATATGGTATTTCATGAGTCACATAATTTAATGACACTTATGAATTTGTTACTGAGACCTTCAACAACCAAGACATGTTCTTGTCTCATGTATTTTATCCTAAATGTGGTTTTTCCCAAGCCAATAATATCCAGGCCTTCATCATTACCAAATATTACAATACCTTCCACGTTTCATCGGATTTCTATCACCAGATCCTTATTTCCTATCATATGGGAGGGGTATCCACTATCAATGATCCATATTCTAGTGCGATCTGATGCTTTGAAAGCAATATCAGTAAGCACCGTCTATTCATCTATTTTAATTCTGATCCATTACTTTGACTGATAATCTTGATCATACTCAGTGTATGATAGATCACTTTCATATTTTAATTCTATAAATTGATTTCATGTTTTCAACTCATTTGATTATTCCTTAAGTTTTTTCTTATAACCACTTTGAGTTTTTTTTGGATCATTCCACTGTATAGTTGATGTACAATATCTATCCATGTTTCCAAATCCCCCACACCCAAAACAACGACCCTCTATTGATATCTTGGAATATTGATCTCTATTTGGATTCATCTATTTATCTTCTTCCCTTTAGTACCTCTTGGATATGAATCATAAATTTTGTGAGTGTCCCATAATTCAAAATAAATAACACATCATGCTAGGTAAATTCCTACGTGTCACTTCTATACCACCGATTATCCCTTGGATTCTCTAAAGCTTTTGGTTTTGCTTCATACCCAAATCAATCTTCAACCTCGAAGAGGGTTCTTGTGGTCTCACTTCAATCATCACTCATTTTTGTTTACAATCAAGAACCACACTGTATGTTTTGTTTTGGTATATCATTTTATTCTTCTGATATTCCTTTTTATGTTTTGTTTTATCTTTAATGTATACTTTTTCATTATCTATTTCCTTAGTGTCATGGTTTTCTAGATTAACGAGTTTCTCTTGATTTTTACCTTTCTTTTTATGCTGAAAACTTCCTCCTCAAGCTCTTTGATGTGTTTGAAACGATATTTTATTGCGTTGGTCAAACAATTGATAATCCTGGCCTGTTCTTAAACTTTGATCTTATACTAAATAAATTTCTCTATGTTTTATAGTTTTTCAGATTTAATCTTTTCAATTTCAGAATATATGTCAGAATTCTATTCTGGATATTGTTATATTTAGAGTATGGAATCATTAACCACCCTATCATGTTTCTTTTTTATTCTCCTCTCCAAACATATATCTCTTCAAGTGTGGATTCTAGTTCAATTTGAATGTCAAATCTTCCTTCTATTTCTCCTTCATTAATTTCACTTTCTTACCTTATCTCATAATT
Source organism: Viscum album (assembly GCA_963277665.1). Classification (NCBI taxonomy): domain Eukaryota; kingdom Viridiplantae; phylum Streptophyta; class Magnoliopsida; order Santalales; family Viscaceae; genus Viscum; species Viscum album. The sequence goes on from OY728159.1 coordinate 320,194,866, forward strand.
TATAACAACTTCCACCATATCATTTTCTTCATGATACTTACAGTAATATTTTTTTCCTCATATTCATCTGAACGATCATCTTGTTTTAAAATTATATTCATCTTTTTGAATAAATTTCTCTTGGTATTTCTCATACCTTTCACACTGACTGGAGTATTCTTCCTAGAAATTTCATCATCATCATCATCATCATCATCATCTTGAAATTTCTTAGGACACTTTTCTATAAGATGTCAGATTTTTTCACATTTAAATCATGAAAGTAGAAGTTTCCATTTAAACATTCCCCTTCCTATTTGAAAACATAAAGAGAGAAATGACATGAACTCATCAGAATTGTATTCATTCAGACTATATTCAATAGTGAGCTTCTTCATGGCCTAAAGTGACACTTTTTTATACTTACCCTTTTCCACAAAAACATTATCATTATTTTCCATATTCTATATGAGAATAGTATTGTGTAAGATATAAAATTTTAGTCCCTTAGGATATTTATCCTCCAATATAGAGACTATTTTATTGACCCGAGGTGGGATTCTTCTTAGGATGCGCTTAATGTTCTTCACATCTTTGATAATTTATCCAAGACTATGAATATCTTCAATAATAACATTCACTCAATCAAATAATGCATCTATATACTCATTGGGGTGAATTATTAAGTCCTCATATTTATGATGTAGAACTTTTTAACCTTTCTTCTCATACTTTTGAATAATATTCACTGATATTTATAATATTTTCCCACATAGAATGTGATGACTTACATGACATCACCTTTGTATAAATTGTGTTAGATAAGGATCCCCTTAATCAATTAATTCCTTTGGAATCATCATCATATTTTCTATGTTATGATTTTGATAAAAAATCACTATCCATAATAGAAGAAATACCATGAATTGATGATATAAATCCTCTTATACCCAAAGATCAAAAGAAGTGTTGCATTCTATTTTTCCATGGATGAAAATTTGGTTCAATCAATGATCTAAATTACCTATATGATTAATAAATTCCATTTATTCTACTAATAGAGAGCCATTGACTTTAAAACTTTCACTCTGATACCAATTGTTACCCTAATTAGGTTAAATACCTTGAGAAGGTGTGGATTAGGGTATGAAAGATTAAAAAATTTGCCTCTTTGGATCTTTTTCCATCATTAAACAAAACAATCTTCTCTAAACTTCATGTAACAAAGAATAATATGAGGATTAAAATATGTATAGGACATTGAAATTTTAGTTAGTTTACCCTCACTAGGATAAATCCAAGTAGTATACAAAGAAAATTTGGCTATGTGCAAAATCCACTATAGAGAACTGTTGTTACAAATTTTGAAGATGTCTCATTATCCCTCCTGATTTACAACCAATCACAACTTGAAAGCTCCCTGCTCTCTCCACTTAAGTGTTCTCAATACTTATTCATAGGAATATTCTGTTGATCTAAATCATCTTAGAATAGTTTCACACTGAGTGTTCCATGCATCTTCATTTTCACCCAGTAGATGAAATATACATCACTGCATAGAGTTTGGTTTTCAAATAATATTTTCATTAATTTTTTTGATCATTCATGAACTACCTTAATCCCTTTGAGAAAAATACTACACTACGTAGTGAGAGTGCTTCAAAGAAAACCTTTTCTTTGTGGATGGATAAATCTTCATGAAACCCTTCTCCTTTTTGATTTATAGTGTCTTGCAAACATCTTCTTTGAATTGTCTTCATGAACCACCTCCTTCATAGAATTGTTGCTTCACGAACCACTTCAAAATTATCCAAATTCTTCTAGTTATGATCTTATATAATGAAATTCACTCTCATTAATGATGCAATTAGGGTCTTATATATAGGTAAGGAAATAACAAAAATCCTGCTAATCATAATCACCGATAACTCCTTTGCGGCGACCTTTAAAATATCACCTTAATCTACAAATGAAATTCCCTTTGTGGCGCTCTACAAATAATAATATCCCTCCAGTAAAAAACAATTTCTTTATAGTAGGAAAACACCTTTGCGGTCTACACAATCATTTGTGACCCATTTTATTTCACTACCTTTGTTCACAAAGGACAATGTCCTTTGCGGTTCTGCAATCCTCTTTTTCAGTCTCCATAGCACTACTACTATGCATAATCTAAGCCTTTTTTAATTTCACTTTTTGATTCCGCAAACTCTCTATGTGGATCTCCAATAATGCTATGCGAAAATCATTAGTTTTTCATAAAATAAAATCTCAGTTTTGAGGATAAAAAATATGGCAAACAATAGGAAACTATGCCACCTTCAAAAAATATTCTCTAAAAGAAATCATGTTGGAATGTTGTCAAATGTCTTTGTTAGAAAAGAAAAACAACCCTAAAACACCAAAAAGACACCTCGAGGAATTTTTTCCAAAATATTAGTTTAATTTAAAATATATAATTACGTGTTTTTATTAAATTAATATTATAGTTATTAAATAATATTAAAAAAATTAAAAAGAATTAATTTTCATTGTTTAATGCTTTATAAATATAAATCAATAAGAAATCATAAAAAAACTTATTTAAAAACTTATTAATTTTTTTTAAAATTAAAATACTAAAAATTAAATAAAAATTGTTAATATAGAAATGAAAAATATATAATGTTAAAAAACAGTAAAAAATATTGAAATTATAAAAATTTTATAATGATTAAAAAATAATTATAATCTAATAATAAATAGTTTTTTAATAATAAATTAATAAATAACAGATATGTTTTTAAATAATAAAATTAATTCAAATTAAGAAAAATAAATAAAATATATATCTAATTTGATAAAATAATAAATAATTATAATAATTTTTTTATTCCATAGTAAAAATTTGTTAAATATACTAAATTAACTAAAAAATAACTATTAAAATAAATCAAATTGCTTTATATAAAAATAAAATTTATAATTAATAAATATTATAATGTAAAATTTATAGTTAATAAATCAAAATAATATTTTAGATAATTGAAAATTAATTTAAATTTAAAAAATTCATATAAATAATTATTTCTTGTACAAAGAAATGGTAATTTAAAAAAAATATGAAAAATGGATTAAAAACTATTAAATAAAAAATTTATAAAATATAATGGTAAGGGTACTAAAAAAATTGAATGTATATATATTATAATGATTAAAAAAAATGTGGTAATAATAAAAAAATTATAGTAATTTAATAAAAATAGATAAATAAATAATATTCTAATCTAAAATTAAAAATAATATTCAAATAAATTAATAAAATAATTATTAATTATAATAAATTTAATCATGAAGTAGTAAAAATTATTAAAATATTTTAAAAAATATATAAATTATTATATTTATAATAATTTAATATGAATTGATTAAATAAAAAAACTAAAACATATAATTTATAATTAATATTAAATTTATATTTTAGCTAATAAATAGAAATATTATCATAAACTACTAAAACACAGTTAAAATTAATTAAAATTAAAATAATGGTTACTTATAATAAATAAAAACATTACTATAAATAAATATTTTATGTAATTAATAAAAAATAGTTTAATAGAAAAAATATAATATTAAGAAATAGTAACAGAAATTTGAAATTATTTTTATCTCCAAATACAAAAAAAAATAAATTATATTTTTTTAATGAATTTTTATATAATAGTTTCTACACTAGTTTAATTATTTATATTGAAACCATTAATTTTTTTTGGATATATTTATGATTTTAAAAAATATATATAGGAAGATAAAATAAACAACAAGTTTTATTATGATATCATTATAGGATAAAGCAACAAAAAATAATTATCACAATTTCAGTATAAATCTTGTCTTCATTGAAGTTGTTAATTCATTTATTATATTGACATTTTGAAATTTGGAAATTTTTTCATAAGTGATAATTAAGTGACCATGTAAGAAATGTGATCTCATAAAATTTGAGACATTTTATAATGTTATAGTTCTTAAATTACATTTCATTTTTTGTATATATTATCTTTTTTTCATCAATATGTTTAGTGTAATTTAGGTGAAATTATAGTTTTTTGGTTCCAAATCCATCACAGTTTCAAAATTTAGTATATGAAGCTGCTAGCCTACATTTTTGAAGAAAAAATACGTAATTATGATTCAATTTATAAATTTAAACCAACAAAATATTGTGGATTATTGAAGACTATCGTGGAGGCCTTATATCTTAGATGCCAGATCAAATAATTAGAAGTTGTCATAAAATTTATGGAAATTAACTTAGAGTTTTTTAATGTAAAGTAGTTGTTTTGATCAAATATTTTCATTAATTAAATATTTTTTTCCCGAGGAAAATATGATACCTATAAAGTAATAAATCAGCATAGAATATGGGTCTTATATACCCAAATATTCATGAATGATTAAATTTTTTCATCCTATATTATAGTGAATATGAGCAATTAGTTAGTTTTAAAACATATTGAAAATTATGATACAATGAAGAATGATATGGAAAATCCATATTTATACCAATTAAATAGTTGATGTATTTTATGATTACACTAATATTTTAGCATATGTATCTATCTCACAGTACAACTGCATTCATAACATGGAATCAATCCTATATTTCTATATATAGATTCTTAAATCATCATAGTAATGGTGATTAATAGAAAATGTTCATCATGTACATTCCTATTTTTCTTTGTAACCTTGAAGCATATGGTTTGGCCTTTCAATAGATTTTTAGCCCATTTTTTTCATATGAAAATTGGTATTATACTTGGTCTATTTTCATAGATTCATAAAACTAACCTTGTTGGATATTAAAGAAGGAATCATATATTTATTTAAAGTTATTAATTCAAGGACATCAAAATATGAATATTGATATTTATTTAAAACCATTTATTAGTGAGATAATATTTTATGGAGTGAAGGTGTGACTATATATGATGTAGTTTCACAATATAATTTTATATTTAAAGACGAATTAATGTAGAAAATCATAAACTTTCTGGTATTTGGTATGTTATCTAGATATAGTACACATAACCCAAAATCATTTTTGTACCACAAGGGTGACAAAAAAGCAATTATGATTTTCAATAGAAGAAAACCCCATCTTTTGACTATTTTTTGAGATTTCTATCTTCCAATAATTCTTTCCAATGGAATAAGAATAACTTTAGAAAAGGTATACTTGAAAGCGATGGAAATTGAAAAATACTATCTGGTATTGAGGTAAAACCAATCATCTATTCATTAGATATAATAGATTTTGAACCCTCTATAAAACAACATAAAATATATTAATTTTAGAGAGATCTCAATTGGAAAATGTGAATTATTTTTTAGGAACTTTCATATTTGTATAATTTTTTTTCTATTGCATGATAGATGTAAGGTATTTTGAAAGTAATTAATTTGATAACATATTATATACAGTGTTGGACAAACTTGGAATAACTGAAGATACTATAAAGGTTTGGTTAGATCTTACCCAATTTACAGGCATCCTGAAATCAAGTTATTTAAAATTGATAGATCTCAAAACTTAATGAATCAAAAATCATCTTATGTACTTTATATATAAATTCATCAATTATTGTATCAGTGAGTAACATATTTGATATTATTATATAATTATACTTCTAATTTGTCTTGTTGTGTTAAAGATAGTCATATTTTTTTCTTAAAAATACTTGATTTTTGTGTTAAAATGGAATGGCTAATACCTATTGGTCTTAGAGGATTATTGAATATTTGATTTAGGATATATTAAATGAAATATCATATTTTTCTAAGACATTTTTATAGAAACAAAAAACAATGTTACACTGAGTATTTTATAATAATATATTGTTATAAGTTTATTTATATTGTAAAAAATATTTTCAGTCGCATTATTTGATTGAATATACTTTTTAATATTACATTTTCTATTTGAATGAAAATATAGAGGGTAAATACAATTTGGGTGGATGTGCCCATTTTATAGATTTATCGAAAAAGAGTAGAAGAAGGTACATAAAAAATCACCAGTAGAAGGATCAATTATAGAAGCATACTTATAGAATGAAATTTACATTTCTTACTTGTATTATTTTATATGTGAATATTAATCAACACATAATAAGATAGTTTAAAATGAGGGAAATGTTGATTGTAATAATAAAAATAAATTGTCAATATTTAGTCAATCTAGGTTTGGTTTTGATGGTGAACTTGAATGATGGATTTTAGATGAAGAACAAAATGGAGCACATATATATGTTTCTCAATTGTGAATAAATGGTTCAATTTCTATAGTAAGTGATATTATTACTAGTATTATTGTTATATAATCAAAAAGTAATTTTTTATTACTTTATTTTTTTGATAATATAATTATAATATCAAAACATATCAAATAAATTAGACATTATACTCTTAAATAACATGAAAATCATAATTCTTACTCATTGTTTGAAATATTATCATGTTAAATTGTTTATATTAAAAATTATAAAATTAATATTTTTTAGTATATTATTTTTTTGAAGTTTCTCAAAATAGAAATAAAATTGAAATCCAAATATGTGTGATGAGTATTCAACCATCCAAATTATTAAAATATAATTATGTTTATGTTTTTAACTGAATTTTATTTCATTCATTCAGATATGGTAAGTCAAAAAAAATAAATGAATAGCGGTGTTTGTTTAAAATGAATCGATCATAGAGAAAGTAATATTTCCTTTCTTGACATGATGTATGAAATAATTAATTTATATTATTTAGGATATAATTATATAACAATGATTTAATTTCATTGGTATGATAATTATTGAGGGTAGTACATTCAATTATATCATGGAGTCATTGACATTAAGTATGAATGCATTCTTTAAAAAAATAAACCATTTATTCTGGAACCTCAAACACATCAAGTTTATTATATAATGTATTGTGTTGCTTTGAGATATTTAAATGGTTATATGAGTGTAATAAAAATGTATTTTTAGTCCCATTTTTGTGTAATATGATTTATATAAGTGGATATACATATATTACAAAATTGGAGAGATTGTTGATAGGAGAAAGTAATAAATTGTGTTTAATATTTCATTTTTTTTAAAATTAAAATAAAATAATTTTTATTGAATTTTTAATTTATAATTGATTATTATTAAATAAGTGTTAGGTAGATACATCTCACATGTGGTAGAGTCAAGTATAAATTAAGCGTGGGGATGATTATGGATCATGTGAGTAATTCATTGATGAGGAAGAATGACTATAGAAGACTATTAATAGTAACTAGAATGGTTCAGTGATTGGTATTGGTTTGTGGTAAATGTCAGCCAATCACTATGGTACTATAATGATAGAATTAGTAAACTTAAATAGAGATCATGCGAGATTATCTTCTTTTTCTTCTAAATAGTATGAAAAGTGGTTGTGAAGGATGAGACTATTCAGATATATCATATAAAGAATAAGGTGTGACATCAACAGAAATGTAGGATAATGGAGTACATGTACTGATTATAATATAACTTATGGATAATGTTCCCTCCACTTGATGTTTCATTTCCAACCTAGTAACATGATTATGATATGGTTTTGGATAAACCAATCCTATATTAAATTTTTAGTTTAGTTTTTACTGAATGGTTTTAAAAATTATTATTTTTGGTGTAGTTTAATTTTATTTTTTAAATTATTTCAATGGATATGTCTTTAATGAATAGTTGTATAGGTTTTTTGTGATGAAATTTATTCATCTATCTATATTAATATTTCCAAAATAATTTCAATGGAATTTACATCCATCATAAATTGTATTTTTGAAAGAATATTTTTTTATTAAAAAAATGTATGCATCAATATATTTATGAATGATCATTGTAAATAATACTAATTGCGAAACTGTTTTCCATGACAAAATATTAGTGAGATATTCCAATCATAATAGTCATTTATGACCAAATTTCATCACAACTAACCTGTTATAATAAATTGAATATTTTTTTGTAAAAATGGATAGAATTTTTATGTGTTTCTCACGGTTCTTCTATAAGATTATAAAATGGGGAGAAATATTACAATATTATATGATAAATCTCATGGTATATCAATTATTGTTCAAAATTTTGATGAAAAATGGGATGTAGGATAAAAAATGGGTATCGTCCAGGATATTTTCTAGAAATGGGAATATTGTTTTTTTATTACATAATTTTGTGATTATGGTTTAGATAATGATTTAAAAAAATACTTTTATTCCAAGGGGAAGTGAAAAATTTGTCGTGGTGGCCACCATGGGCTGAAGCTAAGTGGTGAATATTTAGTAGCCATGGTCATTTTGAGTATGTGTTTTATTAGGAGAAAAAATTGAGATCAGAGACTATCTTGGTTTGGTTAACAACACATCATAGTCTATTCTAGATTTGATTGAAATTTATTAATATATGATTTTCATAATGATAATAAGTTAATAAGGATATGTTTTTTTAGGTTATTGATTTGACTAAAAACACATCATGGTTTGGTATTCACCATATCATGGTGGTTCAAGTTATTTTTTAATCTCATATTTTATATTTTATCTAAAAGGATGGTGATTTGGGGATTTAACAAAGATTTTTCTATTTAATTTTATTTATATTATTAGATTATTTTCCTATTAATTTCATGAGGTATTGAATATTTTATTAAAAGGAATAATAGAAAATATATATTTAAGTTAGATAAAAAACTTATCACATGGAGAAGAAGAGATTAGATAAGAATATCAGAGAAGTGAAGAGTTTTAAGAGTTTTAGTTGGAAATCAAAGGACATCATCATGTTGAAAATGATAATGTATATTACTAAACCAATTTTGTTTTATATTTATTTTTTCATTAATGAAATCAAAATTTTAAATTGAGATATTGTTGAGTTTTTCTTGAGTGTAAGAGTATTGAATTATCATTCTTGTGAGTGGTTGTAAACTGATAGGGATAATGTTTCCTCTATAAATTTTTATATAAGTAGTGTGTTTTAGTGTAATTTTATACACCGATATATGACAATGTGTTTTCTCAATGGATGTATCCATGTAAGTAAAATTTATTTTTTATTTTTTATTTCTTCCATACTTAGTGAGAGAGAGAATATGTTTCCATTAATTATGAAACAATATTTTTGAAAGAGGTTATTTAGAGTTGAGATATCATATTTCACTCCCTGTTATGGAATCCTTCCTTTTATATGGCTAACAAAGGTTAATTTATTTTTTAGTTTCTTTTATCATTAAGGATAATTCATCTGGGTTCATGAATTTATTTATTTTTCTAAAATATTTCTATATTAATAATCTTTAATATCAATTATTTTTTGATAAATTCCATTAATATGTGAACTATATTTCTTAGTTTTTTGATAATGTAATGAGTTTTAATTAACTATGTATAAATATGGTTTTATGTAACCAAATTGCTTAATGATTTTGAATACTTGATTGTAGGAAAAAATTGATTTAGTGATTTAAAAAATTACCAAACTATTATTTTATTTATATTTTATTTTTAAAATAATGACTTATTCATTAAAGATATTGGAATTCTAATTATTTCATGATCTTGGATTTATAATTTTTATAACATGATTTTAATTCAATGTTTATTCATTTAGGTTTAATTATATTTTAAAAGTAATCATTCAAATTGTTTATCTAAATAATTATTATTTATCTATGGGATCGACCTCAGAGTTTAATTTTACAACAAATTTATAGTTTTTATTAAGAATAGTTATATAAATTTGTAAAATTTTATTCAATAAGAAAATTAATGATTTCACCTAATCAATCAAGTTTTTGGTGCTACTGTTGGGGAATTAACTGAGTTGTAAGAATAAAAAATTTAATAGAATAGAGAAAATATTTTTTTACCCATTTTATATCTTCACTATTTTTATTATGTTAGGTTTTATCATAATGAAAATTTTATGATCAAAAACATTGATTTGTGAAAATTAAATGTCATAAAAGGTCACTAAAATAGGAAAAAAAACCTTTTAACTATAATCCCAAAATTAAAAAAAATTTAGTGTATAAAAAAACTAAGTGAGTATGGTTGGATTTGATTAAGTTAAATAAGTGGAACTAGTTGTGTAAAGTAGAAAACAAATGTAAATAGCATTAATGATATGTGATTTACCTACAAGTGTACGGATAAGACAAATCATCATAATACCCCCAATTTCTAAAATAATGAGATAAATATAGTGATCATTCAAATTATTTATTATTAAATTAAATCCACCAAAATACCATAATAGGATAAAAATGAATACTTGTTATGATTTAATGAAATTTATGATACTTTTAAATTCAATTTTATATATCATGATATGGTAAATATATGAATATTATAACTTTATTTTTAATATAATAGAAAAATTTGGATTCAAATATTGAGACTATATTAAATTACTAAATGGGATGAAATGGAAATAGATTTTCAAAAAAAATTATTTCCTCCATCTAAATAAAATATCATCCATGCATAATTTTCAAATTTTAATATATTTTATAAATAATGAATTTATAATAAAGGTTTAAGTAATTGTTAATAAACTATCCTCATCTTGTCTTGGAAATATGGTTATTAATTTAAACATTTTATGAAGGTTTGTATCATAGTAATAATTTGATCATGTATATCATAGATAGAGGATCATTGATAAATAAATTATTAAGAGAGAGTTATAAATTATTTCATGAGATTCCTTGCAATATTTTCTAGTGGAAATAAAAGATAATGAAATAAAGGAGAGGAGTTTACATAGTAGATTCTAGTGGTTGGATTATTTTTAAAATAGAGGCACTAAAAATTAATGTTGATGTGATGATGTTAATAAATCAACCCCAAGGTTTTTTTACTGAGGAATTAAAATAAAATTATTTAAAAAAAATCATAGATGGAATCATAAAAAGAATTAAGTATAAAATGGATAAAACATTACACAAGAGGTGTTTCTCTAAAATTATAAAAAAGGAAAAAATATAAAAACAAATAAAGTTTATTGGAGAAAACATCAGTATCATACATGGATATTATCATGGATTCTGTCAAGAAATTATTGTCTATTATAAGAATTTATTTTACTAAATTAAAAATATAGAATTTTATGTTGTAAAAATTGAAAATAAACTCAAAGAAATACTTTCAAGCAAATTATTATATAGGGGTAAAATCAGGTAGGTAAGTGAAATCCATTAAATTTAGGAGTGAAAAAACCATATAGGAAAGTGTTAAAGAAAAAATAATTGAGTAGGTACAAAAATTAGTGAAAGGGAAAAAATTAAAGGAAAAGAAGAATTAAAAGGAAACAGAAACTAAAAAATAAATTATAGAAGAATAACCACCACCATAAACATTCACAGAGAAAATAAATTAAATAATAATTGAATAAAAATAAAGTAAGATTCCATAAATTTTAAAGAAACATCATATTAATATTTCTTTTATAGAATCTTAAGAAAACATGCCTACATAAGAAAAATTTATAAATTAGAATGTTAAAGAATAAAGAACTACTAGATATGTGCTAATACCATCATAGAAGAATGCTCGCTATGGTTTCAAGGAGTTTACTAAAGAAATAAAAAGATTTTATAAGTTTTTCTATATATATTGATATTAAATATCATCAATTTTTGTGATATTTTAATGATTTTGGTGTAAGTGGGAATATCATGTAATAATAAATAATTAAAATCTAATGTTTAAAAGAGATGAATCCCACTAAATATTCTCTCTAATTTTTTAGATTGAGTAGTGATATATATTTAATGGTTAACCAAATATGTTTTAATAAAAGTCATGAAATTTTATTTTTTAGTGGATTTACTTGTGCTTGATATGGATGGATAGAAAATTCCCTTTATTCTTGGGAGCCATTTTTAACAATGGTATAAGGCTTAATTATTTTTATAAGTGGGTAGTTATTAATTCTATTTTGTTATAAAAAATTAAAATTCTATATTCATATAATAAATAAAAATATTTATAGATAATAAGTTTTTAAATTATGGAAAATAATATATAAATTAAATATATAAATTTAAAATATGAAATAAATGAAGTATATATTTGATAAGATAGAATATTTTTAATAGAAATTGTTAAAGAGGAGAAAAATAGGTTCTACAAGTTTAGTTTTTTGATAAATTAATATTTATTTTTAAAACATTAACAAAAAATTGGTAGATAGGTTCTATATAATTATAGAAAGGTCTAGAAAAAGGAAGTGTATATCCAATTTAATAGAATAGAAGAAGAACAATCTATATGGTGTAAAATCAAGTGAGATCATTCATTGATCTAAATTGGTTAATTATTATATACAAAAAGGATCCCTGATAAGAAATAATTCAAAAAATGATTGAAAACAATATAATAATAAAGAATAATAACAAGAACATGAAACAATTTACATGGTTCAAGTAGTATCCCAAAATTTTCATAGAGGAATAATAATTTTAACTATGTCCATAATTAAATTAGTAGGCCAAAATATATAGTAAAACAACACTATATCAAAATGAGGTGCTAAATTAATATAGTTATATTATAACCAAGGTGATATGGTACCCAATTAATTTATTTTTAAACAATTAACAAAAAATTGGTAGATAGGTCCTATATTATTGTATAAAGGTCTACAAAAATGAAGAGTATATCCAATTTCATAGAATGGAAGAAGAACAATCTATAGGTGGAAAATCAAGTGATATCATTCATTGATCTAAATTAATTAATTATTATATACACACAAGATCCCTAATAATAAATAATTCAAAAAATGATTGAAAAAAATATAATAAAAAATAATAATAACAAGAACATGAAATTATTTACATGGTTCATGTACTATCCCAAAATTTTTATAGAGGAATAATGATTTTAACTATCTCTGCGATTAAATTACTAGGCCAAAATATATAGTACAAAAACACTATCTCAAAATTAGATGATAAAGTAATGTAGTTCTATAGTAACCAAGGTGATATGGTACCCAAATCTATGGAGTAATCCATGGTGATAAATTACCATGTGTTAGTGTGGTTTATGCTACTAAAGTACTCATTATAATTTTCACTATTCATATTTATTATAATAGTTATATTGTTTTATAAAGAATCAAATATTTGGGTAGGGGAACTTTGACTTCTGAACCCTTTTACAGGGTCACTGCCCTACAGAACCTCTAGTGACATCACCATAGAGATTAAATAATAAAAGGTGTCAAACCAGTGTTTAGTATTTTCCTCTATCACCAGGAAAAACTCTATAAAATAAATCACTCTCTTCCATTCCAATATTAAATTCTTTTCATTCATTAATTTATTGACATTATAAAGTAATTTATAGATAAAAGATGTAAAATAATTTTATTCTAGGAGAAAAAATATTATTTTATTATCTTCTTATATATCATTTTTTATGAATTTATTTTAGGAATAATTATAATGTAAAAATTCAATCACCCGATATTTTTTAGTTGGAATAGAATGGTCCTTTCACTTTTATTTTCTTATTTTACTTTATAGGTAGATTATATTGATGAAGGTACATGATGATGAAGAGATATAGGAAGAAATTTAATGATATGGGAGTGTTGTTAATTATATTTTTTAATTTTTTATATTTTATTTAACTTATTAACTTTTAGGTGTATAAAATTATACACCCATAGATAGATCATTTTCTATTTTTTAAACTATGAAACAAAACAACTCTTAGATATAAAATTATACCATTTTTAAAATTTATTTTTATTTAATGAATTTTAATAAGTAAAATTTAGATTATTAAATATAAACATGTGAATGTTAAATTAATATGTCATGATATGTTGATAATTCAAGTCCTCAGTTCACCCCATTCACATAGGTCAAATCCCTCACTATCATTACTAATATTTTTTTCTATACTATAGTTTCTTTGGATGGTGAAATAATTCAAAATGGTGAAGAATTAATCACTCAATATTGATTATAATTTTTCTTATCTCAATTTAACCTTGTCTATAAAATTTAGTCATCAATGGCCTTCTTTTGATGGTTTCGACCAATATATTGATTGGAATATAATGTAAAGAACAAGGCAGTGGTGAGGTTTTTTGAACCACTCTTTATAGATAAAAAATGTAAAAATGATGATTTTTGTAAGAATTCATAGTCTCACATATCACATGTATTTGATTACATATGGTATCATTTATTTTGATGGTCTCTGAGGATTCAGGAGTAGAATGATATTCCTTTGGTAGTGATCTGAATAACTCTTCCTCATCTTCCACTTCAATTATAAAAATATTAATTCTAAATGATTTTAGTAATGATATTTGGATATGTATATAGTAAAAACTTCAAATAAATACTATAATCACTCATTTTAGGACATAGTATGTTGAGATAGAGCCGTCTTAGGCTCTCCAGGAATTTATATGGGTAATATTTGGAAATGAAAAGGATTTTAGCCCAAACAAATTCACATAAGTTTTCTTTTCTTATTGTTCTTATTATGAAAACAAGGGATTATCCTTGATTGATTCCACAAGAGTAAATCTTTTTCTTAATATAAATATCCTTCTTCTATAATGTTTAATGGATCTAAACTGGTGGAGTATTATTTAACTTTATTAGTATCCTTGGAGGTCATATGATCTACTTCTAATAAATTAGTCACTAAAGATAGTACATCTACCTTGGATCCTATTATTTTTTCTGAAGATATAGGGATTATTATTTCCTCCTTAGTTATTATAAGTGGTGGTAATCTATAATCTACTTCTTCCAAGGTTGAAAAATTATATAAACTTAATTTTAGGGATATAAGTCAAGTTAAATAAGAAAGGAAGAAAATACAATTTGAATTTGGTTTTAAGTTGGAAGCTCTCGAGAAACACCATAGTTGTAAAACCATAAGATTTTGTGAAATTCATTTTTTCAAATATTATATATATATATATATATTTATAAATTCAATATTTAGTTTATCTTGTATTATACACAACAACGAGTTTTTCTTATATTAAAAGCAACACTCAGTTTAAACAAAATGTATCATACAATTAAAATATTATTATTTAATATGATAGTTATCAAACAGTCATTATAATGGAGTGTATGAATATTATTAACTAAATTATGAAAATATATGGTTTACACATGTATATATAATTAATTAATTTATGACCAATTAATTATAAATGAAAAAAAACCTTTTGAAAAAATATAGGAAATCATTTCCTGAAAAACTATTTTTATGCCCATAAATGTGTTTACCTCAATTAATTAAACAAATAACTTTTGAATAATCATTTTAATTAAATTTATATATTTTATATTCAGTAAAATTTTTAACATTTATCTTATTTTTTTTTCTAGACAAGAGATAAAAGAAATATAAATTGATGTTTAAAATTGTATTTTATAAAAAATAGTATTTTCAGATTTAGAACATTAAAATTAAAATTAATTTTTACCACTTTTATAAAATTTATTAGGAAAAATAAAAATAATTTTTTTAAAATTGAATATCAAAATTATCTTAGGGTAAATATTTTGGATTTTACTGAAAAGTTTCATTTTTTGATGAATGGTGAAAAATATTGAATTTTCCGTTAAATTTTTATATTTATTTAATTTTTATATAAATTTAAATTATATTTTAAAGTTAAATTAGTTCAATTATAGATACATTAATCCAATTTAGGTCATTAGAGTAAATTTCATATTAAATTTTGATATTTAAACATTGTAAACTTTTGAAAACGTTTTCTTTAAAAACCCACTTTCTCGTCGCATCTGTGGGATTAATTTTCAATTATTATTTTTCCAATTGTGTGAATTGAATTAGAAATAATTTATTCTATATTTTGAATCATAATTATTTATATTATATAATAAATTTAACTAATTTTTTGACCAAAATTAATAGTGAATGCAATAAAGTTTAATTACTGTGGTTAAGGTAAAATGGGTTTACCAGACGTTAAACTAAAAAGATAAGGGTAAAAATTACCTATAAACTTTTATAAAAACTAAATTATTTCAATATTTAGACCATTAAACCTATAGATTTTGATGACTTACCATTGTGATATATGAAAAACATGGGAGCACTCAATTCTTTTCAGAAAATCCAAGTTTGTCCTCTCTCCCATTTATAAAAGGCCACCCCTCTACTCTCTTACTCACACCTTAAAGCCCATTTGTTTCAACCAATAACAGAAAAAATAACTTCCCAAATTCCCTCATATAATCCTATAATCATTATTTTGTAAATAAATCCAACAAGTTAAGTCTTATAGAGCAAACCTAAAGAAGTGGTAATGTTTATCAATGAACATTTTTGTTTTATTTATTCCTCCACCACATTAAATTATTATCATACCACACTGATATAATATCCTCATTAAATTAAATATAATGATTTGTTTTTTATGTTAAGGTCAAAACCTATAACTATCACCACTTCCATCAAATGTGTTATGAAATCATAATTTGTGTATATGGCAGAATACCACCACGCAATCCGATGTCATTTGTTTTCCCATTACCACCACTCAAGGATTGAAATATTTATTTATTTATTATTTATATATGATATTTATGATATTATTATTCCTATTTAATTTTTATGTCAAACATAACTTCATTCTTTCCATTTTTTCGGAATATGATAATGTCGCTTGTGTGTACGGATCACTGCCACCTCACGAAGCGATGTGATTCATTAATGATTTAAATGGATGGTATTAAGGGAAGTTTTAATGAAAATATGTGATATATATGACATAAAAATTATTTTTTAATTTTAATCTATGATTTACCTTTCTTTCTTTCAATATAAAAATAATATGGAAACAATGTTCATACACACATACAACCTAGTGTCTCCTTGAACAGTGTATTTCATTTTCCATCACTAAATTTTATGGATTAATATAATGAAATATATAATGAATATATATGATATTTATATAATTTTTAACACTATGAATATTATTGAACCATGACCCAAGTATGAGGACCAAAAATAACAAATCAAAACAAATATGAAAAACAAAGTGGTTATTACCCAAAATATGATTTTAACATAGTTTTGTTAATAAATGGGTAATAAAAGGACATAAGTTAATAATATATATAATTATATATGTAATTATGTTTATGTAATATATTTATAATAAAATTATATTTAAAATACATGAGAGTTTAATGAGTATACAATAATTTGAGACTTATGGTAAGGGATTTTTGTCTAACTTTTTTACTTTTGTGAGACACATGCCATATTCACTACCTATTTATTTAATGTGGTGGGCATATAGAACATGATTTTTTTATGATTCTTATCCTTAAAATTATGGTTATTTAAATATCTACTTTAAGATATTTCTTTCATGTGTTTTATGGTTCTAAATTTAACAAATTGGTAAGGAATTTTTGTCTCAATTTTATTTCTCTGAGATATATGGTTATGTTATGCACCAAACTTGTCTTACGGGATGTATATACAAAAAAATTGACATGTAATATAATAATTTTATTTATACTCATGATATTTTATATTTACTTAAATGTTATTACCTTACAGATATTGTGTTCCAATGTTATCAAAGAGGTAGATATTTATGTTACAATCCGATCATTTATTAGGATTGTTTATGATTGAGTATACAATGCTAATATCTCAAAATCTAAATCTAAATAATTTCCATTAATTTTATTCTACTATGTTTATTCATTATATATTAATTTTATAGTACCATTTTTTACTCTTTAGTACTTAAAATTATGAAGAAAATGTTTTTAAGAAAATCTAATATTATTTCTCACTTTGGTCAGAAATATATTTTCCTCCAAAACCACAATTTTTAAAAATGTTTTTAAAAAATTATTTATTATTATCCAAATGATTTATTAATGACATTTTTACCATTTTTTAATTTTTAATTTTTTAAAAGTAATATTTATGTCTATCCCCATTTATATTTTACTGAAAATGTGAAAGGAGTCTTTATTTTAACATGTACAACATGAATGAAATTTTCTAACATTATGACCCATCATTTATTTGAAGTTTACTTTATAATATTTAAAAGTTATTTTCAAAGAAAATGATTTTAATTTTTTTTATGTTTAAAAAAAAATCAATGCATAAAGGATATCTTCTTCAAGAAAATTTTTAAATGATTTTAAAATATTTCTTTATAAGTTTTTATGGATATTTTCAAATAGAAGGGTTTTCAAAATGTTTTTAGTTTTAAAATTTTATTTCAAGAGAAAAAATATTTTACTCGAAAGATATCCCAAGTAATCTTTCAAAATTATTTTCCATCTAAGATAACATATGTTGATTTTACATATGTTTTATTAGGGATATAAAACAAGGATACCATTCTTACTCTTTCTCTAGATGGTTTATTGTGACAATATATTTTTGAAACCCCTATATCTTCGATGTGTTATATTATGATTGAATTCTTATAAAACCCACATCTTTTTCATGGGTTATTCTAGGATGAAATTATTATATTATTGTGAAACATATCACTTTTCTGTAGTTTATGACATGAAGAAATGTTTGTGAAACCAATTTAATTTTATGGGTTGTGATATGATAAATGTTTTATGATCTTGTGGCACACATGTGTAGGATTTTCATTGTCTGATGGGTGAGACCTATATCTTCATCCATTGCATTGGGTAATAATTTATATTTCATGATATAAAAATGGGAAACATGTTGATGAATTTGATCCACTAGGGGAAATAGATGTTTTGTGGTCCACTATGGGAAATAGGTGCATCCTGATCCACTATGGGAAACAGATGTGTCCTGATCCACTATAGGAAATAGGTGTTTTCTGGTCTACAATGGGAAAACTGATGATAATTCATGATCCACTTGGTTGATATTTTTGATATTTAACCTTGACATATGAAATGTTTTTATATATTTATTATCCAACCACACTTTTATGACATGAGATTATGGATCTTTATTGATTAATGATTATATATCACATATATGGGGCATGTTTTTAGAAATGATAATGTGTTATTCCATGTCTCATGTTTATGATCTATGATAGGTTGGATATGAAATTTGAAAGTTATGTTCACGATCACATACCCTTATGATTATTTTACAATTTCATATGGTCATGGATTGATATCACTTATATTTAACATTATTAACCATATGAGATCACCATTTCTTATGTTTCCTTTCCCTATATTTTGATAAAAGGTTTTATATAGGATATGTTCATGAATATTACTAAATGGGAAGACATTTGTGGGAAACATTGATGAAATTTCACCAGATTATAATATTTTGGTTCAAAGTTTCCAAATTCACCAAACTATTATGGTTCTCAGGCATGTATTTGTTTATTGTAATGAATATTCATATAAAAAGATATAATATCCATGTATAAAAATCCCAGGTCATTATAGTTGGTATCATAGGATAAGTTTAATTAAACTTTAGAAATTAGGATGAGAAAACCATTGTGATATCTCTAATTATATGTCTAAGGATAAGTTAAATGATGAGTCAAAGTATATTGAAATGTCCTAAAATTTTGGTAAAGGATAGAGCAAGTGGTTTACTAACAATACATCCTTTGTCTGGATAATATAAGTTTATGTGGATCTAGCATAGATTTACCTAGGGGTAAAAACCTTGAAAATACTTTATTAAGCTAGATTTTAACCAGAATTGGTGCATGACAATGAGCCTTACTATAAAACTGGTTTGACACTCCCTGGGGATATGATTTGGATATTCACAAAATCTTTATTAACCATCATGAAGGATTTAAATATATAATGACTATTAATGACCAAGGATAAACCCAAACTATCATAGATTTAAACGAAGGTGTCATGATTTAAACATCATATAAGTGTTTTTTCATGATTATGTAGTTTCCACCTTGATTAGTATTTATCACACTTTACTTTCTATTTTTACTAAATTTATAGAACCCGAAGGAACCATGTTAATGATGAATGAAATGGAAAATGTAATGATTTTACTCCTAATAAACCAAATGATATGGGATATAGAATAAATAAATTTATTGATATTCTTAGACAAATTTCTAAAGCTATGAATCATGTTGAACATCCAAATTATAAAAGGGGAAAATGTTATGTTGATTCCTTAATTAAGAAATTTACACCTTATTTTAGTGGTTCTAATGATCAAATAGTTTCTGAGAAATGTATCAGTACCACTAAAAATATATTTTCCATTCTTTAGTGTTTAGATCCTGAAAAATTCATATTGGATGTTTATCATTTTGAAGGTGAAAAAGATCTATGGTGGACTCTTATTATGAATATGAGAGAACAAGAAGAAATTGAATTTATGGAATAGAGAGAGTTTAATGGGATATTTTCATTAAGTAATTCCCTCATATTATATAGAAAAAGATGGAGAAGGAATTCCTTTAGCTTAAGAAAAAGCATAATGAATCTATTTTCACCTTTTAAGATAATTTTACAAAACTTGAAAGTTTTTCTTCTTGTTTAATTATCATTTAAGAAAGAAAAATTCAATGATTCTTTGGTTGCCTAAAATAATGCCTTCAAAAGGTCTTGGATATATGAGACTTTAGTAACTATGATGAAGTTGTTTTGTGTGCACTAAAGTTAGTAGTGGAAATTATATATTCCCACAATTCCTATTGTTTTTATAAGTAAAGGAAGATTGAGTATCAAGAAAAATAAAATGGCGGAAAGAAATTATAGGAATCTATATGCCAAAAATATGGGAATAATAATCAAGGGAATTGATTTAATGTAACTAGAAGGTACTTTACATTTGTAAAGGTAGTTCATAAAGCCTGTGAATGTTGAAATATGATTAATGGGTCAATTAATGAAATGTATGAGAAGAGGAAACCAAATGATGCACCACTCACACTCCAGTGTTTCAAGTGAAAGGTGTCTGGGAATTATATGAATAAATTCCCCAATCTAAGGTCTATTGTGGATGATAATCCACAAAAACCTCTAAGGATAAAGGAAAAAATGGAAATCTTATGAAATCACAATGGATGAAGTTAATCATAATAATTAGGCACAGTTATCCCCCTCCTTGGTTGGGAATTTCATGTTTGATTTTGTATTAACGAGGCTTATGAAATTTTTATTGTTCATTATTTAGTAAAATTTCATGATATTATCTCTCTCTATATGAATTATGGAATAAAAAATCACATTGAATATTCTATTGGTCCAAGGTTCAACTAAAGATTCCAATGTAAATGTTTTTTATAAGATAATATCTTTTATAAGGTGATGGATTTGGTTCCCTAGAACAGACATATTTTTACTTTATGATAACATGTATTCATTTTTTTTGAATATTAATAAACTCATTATCACATCATGATTGTTATTCTTCATGACATAATATGTGATAATGTCATAAGAGTAGATGTCACTCTAAAAGGTCATAGGAGTTCCCTGTTATGATGAGAACCTAGAAGTTACATTATAGTATTCTTAAATATATGTTCCATAGCTAGATGAAATTATTTGAGGGATGCAAATGATTCAGGCTATTAGTGGTCGTGACTTATAGGACTTTGAGGCACCTTCTCATGCTGTATATTCTTGGTAATATCTAGTGTAAGATATTATAAGAACAAGACCTGCCAAAAAGAAATCCATATTTATATGTGTCATGGGATGTTCCTATATACAAACATATGCATTGTTCCTTAGACTTTATGATTTTTATTAATGAGTGTTATAAGTTTCATAATTTCATGTATTAATGAAAACTATGATGAAATATGTTTTCAACGAGGTAAGATATGTTGGGTGTGTCACGAGTAATATTTCATTAATGAATAATATGAGAAATGATTTTCCCTTATATTCTTTAATAGAATTTGATATCTCAATACCTTTAATGGGAAAGATATATCCTAAAAAAATCCATGTATAGGGTTTTTAATAAGAAAATTCAATTTTTGAAAAGTCAAAGGAAGAGACATTGAGCACGTAGGTTGGTGGTGCTTGTATGCAACCATGTTGATTAGATATTTAATTATAAAGGGATTATATTACACAATAAGCATTTTTATAAGGAATTATTTCATTGTAGAATTAACTTCATTTTCTATAGGTTTCGTGGTGTATTTCTAGACACTAACCTTGGAAATTATATTGCTTCACCTAATGTCACTGAGAAAGAGGCTTATAGGGTCACACACTAACTGTATCTAGAATCTCGATTAAATAATATATTATTATTTATTAATTAACAAGTTGAAAAAAATATTATTCCCAAATTTCATTTAATAATTATTCATGTTTTTTTGATTGAATATACTCTATCACCATTTATTCGACAGAAAATTGTATGAGAGGAATATTTAATAACTATTAATTTTATTTTTAGTGAATCTAATATTAATTTATTTTTTTTGAAAATAACGTTGTGTAATTTATTTATTAAATAAATATTCATTATTCAAGGATCAATAAATATTGTAGAGGAATGAAATAATGAATTTATAGGTCCCCTAAGAAATAATATATATTGAATATTATTTGATTAAATAATATTTAATTTAATTTTTGAGTTTATTGCATGCCAAAAATAATAATATTATTATAATTATAGACATTGGGTTCTATAGGGATTAAATAAATAATAAATAAAACTTGTGTAATTATATATTTCAAACCCTATAGGTATATAAACCCAATTATATTATTTTTCAAGTTAGTCAATTCATTTTTTGTGTTGTGCAAAATAAAATCCATATAATCTTATGGAATCCCTAGAGAGGTGTCTTCTCTAAGAAGGATCCCAAGAACAGAGAGTGATATTCATCTGCCTTCCACTCTTGAGTCTAGAGAGATCAAGAAGAATCATTTGGAAGTGATTCTCCAACCGATCAAAGACAAACAATGTATGTGATAGGATCTACCGTGCTAGAACCTGAAGATTCTTATGGAGACATTCATATATTTTTGTAACACATGCGAATCACCGCTAGTGGGAATCAAATATTGATTCATAAAACACAATGATGATATGAAATAAATCCATTTTTAGATCCATCGATGAAGAACTAATTTTCCCCCAAAAAATTATTTAATTTATTAAATTAATTATAAATAATATGTAATGATCCTACACTTCAGTTCTAGTGTTTATCCATTTTCTATATTCATTGATTCAATTTTTTTGATCACAACCTTTATCGCCTTCTAAATATTAAAATAATCATTGATCATGACCTAAAGAAAAGTTGGGTTGACTCATTCGATGCTTCCACTACACCTGGAACCATCAAGTGGTAACCGAGTGGGTCACATAATTATTTATAATTATTTAATGATCATTGATTGATTTACACATTTATTATTAGTTTTAAAATCTAGTTTAATTGACATTTAATCTGAATTACGAGATCTTCTTTCTTACAATTCTTTTCATATAAATATAATCAAATCAATTAATTTTATGAATAAAATAAATTCAAGGATCTCATCTGGAGGATCCAAGGAGTCTAGACAGATAATATAAGAGTACACACTATATAACCTAGAGGTACACATCATGTACTAATGTTTAATGAACGAATAATTAATATGGAATTAATTCAAGTCTTGTGCATCTATTAAAATTGGTGAATTTAATTATACACTATGTGTTAACCTTTCTAGTGTGGTGCATAGTCAGCCGAAGTACACACTGTGTAACATACATACATGGCATGTAGTACTTTAGTAATATATGGGTAATATATCTTCCTACATGGCCTATATGACTGTTGGTCGTGTAACATCGATATTTCACACCATGTATCCCATGTACACACCATTTACTCCTATAAATTTTGTGGCATGGTTACATGTTGAATCCCTAGTCATTTTTTATAGATAGATGGTGAGAATATTACATGTTGTGTGTATTAAATGTATACAACGTGTACTTTTACCAAATTACATAGAATTAAAATTAATTTATTATATTGTGAAAAACTTTTCAACATGTACATGTGTGTGATCATTATGTTGATATGACACACCATGTGATCAGTTTTTTATTTATATAAATGTTTCATTAATTTTTGCACAATGTTTGGATCTACATATCATGTATAATTCATATTATAGTTATTAATAATCATTCGTTGAAGCATTACACACTATGTAAAAATAAAAAAAATCTTATAAATCATGTGATCATTAAGTTGATAGTACATGTCATTATATTATGTAATAAGTCATGTATGTCACATGTCATAAGAGTAAACAGTCTACGAGTATAATACGTGTTGGGTAGTTTATATGGGTATTCACTGTGTTGCCTCCAAGTTATATTTTTGAACACAGTTAATTTTAAATACATTTATTTAATTGGATTAAAATTATGTGGGATGATAATCACAAGTAAATTTAGAATAGAATTAAGATAAAATAATTGATTAATTAAATGAGATAATAATTGATCTGAGGATGATTTATCTCAAATAAAAATGATTAGAATTGAATGCCAATTTTATTGAATTCATCATTTTTTTATACATGTGGATGATTATAAGACTGCATCAGACCTTTTTATGTTATTGGTTTATTTTAATTTATTATTTAATATAATTGTTGGAATTCATGCCATGTCTTCTCTCATTATGTAAGGGAATGTGTGCCCATCGTTTCTTTTATAGAAATTCTTTAACCAATCCTTTATTTCCCTCACCTGTATGTGAGTAAAATAAAATGTAATGGATGAATCTCCCAAGATAGAGGATGTGGTTCAAGTTAGGAGTCATAGTGAAACAAATCTAAGAGATATATATAGGTGGATAAGTGGAAAGATGGAACACAATTCTCAATTGGTTCAAGGTGTTTTACCCTAGTCCGATGGTAAGTTTATCATCCAATAGATAAAAAAACCATTAGTAAAATATCATTATCATACCACTTTATTATTTTATTTATATAAAGTTTCATAGTTATTTGAATATGTATGTTTATTCATGATCACATGAATTAATGAGTTAACAAGCATGGAAAATAGAAAAAATATAAATAGGTTTAATCTTTAATATTATCTAATACTTGGTTAATCACTTAAGTAAATCCACATAATAATAAAAATCATGTAATAAAGATAATAATTGGAAATTTATGAATAAAATTTAAAATCCCTCAATTATATATATTAAGTCAGTATCAGCTTCCACTAATTCAGTTAAAATCGAACTATAGTTCAAAGTGCTTGAACAACCAAATTTTGGGTGCTTTAGATTATTTGGGAATTATAACTTTTTGTTTTGGTTTGGTTTAACTTATTTCAAATCAAAGGTTGACTTTTAAAGTTAGAATTGGTTTAACCAATAGAAAAGGGTTGAGGAAATAAAATTTAATTATTTTAGGATTGGGGAGTGCACTCAAAAGATCAAGGACATGTGAGTTAATGTAGTTAGAATTTGGAATACCTACCTAAAACCCTTAAAATTACTTGACCATCATAATTTGGGGTGATGAGAAGGGGGATATTGATCCTTTCCACCAGAATATACAATAAATAGGATATTCTAAATCCAATGGTGATGTATATTGGGTTTTGATAATATAATGGGATATTAATAAATATAATATGTAATTATTTACCTAAATTTTCTTAGATAATGATATAAAAATATACTCATTTTATTTTTAGAAAAATAAATAAAAATGAATTGAAACGTATCATTTTAATCTATACTTGAGAAGGATAACATTTTGATTGGAAAAAATTTCCAAGAATGGAAAAGGTGGTTGTTCATTATCCTATTCCATGAAAGGAAATTTTATATACCGGAAGAACATATTCTTGATGTGCTAGGTAGTGAGATAAATTAGGAAGAGTTGTCTATCTATGATAAATATTTTAACTATGTTGCAAATTTTTAATGTTTCATGTTATCATCCATGACAAATGATCTTTTTAAGAAACATGAGGACATGGAATCTTATGACATGATTTCTCAAATTTAAGATCACTATCAAGAGATGGAATAATAAGAGATATATGAGATCATTAATTATCTATTTATAATTATTCTTGGAGATTCAACACCATATAGTCCACATGTATTCAATATTATTAGATACATTAAACACCTATAAATCTTAGGGATTAAATTCTCAGATGAGTTGTACACAAATCTCATACTTTCCTCACTACCCAAGAAATTATCCATTTTTATTTTTAATTATAACATGAGAAATAATGATAATATTCTTTTAAAATTTATTACTCTAATTTTCCAAGTGGATAAGTATATGTGGTGTGATAAACTCAAATTACTTATGGTGAATAATAAAATAAAGAACATGGAAACAGGGCCCAAGACTCATAAAAATATAAATCTCTTGAGAATTGTCCTTCCTAGAAGAGGAAGATATAGACGCAGGTAAATGAAAATTTGGAAGTATGTACTTCATGTGGAAATAAAGTCCACTAGATGAGTAAATAAACCAAAAAGAAAGGGTAAGCTAAATGTGAACTTTTTATTGAGTGTAATATTTAAATATCTACACATTTCATCTTAGATATAGCCTTTTGTTCTTAGATAATATCCAAATGTAGGCACCAGGTAGATTTCAAAATATTTTTCAAGGAGAGGTGGTTTTGTGAGCTACCAATGGTGTGAGGTTGGATACTCTATCTATTGGTAACTACTACCTTTTATTTCCAATAGTAATGATATTGGTTTTAAGTGATTGTTATTATGTACCATCTATTACTAAGAACATAATTTCTGTATCATACCAAGATACAGATAGTTTAATTTTCATGATTATAAAAAAGTTATTTCTTTTATAAATACAACATATTTTATGGTATGACGTGCTTAAATAACAATATTTATGTATTAAATTATTAAAAATAATAATTTTCAATAGATAATGAATCATGTTCACATGAATCATATAAGACATAGTTATGGAATAAACATCTTATTCATGTAAATGAGAATTTTTTGACAAATATATTTCAATATGGCTATTTAGACTCTTTTGAGAAAAAACCACTTGAAATATTTCATGCTTGTTTACAATGGAAAATGTCCAAACCACCATTTGGTGGATAGGGTGAAAGGGCCACAGATCTTTTAGTATTTGTACACACTGATATGTGTGGAATATCTCTAATAGAAGATGGAGGTGGGTATTCTTACATCATAACATTTAATGAAGAATTGAGTAGATATGGCTATGTATACTTAATTAGGTATGAGTCTGAGTCCTATGATAAATTCAAAGAATTCAAGAAAGATGTAGAAAATAAATTTGGAAATAATATAAAGATGATTTGATTGGATCAAGGTAGTTAATTTCCTAAACAAGTGTTTATCAACTTACTATAAGAGTTTGGGATTATATCTCAACTCCCTCTACCTTACACACCATAGTGGAATGGTGTTAGTAAAAGGATAAAACTTACAATTTTAGACATTGTAAGGTCGAGGATGATTTATGTAGAACTTCCATGATCTTTTTGGTGATATGCATTACAAACTATGGTATACACATTAAACCGAGTACCAACTAAAGCATAAAATGGAATTCCCTTCGAGTTATGGAGTGGAAATAAACCTATTTTTTCAGATACCTATATATGGGGTTGTGAGGCATTTGTTATGACACCCTCTAGAAAAAAACTAGCACCCTAGGGTAAAAAGTGTATCTTTATAGGGTATCCTAAGAAAATAAAAGGATACTACCTATACAAACCCTCAGATAAGAAAGTGATTGTTGCTAAAAAATCATCTTTCTTGAGTGAGAGTATCCTCAAAAAGGATAGTCGGAGAAAGATTTAATATGATAAATTTAATTAAAAAGATACACAAGTGTTTATAGTGGAATAGATTCCATAGGACCTTGTGGAAGAAGTAGTTCCTGAAACATAAGTATTGCATAGGATCACTAGAGTGGTAGGTGAACTGGAGAGATATGGTTTTCTAGTCATTAAAGATGGTGAGTTGTTATTGATTGAAAATGATGATACTATCTCATAAAAATAGGTATTAGATATCTAATACGTTGTAAGATGATATGATCTATGAATTTAATAATAGATTCTATGTATCAGAACCAAGTTTGGGTTCTTTTTGATACACCAGTTGATGTAAAGCCTATAGGCTGAAAATGTGTATTCATGTGAAAACTAGACATGAAAGGTAATGTAAATTCCTATGAAGAAAGTCTAGTGGCTAAAAGGTTAAAAAATAATCATGAAATTTACTACAATGAAACCTTTTCATTAGATTCTATGTTTAAATCCATTTGAATTCTACTTTCTATATCAGGTTACCATGACTATGGAATTTGTAAGATAGATTTCAAAACCACTTTCCCTAATGGGAACCTTTAGGAAGATGTCTACATGACACAACTAGAAGGGTTTGGAACTCCAAGTGATTCCAAGAAGATTTTCAGGTTTTAGATATCCATTTATGGATTGAATCATTCATCCAAATCATAGAGCATTTGATTTGATGAAGCTATAAAAGAATTTGGTTTCATTAAGAATAAATGTGATCCATGTGTTTACAAGTGGTTTAGTGGGAATGTAGTAGTTATCCTAGTAGTATTTATTGATGAAATATTACTTATTGGAAATGAAATACCAGTCTTACAGTCTGTCAAGGACTCATTAAACAAGTGTTTCTCCATAATGTACTTATGTAAAGAAGCCTAACTTATAGGGATCAAGGTTGGTTGTGATATATCCAAGAGGCTGCTAGACTAAGTTGGAGTAAATTTATTAACTAAATAATAAAGATATTTAGTATAGAATATTCCAATAGGGGATTGGTTCTAGTGTCACATGGTATATATCATTTTAAGAAAATGTTTCCTCAAACACAACAAAAGAAATATAGAATGAGTAAGATCCCATATGCTTCAACGATTGGACGAATCATGTATGCCCTACTGTTTACTAGATATGATGCTGTATATGCATTGAACATGGAAGGAAAATATCAAGCAGACCTAGGAGAAAATAATTTTTATTCTATTAAGACTAAATCATGTATCTGATAAGAACTAAGGATATTTTCCTGGTGAATATAGGAGATAAAGAGATTGCCATCAGGGGTTATACTGATGCTAATTTTTAAATAGATTAGAATGTTCTAAAGTCACAATAAGGATATGTTTTCTACCTCAATAGAGGATCTATGAGCTGGAAGAGTTCAAAGAATCCAATTGATACCGATTCTATAGTGGAGTGTGAGTATATAGATTCTTCTGAAGCCTCTATAGAATCCATTTTTATGTGAAACCTTTTCCTAGAGATTTATGTGGTACCTAATAGTAATAACACTATCACATTGTATTGTGATAAGACTGCACCAGTGGATCTTGCAAAGGATCTGTTGTCACACTAAAATAAAAAGAAAATAATCCAAAAGTATCACCTTTTGGGGATTTTTTATTAAATGGATGAATTTGTAGTAATAATTTCTCCCACAAAAGAAAACATGGTGGACCCCTTGACTAAAAGAATATCTTAGCAGAAGCATGAGTATCATGTGAGAGATAGTGCATTGAAGGTTGTTAGCAGTTCCCTCTAGTCCATGCGGGAGTCTATTGGAGTTGGTTCCCTAGAACCAACTTGTATGTATTTTATGATAACCTGTATTTATTTTTATAATATTAATATACTCCTTATCATGTCATGATTGTTCTTATGTGTTACATAGTACGTGATAATGTACTAGGATTAGTTTTCACACTGAAATGTTATAAAAGTTCCCTACTATACTGAGAACTGAGAAGTGCCATGATAGTATTCTTAAATATATGTTCTATAGTAGGATGAAATCATTATAGGGACACTAAGAATTCACAATATTAATGGTGTTGAATCATAGGACATTGATGCACCCTCTCTTGGTGCACACCCTAGGTAATATCCAGTGTAGGATATTTTAAGAATGAGATCCACCAGTAAGATATCCATATTTATATATTTCATTGGATATTAAATTCATTAGAAATTTGTATTGGTCCTAAAACTTTAAGATTTTTCTTATTGAGTGTTATAAGTTCTGTACTTTGATGTATTGATGAAAATTGTGATGACATATGTTTGTGGAAATATAGATATGTTGGGTGTGTAATGAGTAATATTTCATTAATGAATAATGTGAAAAAATAATTTCCTCTTCTATTCTTTTATATAAGTTGTTATCTAAGGCCATTTTATTAAAATGATATATCCAAAATAAATCCATGTCCATGGTGTTCAATAATAAAGTTTTATTTTCAGAAATTCAAAGAAAGAGACATCAAGTACATAGGTTGATTATAAGAACCTAGTATTTCACTCAGGTATAGATCCTTTAAATTTCACTCTAATTGTTTATTTTGGACCTAATATGGATTCCAAATGTGTTAGAGAAGGTCCCAAGGGTGTCTGGGGATTGTTTGAAGCCTAAAACCTATCCTTTTGTAGGAAATGGTTCTATCACATGGTTAAAGGAAACAATGTAGTTAGGCTGCATGGTTAGCTCTAACTGTGAAGATGGTCTACATTTTTGGGAAGAACCATCTCAAACAGTTGGCGCAGGGTTTTTAAAATTGTGTGACCCAACCATGCAGTATGCCCCTTCTTATAGGCTTGTGTGTATGGTTGGCGCACTGTTTGGAAAACTATTCAGCCAAACCATACAAGAGCTAAATTTTGGGCAATTTTACTATTTTACCCTTAATGATCTAATTAACTTAACCCTTCTTCCCCAATAAAAATTCAAGTGGGATGAACCTCAATTTCCCCCATTTTTGAGCTCTTTTAAGGTCTAATATAGGGATTGAAATATCTCCGTCATTCGGGATCCGATCGAGCTTCTGTTTGTCATGTTGGATGCACAATGGTAAGTACTTGAGTCTTCTTAAGTCGTTCTTCGTTTCTATTCACTACAAAAAATGCCGGTCCTAGCGGTGGTTTTTTTCCGGTTTAGCGGCGGTTTAAACCGCCGCTATATTGTGTGGCGGCGGTTTACAAAAACCGCCGCTAAGTTTGGCGTCGGCAATCTATTAGCGGCAGTTTTTTCGATTCCGCGGCGGTGTTAGAAATGTGTCGTAGGCCCGTCATTTAGCGGCGGTTTATCTTCATTTAGCGGCGGTTATATGGGTATCTTATTCGCGGTGGTTTTAACCGCCGCGAAATTCAGGCGTTTGATGCGCCTATTCTGCGGCGGTGAATACCGCCGCTAAATATCAACATAATATATTTAGTGGCGGTTTTAACCGCCGCTAAATGATTCCCG
The DNA here is from genome assembly GCA_963277665.1 of Viscum album. Classification (NCBI taxonomy): domain Eukaryota; kingdom Viridiplantae; phylum Streptophyta; class Magnoliopsida; order Santalales; family Viscaceae; genus Viscum; species Viscum album. The sequence goes on from OY728159.1 coordinate 320,226,227, forward strand.
GTTATTTAGCGGCGGTTAAAACCGCCGCTAAATTCTCACAGGTATGGAATTAGCGGCGGTTTTAACCGCCGCTAAATGTTGAACTGGAAAAAAAAATATGTTGGATCTGCTCCACCACTGCCCTAAATTTTCCAAAACCACAGCCACATCTCACCCATCAGCCCCACATAATATCACATCCACACATATTTGTAATGTACAATAGCTTACAACATTATTACAGCATTACCATTTCATATTCCATAACTAAAAGAATACTACCACAAACCACTACACACAAAAACCAACATCCTCATAATAGTGACCATAAAATCTCTTACCATAATAAAAACCAACATTAAAAATGGACACAGGTCACACATGAGTGGTAGCTGTCACACCATGCCTCGGATTGAGGCGGGGTTGACTCGTACACGTCACCAAGGACCCGTGGATCCTTCTCCTAAAGGATGAAGGCAATCCGGATGCGTCTGGTCAGATTTACGTAGGTCAGTTGTTGTTTCCAATTAAAGTGGTGTCCATTTTAAACAAGAGAGCGACTCTTTGGGTGGTAGCGGTCACACCGTGCCTCAGATTGAGGCAGGGTTGACTCGTACACGTCACCAAGGACCTGTGGATCGTTCTCCTAAATAATGAAGGCAATCCGGATGCGTCCGGTCGGATTTCTGTAGGTCAGTTGTTGTTTCCAATTAAAGTGGTGTCCATTTTAAACAAGAGAGCGACCCTTTGGGTGGTAGCGGTCACACCGTGCCTCGGATTGAGGCGGAGTTGACTCGTACATGTCACCAACATCCTTATAATAGTGACCATAACATCTCGTATGTTAGTTGTTGATTTCACTTAAAATTAAGTCCATTTTTAACAAAACAGTGACACTGTGAGTGGTGTCGGCCACACCGGGCCTCAGATTGATGCGGTGTTGAATCGTACACGTCACACATGAGTCATTGATTGTTGTGAAAAAGTATCAACGCAATCAGAAGCCGTTAGATCAGTTTGGCGTATGTACGTAAAATATTGTCCATTTTAAACTAAATACATACACTTGGAGTGATACCGGTCACACCGCGCCTCTGATTGAGGCGGGGTTGAATCTTACACGTCACATTTGACCCATGGATAGTTGTCCTTAAGTTTGAATAGAATCCCAATGTGTTTGGTCGGTTTTCCGTATGTCAGTTGTTGATTTCACTTAAAATTAAGTCCATTTTTAACAAAATAGTGACACTGTGAGTGGTGTCGGCCACACCGGGCCTCGGATTGATGCGGTGTTGAATCGTACACGTCACACATGAGTCATTGATCATTGTGAAAAAGTATCAATGCAATCAGAAGCCGTTAGATCAGTTTGGCGTATGTACGTAAAATATTTTCCATTTTAAACTAAATGCATACACTTGAAGTGATACCGGTCACACCGCGTCTCGGATTGAGGTGGGGTTGAGTCGTACACGTCACATATAACCCATGAATCGTTGTCCTAAAGTGTCAACACAATCCGAAGGCGTTTGGTCGGTTTCCCGTATGTCAGTTGTTGATTTCTCACTTAAAAATAAGTCCATTTTGAACAAAACAGAGGCACTTGGAGTTGTGTCAGCCACAACAGGCCTCAGATTGAGGCGGGGTTGACTCGTACACGTCACATTTGAAGGTGAGTATGCATACACGATATGTCGAAGGGTGATTTTGTGTGTGAATATGTTGGAGAAATGTTAACTCCCGCAGTTCTGAAAAGAGTCACTATTTAAAAGAAAGTCACAAGTTTAGATACATCTCAAGATGGTCAGTTTAAAGACATTTTGAGGGACACTACTAAAGACATGCTCAGATATGCACACATCCCCCACTTTTAGATCGTTGTCTACTACAATGATCTTCCAAACAAGATATGCATTAGAACGCTCATGATACATAGAGAAATTCACTGGCCACCTTCGAGAATGATCTGAAGCACAAACCATGACAGCATTATGTTTTTAACTTTAGCACCTCAATTGAGAATGTGACACCTTTCAGGACTTGGCGCCATTGTATGTCGTTTCTTCCACTGAATGGGTCTATCCTTTTATTTAATTTTTTTAACTTCAGTCAAATATTCTATAAAGAGGTCGCGGCAGATCCTTCACCATTTTGTTTTTCTGAACATCTCATTACATTGTTAAAAAAAAGCAGGGTGTATTGCATGGGCAATACGTTCCTGTATTGAAGATGATGCACTCCCATTTATTCGAACCCACAAAACCACCCCACGGCGCGGCGGTCATCGGCAGGTGCCTGGGTTCCTCCCCGCCTTCCAGAAAAATATGAGTCCCTGTTTTCTCATGCGGGGTGGTTTTGTGGGTTCGAATAAATGGGAGTGCATCATCTTCAATACAGGGTGTCTTGTATGGGAAATACGTTCCTGTATTGAAGATGATGCACTCCCATTTATTCGAACCCACAAAACCACCCCGCATGAGAAAACAGGGACTCATATTTTTCTGGAAGGCGGGGAGGAACCCAGGCACCTGCCGATGACCGCCGCGCCGTGGGGTGGTTTTGTGGGTTCGAATAAATGGGAGTGCATCATCTTCAATACAGGAACGTATTTCCCATGCAAGACACCCTACTTTTTTTTAACAATGTAATGAGATGTTCAGAAAAACAAAATGGTGAAGGATCTGCCGCGACATCTTTCTAGAATATTTGACTGAAGTTAAAAAAATTAAATAAAAGGATAGACCCATTCAGTGGATGAAACGACATACAATGGCGCCAAGTCCTGAAAGGTGTCACATTCTCAATTGAGGTGCTGAAGTTAAAAACATAATGCTGTCATGGTTTGTGCTTCAGATCATTCTCGAAGGTGGCCAGTGAATTTCTCTATGTATCATGAGCGTTCTAATGCATATCTTGTTTGGAAGATCATTGTAGTAGACAACGATCTAAAAGTGGGGGATGTGTGCATATCTGAGCATGTCTTTAGTAGTGTCCCTCAAAATGTCTTTAAACTGACCATCTCGAGATGTATCTAAATTTGTGACTTTCTTTTAAATAGTGACTCTTTTCAGAACTGCGTGATATGAAGGTATTTTGGAGATTTTACTGGTTCATGCATGATATGAAGGTATTTTGGAGATTTTACTGGTTTTTTTGTCCAAAGGACAAATAAATGTGGTCCATCATTCTTGCATGTTACTCGTACATGTCACCAAGGACCCGTGGATCCTTCTCCTAAAGGATGAAGGCAATCCGGATGCGTCTGGTCAGATTTACGTAGGTCAGTTGTTGTTTCCAATTAAAGTGGTGTCCATTTTAAACAAGAGAGCGACCCTTTGGGTGGTAGCGGTCACACCGTGCCTCGGATTGAGGCGGGGTTGACTCGTACACGTCACCAAGGGCCCGTGGATCGTTCTCCTAAAGGATTAAGGCAATCCGGATGCGTCTAGTTGGAATCTATGTATCCCTTCAGCGACAATGAGTTTGTGTCACCATTATAATTTTGGTAACTAGGTGAGGTGGTGCTAAGAATTTTGGGCCATGAGTTGTGGAGAGGATTGGAACAAAGGTGTTCCGATTGGCTCTCCACAGGGTAGTGTAGTGCCTTATCGATATCCTCTTGTGCGGTGGTATAGTAACATTACCTAAACCTTTAATTTTCATTTGATGTTGATAATAAATAGTTGAGAGATGAACTTTAGTCATTTTTATTAAAAATACACACTATAAACCTATCAATTATCCTTGAGAGATGAACTAGGGTATTAACTAGACCATAAACCAACATTAAAGATACAATCAATTTGACGTGTCATGACAATGTGGTCAGTTCCTATTGGCGAAACCAAGGGGATCGAAACTACAATGTAGATTAGGAAACCCTAAGAGTGGGAGAATCCACAATGGGAGATTTCAGAACCATCATCACAATAAAATACACAAATCAATCACCATTTTCCATGATTAAAATTTCATTTATTCACTTAAAATAGGGAGTTAAATTACCTATATGTTGTTGTCGGTGCTTCCCATCATTAAATATCTTAATCACTATTCGATGATAGAAAGTTGACTCAATTTATTTACTTTATTCTATTTTTAGATTAATTATTTGGGAAATACACCTCACCCTATTCATTTGAATGGTCATGGAATAAAATCCCAACCATGAAAACTATAAAAAATACCCCATTAAATCATCATATAATCATTCTATAATCACTGATTAATCATAACACCACTTGTTCACACCAGGCTTCCCCACACTACTGAAATTCTATCACATCAATGTCTGTACTTGTACCCACCAAAATGAAGTGTGAGCTGATCACTAGATTAATTTACCCCCACCCTCTTACATGTTTCTCCATAATTTCTAGAACTCCCACAATATCTCACCCTAGTGGATTTTTATAGACCACTTTACATGGTCAAGATGAAATTTCCCTTGATTTCAACCCCAGATGAACACTCTTACCACATTGATATTTTATTATTATCCCATTATATTATGATATACATATGAATTAAGATCCAAATCAACCAACCTTATCACCTATTTACAAAATCACCACCTTAAATCATTAGTATGAGTGTATCCATTTTAAATCAAGTTAACTACATTAACTGAAACCATTTTCACAATGGGTAATGTTTGTTTTATTGTTCTAGGGAAATCTAAATGGCCACATTTAAGTTTTGGGGTTCATCTTGTGATGGAAGCATGAGACATGGTGTTTGAATTTCTTGAATAAATTAGTGATAATGACCCTCCTAAGGTGGATAGAATTATGTTAGTCATGGAAATATGGAGAAAACTGTAGAGTGGATGTGGAGGAATCAAGGTTCCAAATAGAAACCTATAAGGGACATGTTTGGGGGTTCTTAGGGAAGGCCAGGTGGAACTTCGATATGGTGTGTGAGGTAAATTAAGTAGGCCACCACTAATGGTTTCTAATGCATAATCTAGTCCATGAATATAAAACAAACAATAGTTGTTGTACCCCTCTCTCTTGGATTTTAATGATCACAATTACTCTATTTGTGTTCTAACTTGTTTTCAAGTGTTTTTGATGTTAGGAAAAAGATTTCCTAGGAGCTCGCCCAAGAAAGCTGAAAATGGATTGATTGAGTCTACCGGCCAACCAGTGGATTTCCACCGGCCAGCCGGTATGGGCACCGGCCAGCCGGTTCCTACCCACCAGCCAGCCGGAGGAGCCAGGCAGTAGGCTTTCCCACTGCCTAGTGTCACTGGCCAGCCGGTGGATGACCACCGGCCAGCTGGTGAGACACCACCGGCCAGCCGGTGTGCCCAGTCAATCCTTCTGGTGGATCCTAAACTGCGGAAAGTACTAATTATGGGTGCCATTTTTCATTGCTACGATCCTGTGCTTACCACTGTGGTCAGACGTAGCGTCATGGATACTTTATTTCTTCCTCAAGATAAAAAGCGCTTTAGCTGTAATGGTAAAATCTAGATTTTCTGCAAAGGATTACAGTGATCGTTTGGCACTTCATCTGATTTATGAGAGATGGAATGAAGCTGAAAAGAAAGGATCAGTGTATGAGTATTGCTGGGAAAAAGTTCATCATATGGAAACTTTAAAGACAATTCATGCTATTCAAAAGTAATATTTTAGAAATGCTGGACTGTTGGATAGAAATGCGGGCTAGTCACATGATCTTCGATAAAGCCTGTATGGTTTGTTAAGTCATGCTATAACCATGAGGAATGGGTTATCCATTTCCACTTGGTTTATTCTCCCCCTTTCCTTATTTTTTCATTGAATTTACCCCACCTCTTGTAAATCATGGTTAGGGAACACAATAACTACTAACTGGGCTCTGATCGTATTACTTGAGCTGGATAGGCACTTTTTCAACCTTTTGTGTCCTAAAAACCCTGGACACCCCAAAAACTGTTCATACATCCAGTAAAAATTTTGATATCCCAAAATTATCTATTTAAAGTAAAATTGAAATGAGAAAGTACCTGAAAAAATCATAGAATATCATACCCTCCCTAACATGAAATGTCTTAGCTTTGAGCCACATTTCAAAGTATCACTAAGCTTTGTCAGAAAAGAGATTGAACCACTATGCCTACATATTCATCTCCCCTCCCATGTCTCTTCTTTAATGGTACTATATAGTAATAAAAGCTTTGTTAAAAAAGATATTGGACCACTATGCCTACATATTCATCTCCCCTCCCATGTCTCTTCTTTAATGGTACTATGTAGTAATAAAACTAGAACAAAAGGTACAATACTACCTTGCAAAACCATCCCATTGTGATCCATAAAATGAACTAGATTCTCTTAAAGGATGATTCGGCCTCCAACAAAAATTCAGCCACATGGACTCTATAGAGAAGTCTAGGAAACATCACCTAAAATGAAACATAAAGAAATAATTCACATAAAGTCATACCATCATGGAATATCCAATATATTCCCCATCGGCCCGATCCTCTTCACAACACATTACTCAAAATGCTTGACACCATCTTACCATTTTTTCAAAACATTATCTCTAAACAAAAAATCACACGATAGAAAACTCACTTTGAAATCATGCTTTACACCTTAAAACACATTTTAAATGTTTAGGATAATTTCTATCAACCACATTGGGAGATACATTCCGAGAAATAAAACCAATAATATATATAAAAAGATATACAATATTCAATTGATAAAATAATGAATACTAGATTAAAAAACATCCATGCTATCATGGGATTCAAATAATGGTAACATGAATATGGAAACTACCTAAAACTCAAGCCATGCTAAAATAGATGATGGAATCTCAAATTTTAATATTTTCAAATGCACACATATTCACCTTAACTTATATGTAATGATACCTAGTCCATATATACATATTAAGGTGTACAAATATTTATAAGGGATCTATACATATTTGACTATACTTTCATATACCCCTTTTCAATGATACACATATTCATTTTCATATACACATATAAGCACATATAGCCCCATGATATATATTAATACTTTCAAGGTTGAATATATATAAATGGAGAACTTATATATAGATTCTTAATTATGAATACACATGTAATCCTTTGATGATGACAGCTCAAACCTGCCAAAATGAAGACCAAAACACACTACAACGATATTTGGAATATAAAAATCACAATATCCCTAATTAAAATGTGGAAAAAATAAAATTTATATATAAATAAACCTGAAAATTATGGTGGGAGGACTGAAATTATGGTGCGGGGGTTGCCGGAGGCCGCGGGGGGTGTGGCGGTCGCCGGAGGGCGCGGGGGGGCGCGAGGGGCGCGGGGGCGCGGGGGTCACCGGCGGTCGAGGAGGGGTGAAGGGTTCGCCGGGGGGCTCGGGGGCCGCGGGGGTCACCGGAGGGCGCGATCATCGTCGGAGGGCGCGGGTGTCGCCGGAGGGCGCGGGTGTCGCCGGAGGTAGCGGGAGGGGGATCGGGGAAGAGGGGAGGGTTTGTGAGGGGGATTGGGGAAGAGGGGTACGCGATAGGGTCAGGGAGAGCATCGAGGCTTTTCAAAATAGATTGGGTTTCGCGGCGGTTTTTAACAAACCGTCGCGAAATCTTTCACTGATAACGTTTAGCGGCAGTTTTGTGAACCGCCGCCACAAAACCGCCGCTAAACACTGTTTATGTTGTAGTGATTTCTCTCTAAATAGTTATTGAGGTTTAGGATCTTATGCCAATATTTCAGATCTTCTCCAATCTAGGTTGAATTAGAGGCTGATACTGGAGGAGGATATTCATACGAGTATGAGGTGGGTGGTCTATAACTCATCCCTCAAGTTTTTAGATTTTGGATTTGACGTGTGGGGCTCATCAATTTCATCAAGTGTCATTTATTGAATTTATATTCCATGATTATATTCATTAGAACCATATGGTCATTCTCTTACCATAAATTTTATTAGTTATTGGTGGTAATATTAATAATGCACAACACCCTATGCAGGGTGATATGTGATAATTGGGTTTTTAGTGTTTTGAAACTTTTGAGCCATCGTTCGGGCGTGTTCAATATTAATCACACTAATGATAAAACTCATTACATTAATTTACATTTGAATGAAGAAGTTATAAATAGCTTGTACCTTGTCACTTCCACTTATACCACCTAAGGTAAGTGCCTAAATGTAAGTAATTCATTCAAATGATATTATGAAAAGCATACTTAATTGTATGACTTGGTCTAATTAAATATAAATGAATTTTTGGTTTCACATACATAATACACCTTTCCATGTTCATGGAAGGCATCAGAGTGAACCTTATTAATTTATATTGAATTAAATGGTTTTAATTAAAAGGTTTCATATTACTTGGCATTGTCAAACTAATGAAAGGAAAGGACTAAACTATGTGAATTTATTAATTTCATAGTTATCATATGACCAAATTAATTATAGTGAATTAGATATATGGTGAATCTTTATTTACATAGAACTTGATATATTTATAGAAAGAATTAACTCGTGTTAGCTCTTGGATTCCTGAGGGAATGCCTTGGGTACTCGAGGACGTCACTTCGATTCAAGGATGCCAGTTGTCTTGGGTGAGACCTACCCAGGAACACGATCCTTATCTCCCTTTAGATGCCTGTTATGACACTGTATGATACATTCGTTATTATTATATGTTTCCTCAGATACACTCCTTGGATCTAGTGTGACTTGAGGTGTTTTAGTTACATCTTTGGGCATGGACACTGCTTATCTACTATTCTACCTTAAATGAATTCCTTGGACTCAGTAAGAGACATTATTATGGTAATTAATTGGATAATTCTCCTTGAATTACACTCTTAACCCTTTCTTAGACTCAGTCACTACTGAGTTAGCGGTCCCTGAGGTCTAGGTTTCCTTGTTAAATACCATGGAACCACTTCATATTAATTATTGAGTATGGTTTCATTGTTACATATTGGAACCTTCACTATTTATACTATCACAAGGTGATGTCAGAGTTCGATATGCCTCACATGACTAGTTTGTATAAATTGGTACTTAATCAATTGATGAATTGGTTACATGTTCAAAAACTAGGTGAGGGATGGAGCAGGTAATTGGGTGTTTAGTTACATTGTACTACTTTAATGTATATATGCATGATTGCACATAATTAAATTTCCATTACACATGCCTAATGTTATAGACAATATTGGTGGTGTCCCACTAAGATTTATCTCCCACCCTCTCTAGGAACTGTTTGCTATCTGGATTAGATTAAATGTATGTAGATTTTGATAAAGGGAAGCACAATGCTTCGAAAAAGTGATTTCTTTCTGTTCTATGATGGAGATGGTAGCAGATGGCTGAGTTTTAGCTCAGGATTATTAGGATAGTTTATATATTTCATTTTATATATTGGGTTTTTTATGTATGCATCCTACTTTTTATCCATGTTTTCCATTTGTTTAGTGACATGACATATATCATCATCAACTATTGTATTTTATTCTAGTTATTTTAGTTATTATTGATTTGTCACCTTTTATTGTACATCCTATTTATTTTTTTCTACCTCTATTTACTTATGTTAATAATTATATATTGTGATACACTCTATTAATGAGGGAATAGTCTCTACCACACACATAACCTAGGCCATTGATGCTAGTTGGCAACCTCTGGAGTTCAGAGAAATGCGGTTGATGCCATGTGTCCCACTAGGATCGGGGCACCTATTAAGTGGAATCTAGGATTGGGACATCACAATGTTTTATCAGAGTTGGTTACTTATTGCATTATTTATTTATAGATAATAGATTGGATATTAGTGTCACGACCCATCCCCCCAGGGCTCGTTCCATGACTACCCCAAGCCCGCCTTCCATAGGCCAGGGGTTGGCGACTAGTACCGGAAAGGCATATCCCTTTAAAAGGAAAGCATTGCCTCAAAACCTGCACACACACAGATAGGGCACACTACGCACAAGTAAAACACAATGGGAGAAGAAAGGTACAACCACAACTAAAAACCTCAATTGAGTGTAAAATTAAGTACTGAAAGTAAAAGGGTCCAGAATACAATCCCAAATTAAATAGAAGTATAGGAAAAAGAAAAAACAGCTCCTGAGGTCACCTTCCAAGGATCCTACCTGAAGGGTAGGTACAACTCGTCACTATGGATCTCCACGTCAACCGGCCACCTCCGTACACCATCAATTCCTGGCTCCCTGAGTCTTAGTCAATGCTGCTTGTCGACTGCACAAGACACAACATGGTACGGGTGAAGCCCATATAGGGGTGAGTATAAAAATACTCAGTAGAGACCCCAAGACCCCAAAGGTATCTTTGAATTTCACAAATGAATAACCATAAAGCATGATCTCAATCACAAATCATAAGAAAAAGATAGATCACACTAGGTATAACTTAAGTACAGAAGTATAGATGATTATTCGTAAAGATAGATCATATTATTCTGTCGAGATGATTTTCTATTTAACCACAAAGGATCGATAGATGCTGACCCACACAGGATCGCTAGGAGCTAACCCACATAGGATCGGTGAGCGCTGACCCACACAAGATCATTGAGTGCTGACCCACATAGGATCGATATGTGCTGACCCACATAAGATCACTAAGTGCTCACCCACATAGGATCGCTGAGCACTGAACCACACATGACCAATAGGTACTGACCCACACATGATCACTATTTATTCTTCACATCACATCCAGCCACTGGATTCCCGCACTTATCACGCTTGATTACGGGAGGATCCTCTCCTCAATCCATCAGTCATACCTCAACTGCCACGAAGTCCCACTAAAAAGTAACTCAATGAACCGCCACATCATAAGGGTTCCAACACAATAGTCGACACATCAATCAGACGCTGGGTCTGTAAGTTATAGGAATTTTAGTGCTAGGGGCATAGTTGGATTCGAGTCTGATCCAACCCGGATGTACTCCAAACTTATCCAAAACTCAAGTGAAGTATCTCAAAAGGACCGCCTCATCCTAAGGGTTCCAAATACATAGACGGTTCGTTAAACAGACATCCAGTTTAGGAGATATATCCATTTAAGTGAAATTAGGCCGTAAGTGGGTCCGGGTCTGGTCTGACCTGGCCTAGTTCGGCTTGGCCCGGTCTGGCCTGCTGGGCCAGGGGCTAGGCCCCCTAGGCCACGGGTCCACCCTGGCCCACCGGGCCATGGAACCACTCGACCCGCTGGTTGGGATGGGGGTCCGCTCCCCTCCCTAATGGCTCGGTCCTTTGGGTCCTTCAAAGCAACGACACCAGTTGGCACCACTCCAGTTGGTTGGTCCATGTGGACCAGTCAACAGCGGACCCACAGGTGCGGGTCTGCCTTCCGATGAAGCTCGAAGACGCAACCCTCCTTTACAGTGCGTCGCCGCCGTCAATGCAGCTAGCGTCGGCCGACTACCCCTGTCATCCACGGTGCCTTCGGGCACTGCCGTCCCTTCGCGGCCAGTGAGAGCCGGCTGCTGCCTCCTCCGATCGCTGGTGTTTTCACGCTAGTGGACCATCTGTCGGCCACCGATGAATCCCCAGTGGTCCGATTTTCTTTCCGACTGTGCCTATGGGACTTCTAGGATGTCTGCATCATTGCATGGCCCCCGGTTCCATCTTTCCCCAGTATTGGTCAGTCTCCCATGAAGAACGCAATCACGCAACATTGGAGGAGGGTCTAGGACTTGTTCAGTTCATCCCACGTTCTCCGAGTTAGCATTATAACAAGAGAAGGTGTTCGATGTCACCAATAGTAGATGAAACATAAAACTCTTAGAAATAAAACAAGACAAACCCCTTCATTGATTTTTTGGAAAGCGCTGCAAATGAGGAAGAAGGGTGTACGTCCGAAGGTGTTCATCAGCATTCACCATCGCTTGTCATTTCCTCCAATGACCATCGCTCAATCCCCATTCTTAGTTGGAGTTGAAATTCACAGATGCTTTTTCAGAGCCTCCTCTCATAGCTCTCCCAAAACCTATGTCCAATACTTGATTAAATAGGAGAATAATCCCCATGTTGTGTTTAATATTATGGCTCATTAATTAACCGTAATTAATGAGTCAATTAAACACACAAATGCTATTGTTATAAAACCAAATAAACGAGAGGTTTAAGATATTTAAGAGTATCTTAATTAATGTTTGACGTTGCACTGCGGTACCACCACCATTGCTCAATGGCTACAAAACAGAAAAATAAAATAACCTTTATTTATTTTATTATTTTTTTGTAAAGTCAAAAAAAATTAACTTTTTCATTTGAATTTTTCCGAACAAAGTTAATCTTCCATTAAGAGAATCCTTGCACTGTGAATTCAATGGTGCCCTCATATTTTTAATCTGAGAACCGGTTTAAAAGATAGAAATTTGACCTTTAATGTTTACAGAACGTACCTTAAAAAAATGTTCAAAAATTCATTCTAGGCTCTCTGAGCCTTGGAATCACAAGACACCAATTATTTTTGACTCGTAATAATTCAATTTAATTAAAAAAATTACATGGAATTTTCGAGTCTATAAATTCTCCTCACCTTAGGGATTTTCATCCCCAAAAGCTAAAACAAAATCTAGGGAAACAAATGGGGGTATTGAGCACGTATCTGAGCCTCCCACTTCTATGTGCTCCTATGGAGGTTCCTGTGCTGCCACCGAACATGCACTAGAGGGATCGACCATCCATGAAGGACCCACTCCTATCGATCCTCTATCTCCACCACGAACTCTGCGAACATCGCCCCATCATCAATGTAAAGATCTCCCTAGTCGATAACATGCGATGGATCATGCACATACCTCCTCAGTTATGACACATGGAAAACATTATGCACCCAGTGCATCTATGGGGGAAGATCTAGGAGGTATTTCACTTCGCTTACTATATTGAGGATCTTGAAAGGTCCGATGAACCTCAGAGATATCTTGCCTCCCCAGCCAAATCTCTACAATCCTCATCAGGGTGAGACCCATAGGAAGACATGGTCTCCCTCCTTGAACTCCAAGGGCCTCTATCTCCTGCCGAAATAAGACTTATGCCAGCCCTGTGCAGTTTTCATCCGCTTCTGGATGATCTTCACCTTCTCAGTAGTAGCCCATACCATCTCTGGACCCAAAAGTGATGACTCCCCTGGGTTTGTCTAGCATAAAGGTGATCTGCACGGTCACCCATACAAGGCCTCAAATGGTGCCATACTGATGGTGGAGTAATAACTATTGTTGTATTCTAACTCCACCAGGGGCAATTGGTCCTCCCAACCATGGCCAAAATCAAGGATGCAAGCACAAATCATGTACTTAAGCATTTGTATGGTCCGATCTGTCTGACCATCTATTTGAGGATGAAAGGTATCACTCAAGCATAACTGATTCCCAAACGCCTCCTGTAATCCCATCCACAACAGAGATGTAAATTGAGTGTTACGATTTGAAATGATCATTGATGGAACCCCGTGAAGCCATAAAATCTCCTATATGTAGAGGCATCCCAAGCCCAATCTTGATCCCTACTCTCAGATGGGTCGGAAGTGGGATGACTTGGTGAGTCGGTCAACGATCACCCAGATGGAATCATGGCCCCTTGACGTATGTGGTAGCCCTATCATAAAGTCCATGGAGATGTCATCCCACTTCCACTTTGTCACCTCAAGTGGCAGAGTCAAGACTACTAGAACCTGGTGCCCAGCCTTCACTTTCTGACAAGTGAGGAACCGTGAAACAAACTTCACCACGAGTTTTTTCACCCCTGACCACCAGTACTGATGCCAGAGGTCCTGGTACATCTTCACCACACTAGGATGTACCGCCAAAGGGGATGTGTGGAACTCCCTCACCAAATCCTCCCGTATCATCACTAGTTCCATAGTGAATCCTCTTAAAAGGATGACGTGATACCCACCTTCAGAAAAATCCATCAGGAGCCTGTCCTAAAGATATATAAGCACGTCAGGATTTGCAATCAATTTCCCCAAGCTATACCTCCCCAACTCGCTGAAGGAGTGGAGGAGTAACTGAAATAGACTGGCGGTAAGATGATCCATCACTATCTATGAAGGATAACTATAACGAAACTAGCTAATCTGTCAACTCACTCCGAAACTATAAACCAGACCTTCTACTGAGTGCGTCTACCACCACGGTCCCCTTCCCAAGAGTGTAGAATATCTCAAAGTCATAATCCTGTAGAAACTCTAGCCATCACCACTATCTTAGGTTCAGGTCATTCTGTGAGAAGATATTCCTGATACTCTTGTGATTGGAGTAGATGGTAAAATGTTCACTCATCAAGTAGTGCCTCCACATCTTCATGGTAAAGACCACTATTGAAAACTCCAGGTCATGGGTAGTGTAATTATTCTCATGTTGCCTCAGCTTCCGTGTGCCATAGGTGATAATTGATCTCTCTTGAATTAGGACACATCCCAGTCCAGTACTTGATGTGTCGCAGTAGACTACATACCCAACGCCCTCTTCTAGTAGCCTCAAGATGGGGGCACTCGTAAATCTCCACCTCAGCTCCTAGAAAATCTACTGGCATCTCTCTTTATACAAGAAAGGATATCCCTTCTTTGTTAAAGCTTAAAAGGGTTCTTCTACTTTGGAAAAGTTAGGTACAAATTTCTGGTAGTACCCGGCCAACCCTAGAAAACTCTGCACCTCGATCACACTTCTGGGTGGCTCCCAAGAAAGAACTGCCTCTCTCTTTACTGGATCCACTACAAATACAGCCTTTGAGATAACATGCCCCAGGAAATGGAATTCCTTTATCCAGAACTGGCACTTAGAGAGATTTCCATAAAGCTGGTGCTCTCAGATTATATCAAGAACAATCTATAGATGCATGGAGTGCTCCTCCTCCATCACAGAGTATACCAGGATATCATCAATGAAGTCTACCACGAAGCGATCAAGATAAGGCTAGAAGATCCTGTTCATGAGTCCCATGAACACTACCAGAGTGTTGGTCACATTGAAAGGCATCACCAAGAACTCATAATGGACATACTAACATTTGAAGGATCTTCGGTACGTCCTCATCTCGTACCCTAAGCTGATGATATCCTGATATTAGGTCTATCTTCAAAAACCATCGTGCCCCCTTCAGTTGGTTGAAGAGGTCATCAATACTCGAAAAAGGATACTTGTTCTTCATGGTCACTTGGTTCATGTGCCAATAGTCCACGCAAATCCTCATACTCCCATCTACCTTCTTGGTGAACAAAATCAGGGCTTCCCAAAGAGAAACACTAGGCCTTATGAACCCATTCCTCTGTAAGTCTTCCAACTATACCCTCAACTCACGAATCTCCACAGAATCCATCCAATATGATGGTGTAGATATTGGTGTCGTCCTGGGGTATAGGTCAATGTAAAATTCTACCTCTCTATGAGAAGGTAGTCCTGGAACATCATTAGGGAGGACATCAACATACTGGTCCACCACAACAGGATAGCTTGGACTCCTCTCGTCCAATAATTCGAGGGTGAGGCTATCGAACTGACGAGTGATCGTCTAAACCCTCCTCTGAGAAAGTCTACCATGTGACTCAAATGTTTCTTTCTCACCGGTGAAGGGAAACCTGATCCCATCCTTACAGACACACTACATTTTGAGCCTAAAATAATCGATCTGAGCATGGACTGTGGATAGCCAGTACATACCCAATATGACGTCGTAAGGCCTCAACGCTGCTACTAGGAGATCTCTACCAAAGTTCTCACCTCCTAGATTAATCTCACACTACTGACACCAGTGCATAATTGTCGAATCCTCTCCCTTAAGATTCTCTAAACGTAATGATTGAGCCAACAACTCCATCAGAATCTCTGAGCTCTGAATGAGAGATGTGGAAATGAAAGAGTGACTAGAACCTATGTCTATAAGTACTATAGCTAGGGTGAAGTAGACACAAATCGTACCTAGAATCATATCTGGAGTTCCGTGATCTTTGGACTTAGCTACCTGAAGCTGAGCTCATCCATGTCCACCTACTCCCTAAGGTTGGGGTGGACCTTCTAGAGGTGGTGGAGGTAGAACTTCAAATCATTGCCCACCACCTGCTGCTCGACCAACTCCTCTACCACATCTTCCACCCTGTGGACCTCCTCACTCAAATATTTTTCTCTGCCTCGGAGGTCCCTCAACCGTATGATGATTGTTAGTGCGGTGGGTCGAGCAATCGCAAGCCATGTGACCTTGCCCCGCCGCACGTGTAGCAAAATCTGCTCCTCTGTTGACCTCCTCTATCCTGTGAGCTCTACACCTTTGATTCTACATTATGGGGTGTCCCTCAAGAAGGTCTGGCCCACTTAGACCTCTGTGTCATCAGCCTACTTCCTGCTGTAGATGGATTGGCTACTTATCATTTGGTGGTGGCTCTCACTATCAGTTCCTGCTCAGCCAAAAATATATTCACCAACAACGATCACTCAAGCACTCCAGATTGCATTGGGATATTGAGCAATATCATTGACACTATGATCTCCTGTTAGAGATCCTACTCAAAGGTCTAGGCCTGGAAGAAAGGGTCACATACCATGTTGGTGGATTAGCGAGAGAGGTAAGTGAATCTCACTGAGTACTGGACCACTATCAGGCTGCCCTGGTGTAAGTGCAGTAGTTCCTGAATACACACAGAGCATAGAGTCACTGGTATGAACTCCACCCCTGAAAAGGGTCTCCAAGTCTAATTAGGAGAGTGTCACCTCCTTGTTTGTCTGGAGTGCAGACTCCACCATCTCCCTATTATACCTAGAAAGAGGCTAGAATCTAAGATCACCATCTGGTTTGTTGGTGTCTCAACCAAGAGAAAAACATGTGCCATAGCCTCCAACAATTCCGAAGACACCTGCGGGCCTGTCTTGTCTTGAAACCTTAGAGGCCTCTATATCTGGAACTCGTACGATGCGCTTAGTTGGTGTGCATATTCTTCTGGTGGGGCTAGTGGAAACTAATTCTCCACAGGTGGTGGTGCTACCGGTACACCACTTGAAGGTGATATCACCATAAGAGGGCCCTGCACTGATGCCTCATCACTTGGTGGGCTATCATCGTGATCTCTCTCTGGAATCCTGGCTGGCTGTCTATCCATTGACATCCTAAAAGAAACAGGTGTGCCGCAGTCAATAATTTATACCTGGTGAGATGATTCAAAGAGATCGAAAAGAAAACTTCATTTTCAAAACACACAAAACTAGTTTTTTTGTGTACTGAGTCGAAAATTAGAATTCAAGGTCCTGGTGTATGGATATGTCAGCCGCCGCACCAACACTGGGCTCCCCAAACTGATACCCAAACTCAAGACACTTAACACTATTACTCCATTGAAAACATATACTCTTAGTTATTTTGGTAGAACTGAACACTTTGATACCACTTTGTCATGACCCGTCCCCTGGGTCCATTCCGTGACTACCCCAAGATCGCATTCCACAGGACATGGGTTAATGACTAGCACTGGAAATGAATATCCCTAAAAAAGGAAAGAATTTCCTCAAAACCTATACACTCATAGACAAGGTACACTGTGCACAAGTAAAACACAATGAGAGAAGAAAGGTACAACCAAAAATAAAAACCTCAACTGAGTGTAGAAGTAAGTAATGAAAGTAAAAGGGGCCAGAATACAAGCACAACCGAAACGAAAGTATAGAAAAATGAAAAAACTTCTCCTGATGCCGCCCGCCAAGGATCCTACTTGAAGGGTAGGTACAACTCATCACTGCGGCTCTCTACATCTACTGGTCACCTCCGTACATAGTCAAGTCCTGGATCCCCAAGTCTCAGTCTAAGATGCTCCTCAACTGCACAAGACACAACAAGGTGCGAGCGAAGCCCATGTAGGGGTGAGTATAACAATACTTAGTAGGGACCCCGAGACCCACGGAGGTCTCTCCGAATTCCACAAAGGAATAAACACAAAGCATGATCTTAGTCACAAAGAACAGGCAAAAGAAAACTCACACCAGGTATAACTTAAGTAAAAAAGTACAGATGATTAGTTGTAAAGCTAGATCATATTATTTTGTCGATAGGCTCTGCTGCTGACGCACATAGTATCGATAGATGCTGATTGATACAGGATCGCTAGGTGCTAACCCACACAGGATTACTGAGTGCTGACCCACACATGATTGATAGGAATTGACCCACACAGGATCACTAAGCGCTGAACCACACAAGATCGCCGAGCGCTGACTCACACGGGATCGATAGGTACTGACTCACATAGGATCACTATTCATTATTCACATCATAGATAACCCCTGGATTCCGACACTTAGCACAATTGATTCCAGGAGGATCCTCTCCTCAATCCATTGATCATACATCAAACTCCATTAATTCCCACAAAAAAGTAACCTGATGAACCGTCACATCATAAGGGTTCCAATGCAACAGACGGCGCGTCAATCAGATGCCTGGTCTGTAAGTTATAGACATTTTAGTGTCGGGGGCTTGGTTGCATGTGAGTCTGATCCAACCCGGCCATACTCCAAACTTATCCAAAACCCAAGTGAAGTATCTCAAAAGGACAAATTCTACCTAAGGGTTTCGACATCATAGACGGTTCGTCAAACAGACGTCTGGTTTAGGAGATATAGACGTTTAAGTGAAATTGGGATGTAAGTGGGTCCAGATCTGTCTCAAAGGGGCTGGGCTCAACCTGGTTTGGCTGGGCTCGGTAAAACCCACTGGCTGCAGAAGAGGACCACTAGTCTACAGGCTAGGCACGTTGGGCTGCGGGTTCGACCTGGCCCACCCGACTGGGCGCAACCTTCTAGCTGGGATGGTGGTCCACTCCCCTCCCAAATGGCTTGAGTATTCGGGCCCTTCAAAGTAGTGATGCCAGTTGGCGCCGCTCCAATTGGCTGGTCCATGTGGACCGGTCAATAATGGACCTGCGGGTACAGGTTCTCCCTTCACCGTGGATCGAAGCTGTGGCACGCCACCTCCATCAATGCGGCCGATGTCGGCCGGCCGCCCCTGTCTGCCGCAACACCTTCGGGCACTGCCATCCCTTCGCAGCTGGAAATAACCGGCCTCCACCTCCTCTGGTCACTAGCATCGTCACACCGGAAGAGCTTCCGCGGGCCACCGGTGGTCTGATTTTCTTCCTGACTGGGCCTACAGGCCTTCTAGGATGTCACCATCATTTCATTTCTCCCGGTTCCATCTTTCTGCCATATTGGTTGGTTGCTCATGAAGAATGCAATCAAGCAACGTTGGTGGAGGGTTCAGACCTTGTTCGGTTTGGCCCACGCCATCCGTGTTAACATTATAATAAGAAAAGGGGTTCTAAATCATCAATAGAAGATGAAACATAAAACTCTTAGAAATAAAACAAAACAAATCCCTACCTTGAATTTGTTGGAAGGCGCTGCAGACGAGGAAAAAGGGTGTGTATCCGAAAGTGTTCGTCGACATTCGTCGTTTCCCTTCATTTCCTCCAATGACCATCGCTCGATCACCATTATTCATTGAATCAAAATGTCACCAGCATTTTGTCAGAGCCTCCTCTCGTAGATCTCACAAAACCCATCCCCAAGCTTTGATTAAATTAGAGAATAATCTCTCACATGTTGTTTAATATTATGGCTCATTAATTAACCGTAATTAATGAGTTAATTAAACACACAAACATTATCGTTAAAAAACTAAATAAATGGGCGGTTTAAGATATTTAAGATTCTCTTAATTAATTTCTAACGTTGCACTGTGGTCCCACCACCATTTCTCAATGGTTGTAAAAAGAAAAATAAAATAACCTTTAGTTATTTTATAACTTTTTTGTAAAGTCCAAAAAAATTAAATTTTTCATCCGAATTTTTTTGAACAAAGTTAAGCTTACCTTAAGTGAATCCCGATGCTGTAAATTCAATGGTTCCCTCATATTTTTAATCCGAGAAATGGTTTATAAGATAAAAATTCATGCTAGTACGTTTACTAAATGTACCTTAAAAAATTTCAAAAATTCATTCAAGGCTCTCTGGGCCTCAGAATCATGAGCCGTCAATTTTCACAAACTCGTAATAATTCCATTTAATTAAAAAAATTACATGGAATTTCTGGGTCTTTACAATTAGGAACTCTTGGAACATAGTCATAAGTCATTCTTGGGAGTCACAAACCCATGTTTGTGGTAAATGCCGAGTTTCATAAACTATAATTATTGTTTTGCTTTTGCCTATTATAATTAATATCATTTCACCATTGGGTGATGGACATGTTGTGTGGTGTTATTGATTTTTCTTCTCATTGTGATTCTATTTTATCCTTGGCCCGATGATATGAGGGAAAATAGAATTGTTACATTCATCATATAGTCACCTAGTATTTACATGTCATGCATGTTACCATGCTATATAAGTGCATTTTATTAGTTTCATTGCTTGAAATTCCTGTGATTATTGAGTGATCCTTTCTTGTATATATGTTTATTCTACTTTTGGGTCATGGATGAGTGATTTCATGTTTCAATTCATAATCTTTTATAGGCCCTCATGAGTTGGAATGAGTAATTTACTTAATCAAGCCTTTAATTAGAAATTCAAGTGGGTGTTAATACCAGTGATAAGGAGTATGGACCCAGATTGACTGGGATGGACAAATCATTTTAAATAAAATTTGATATAAGTTATAACCAAATGTAACTTAAAAGTGAAACTCGACTTCTAAAAGTAATGGTTACACATACTTATCTTGCCTTGTCATGTTTATGAAAGCTAAAGGAGTGAACCTGAAAATTAAATATGAAACGAATGGAATGGTTTCTAGTAAATGATGAGGTAAGGTACTATCGATCATTCATATATTGGAACCCCTTTAATTAATACTTTATCACTTTCCTATAATTATAATTATAATATGGTATTTGGGATAGTATACCTTGTGTATTGATCCCTTTCATACATTTACCTTCCATTGGTGTTCCTAACTTTTTCTTAAAGCCTGTTATGAGGCATTTGATTGGATTCAAAGACGCATAGTAGGACCATGTATGTCAGTTGGTGAAATTTTCTTTTGAGACGACCCATTACGGGTGTTTATGACCTTTATAAATAAAGAAGATTCCGTAGGGTTGAATTTATGATGAACCCAGGTTGTCTCGATGGAACCCTCATATGTCTCCTTATCTGTTAAAGGGAATTTGTGTGATTAATCTCCTAATTATGAAATTATTTCAACAAATTATAAGTGTTTAAAAAGGATTTTTATATGATTTGTCTGTTATCCCATGGGGCCTTAGTTAAATCAGGTACCAAGTCCTTGTGTTTAAAATTGGTGCTTGAGTTTCTATTTGAATCTTTTAAATGATTAATGGTTGAATGTGAATAAGTGTAATGACCTTAAAAATGGAACCTGTAAGTGGTGTCATTGGTTAAAATGCATTTTTGACTTTCCTTGTAATTGAAACATGAGTGTTTTACATAGGCCTTATCCTTATTATTAATGGATTGAATAATAGGATTTTGATCCTAGTGACATTTTTTGGCGTGACCTAGTGATAGGGTCAATGCTTGTGCTTCATAAGGGGCTAGTCATACACCCTTAAAGCTAAAATGCCTTGCTAAATGTTTCCAGTTTCTAACATTTGGTTCTATTCAAGTGTTGTTGTCGCTAGTTGGACTCTTACCTTATAAATTATACCCTTGTTTGGATGGGTGATTATGGTATCCTGGACCCTTATTATGGGTGTGAGCATCAAATAATGCCCATTTTCAACAAGTTAGACATGATGATGGAATGGTTGGGCATTTCATAGGTCTTGATACCCTTTCTTTTTCCTCAGTAATGGGAGACATGGTATATCCTCATCCAGGATAAAGTTCATAAGGGTCATTACAACTCTAGGTTAACTCTCCTATATGAACCATCTGATGCTCAGACACATAGGGAAGATAGCCTATGGTTAGTGTAGAGGTGTTTTCTTATTTCTAGAACCTCTGGGTAGTATGCATTTATGTACATGGTAACCATTTATTTGATAAATGATATTATGAATTGGTTGGGTTTGATAAAAATCATTGAGCCTTTTACTATTGAGTATGTTCCCTAGCCATCTATATAGTAGAGTGACTTGGGAATTAAAGGAAATTGGTTCATCCCAATATACGAGATGAATTTCAAGAGTCTATGGTGTTTTGACAAACCAGTCAGTTTGGTTTCGTCTTTCTTGAAAAATTCTTTACATTTTCAAGCATGAATCAAAGGTGTATCAAGTGTGCAATTAATGTGAGTTTGATCTAGCATTCTTATCATCAGATGTTATTTATCTTATTTTGATGATTATGAAACCCATGAGGTGGGATAATAATGTCAGATTTGGTAAATACGTTCTCTTCCAAGTATAAGGAGAAAATCCTAAGAGGAACATTAGAAAATGGTTGGTTTTTCTTGAAATCCCTTGAGGCTTGAAAGTTTTATTCATGTCAGTTCTCACTTGGCATCACGATTTTGAAATAGTTTGTTGTGTATGAATCCTTTTAGAAAAACAATTATTATTGGATGGACTTTGATGGTTTAGCTTGAATGATCATAAGATGTCTTGAGTAATGAAGGCTTGTGAATGGGTTATAAGGGTGCATCGGTAGGTCAGGCCTAGCTTCTTTTAGGGGAAGTCAACCAGTGGTAGTTCACCTGATCTTCTAGAAAATATTGGAATCTTATTAGTGTAATCATCTTAAAAAGATGAGCTTGTACCCTATATTGATGTCATCCTTGATGCACTAAGAGAGCATAAGTCTTACTTCGTGCTAAATTTTAAATGTTTTTGGGATGGTTAATGAACTCTCTAAGATTTTAGTACTGGATGCATGGTTTTTTCTAAGGATTGGTTAGTCCTAAGTGATACATGGGTTCCCAAGTAGGAACAACAAGGATGGACTCTTGGACACCAATTGCTTTCTTATGACATGACCACTAGGAGAATGTTTCTCTCGGATAATTCAATGTTCTTATTTATATTTTTGTCTTATACCAATGTATCACTTATAACATGGGGTATGAACTACTAAGGGATAGTTCCTTAGACTCTTTTTTAATGAATTTGAGGTTACCTAGTCTTGTTTTTGGGATTGAAAGTGATGTTAAAAAGGTGTGATGATTCTAGTGGGATGGATCTGGGTTACACATTTATTCATGTTGAGGGATGATAATTTAAATGGTCAAATAATGGTTGACTAAGGAACATCACTAGAAGTCAGTTATGGACTTCGGTGGATGTGGTTGGGAAAAAATGGAGGATTCCTTAGAGGAAGGCATTGAAGTTCAGTTTGTGATGCACCGACCGTCTAAGTTGAGAATCATCCAAGATGGTCAGCTTGAGGTGGTTTGACTATTATCCTTCTTATTTAATGTATACGGTCAGTGAAGAACCATTTTTTGGTCACATCATTAGGTGGAGATGAGTGTTGTTTGTGTCGTCTGGGGATTTTTATGGGAAGTCAACTCGACTTCATGAAAGGTTTCAGTGGGTAATCAACCATTTCATTGTTTTGAAAATCACACAAGAAGCATTATTTGAATGATTATAGGTGTTATTTGTAATAAAATTTCAATGGTAGAGATAACATTGTTCGAAATTTTCCCCCTTTTGTGATAAAATTTATAGTGGGGAGCACCATAGACTAGATGTTTAAAGTGACTATAGTGTGATCATGTCTCTGGCTAAATAGGCTTTCCAATATTAATGGACTTGTATAAAAAGAGATGTAGCTAGATTTTTCATGAGGTGTTACACCTATCAACATGTGAATGAGGAACACCAGTGATAAGACATAATTTTATAGTAGCTACCCATTTCTCTGTGTAAATGTAATGATGCCATGATGGATTTCATAACCGGTTTACTGAGTTCACAATGAGGTAATAATGTTGTATGGGTAGTTTTTCAGTGACTAAAGAAAGTATCCCACTTTATTACTTTTCAAAAAACTTTCTCAATTGATGAGATTGTAAAATTGTATTTTCATGAGATCATATGACTAAATGGGGTCCCTCATACTATCCTTTCAGATAGGAATGGTCATTTCACATCACAATTCTAGAAGGTGCATGAAGAATCTCTGAGGTCAGCATGTACCTCTAGTACCAGTGATATAGTAGCATGGCCACATGCAAGATGGGACTTGGGAGGAGGAGGAGGATGTATATGCCTAGTGGGAGATCTTTTTCTCAGAAATTGTATCTCCACCCTTGGAAAGTTAACTCTGGGATGAATTCATTTAATGGGGAAGACTGTAAGAACCCAATTTTTCAATCAGGTGTGGATCCTTTAAATTTTTGTATAATTCTTTATTTTGGATCTAATATAGATGCCAGATGAGTTATTGAATGTCCCAAGGGTGTCTGGGGATTATTTAGATCCTAGAACCCATCCTTTTGGGGTAAATCGACATGTCTCATGGTTAGATGTAACTGTGTGGTTAGGTTGCATGGTTAGATCTAACCGTGTTGATGGTCTGTATTTTTGGGAAGAGCCATATCACACAGTTGGCACACAGTTTCTCAAACCATATGACCTAAACATGCGGTATTCCCCTTAATAAAGGTTCCCATGCATGGTTGGTGCAGGGTTTAGAAAAATGTGAGGGAAAACTGTGCACATGCTAAATTTCAGATAATTTTACTATTTTACCCTTAATTATCTTATTAAATTAACCCTTTTCCCCAATCTGAATTCCAATAGGATGAACCTCAATTTCTACCATTTTGGATTAATTTGAAGGCTTGATCTAGGGATTAAAATATCTCCTTCATCTGGGATCCAATTGAGCTTCTATTTGTCATTTTGGATGAGCAATAGTAAGTACTTGAGTCTTCTTAAGTTGATTTTTGTTTCTATTTCTCTTGACCTAGTTATTGAGGTTTAGGATTTTATTCCTATTTTTGAAATCTAATTTGATCTAGGAAAAATTAGAGGCTGGTACTAGATGATGAGAGTCATATGAGTATGAGGTGGGTGGTCTATAACCCATCCCTCAAGTTCGTTGATTTTGGGTTTCACGTGTGGGGATTGACAATTTCATCGGGTGTCATTTATTGAATTTATATGACATTCTTATATTCATTAAAACAATATGATTATTCTATTTATATAAATGTGATTAGTTGTTGGTGGCTATGTTAATAATTCACAACACCCCATGTAGGGTAATATGCCACAATTTAGTTTTTAGTGTTTTGACACATTTGAGCCACTATTCATATGTCTTCAAGCTTGACCACACTAATGGTTAGCCTCCGTACATTAATTTCCTATTGAATCATGAAATTATGAATATATTTTACCTTGTAAATTCAACTTGACCTGCCTAAGGTAAGTTACTAAACATAAATAATTCATTCAAATGATATTATGACAAGAATGCTTAAGTATATGACTTGTTCTTATTAAATATAAATGAATGTTTGGTTGTACATATGTAACACACCTTTCCATGTTCATGGAAGGTAGTGGAGTGAACCTTATTAATTTAACTAACTTATATGGTTTTAATTAAAATTTTGCATGATACTTAGTCTTGTCAAACTAATGAAAGGAAAGACTTGAACCGAGGGAAATTTTTAATTACATAGTTATCATATGAACAAATTAATTATAGTGAATTAAATTTAAGGTGACTCTTTATGCACATGGACCTTGAAATATTTATAGGAAGGATTGTATTGCGTTATCTCTTGTATTATCGAGGGAATACCTTGGGTACTCGAAGACGTCACTCTGATTCAAGGATGTTAGTTGCCTTGGGTGAGACCTACATGGGAAACCAATTATTTTATACCTTTGGATTCTCTTTATGACACTATAGGATCCCTTCATTATTATTATAGGATGCCAAGGATACAATCCTTGGATCCAGAGTGACTTGAGGTGACTTGGTTACATCCTTGGGCCCATCCCCTACTTATCTTATGTTTTTCCCTGGTTAAATTCTGTGGACTCATTTAGAAACATTATTGTGGAAATGGATTGGATGATGCTACTTAGATTACACTCTTACCCATTTTCTAGACTTAGTTACTACTGAGTTAGCGGCCCATAAGGTCTAGGTTTCCTTAGTGAATACCATGGAACCACTTCATATTAATTATCAAGTATGGTTGTCTTATTACATTGTGGAACCTTCACTATTTATACTATCACGAGGTGATGTCGGTGCTGGCTATGCCTCACATGAATTGTTTATATAAACTGGAAAATTATTAATTGATGAACTAGTTACACATTTAGACTCCGGTCGAGGGATGAAGTAGGTACTTAGGTATTTAGTTACATTGTACTGCTTTAATTTATATATGCATCCATGAACATAGTTACATTCCTATTACATGGGATGGATGTTAAAGACATCATTGGTCGTGGCCCATTGAGATTTATCTCACACCCTCTCCAGGCTCTGTTTGGTACCCAGGGAAGATTAAATGTATACAAGTGTTGATAAAGGGAATCATAATACTTTAGATAGTTAATTTCTTGCTGTGCTTGGATGGAGATGGTAGAAAATGACCAAGATGTAGCTCGATATTATTGGGATAGTTTATTTATTTAATTTTCTATATTGGGTTTTTCATGCATTCTTTCTACTTGGTATCCATGTTTTCCATCTTTCTAGTTACATGGAATATATCATCATCAACTGTTGTATGCTATTCCAGTTATTTCTGTTATTATTGATTTGTCTCCTTCTATTTTTCATCCTATTTAATTTTTGCTTACTCTATTTACCTATATTTATAATTATCCATTATACCACACTCTATTAATGAGGGAATATTATCCCAAAAGACACACCCTAGGCCCTCACTACTAGTCGGAAGACTTTAGAGTTCAAGGAGACGCACTTGAGGCCATGTGTCCCACCAGTCTTGGGGAACCTATTGAGTGGAATCCAAGTTCAGGATGTCATATTGATGGCACTAGAATGAAACCCGCTTGATTATATATATCACAATAAATGAATTATATTATACATTAAGCATTGGTAAGAGGTATTATGTCATTATGGAATTAAATTTTTCTCTATTGGTTCCTTAGTATGCTTATAGATCTTAACCTTGGTCATTAGGTTGGTTCACCTAATGCCACTGATAGAGTCACAAAGGGTTATACACTAAGTGTATCCAAAATCTCAGTTAAATAATATATTGTTATATAATATTCAAAAAGGTGAATTAATATTTTTCTCACACATGGTTTAATAATTTTTTTTCTTGATCACATATATTATATCACTAGTTATTTGAGAAAATATTATGTGAGAAAAATATGTAATAAATATTTATTTATTATTTAATGAATACAATATTTATTTATTTATTGATAAATAATATAGTAATATTTAGTTATTAAATAAATATTCATTATTCAAGGCCCAATAAATATTGTGGAGGAATGGAGGACTATGTTTATAGGTCTAGTGAGAAATAATATATATTGAATATTATTTTATTAAATAATATTTAAATTAATATGTATGTTTAACACATATCAAGAAATAATAATAATATTATTAATATAAACATGGGGTTCTGCAAGGAAGAAATAATTATTTATTTATATCCCTGGTAGTATATATTACCAATTATATTATTTTTCAAGAGAGCCAATTCATTTTTTCTGTTATGCACAATAAAAGCTAGAGAATCCTCTCGAAGCCCTAGAGAGATTTCTTCTCAAAAAATTATCCCATGAACGAAGATAAATTTTCCTCTACAGTCTACTATCAAGTCTAGATATATCAAGTATAATCCTTTAGAATTTATTCTTAGGCCAGTCAAAGGTGAATGATACAAGTGATAAGATCTATACTCCTAGCACCTAAATATTCTTATGGAAACATTAGGATATTTTTGGAACACATGTGGATTAACAGTAAAGGGAATATAGTCTTGATTCCTGTGATGAAAAGATAGTATGATGTAGATATATTGTAAGGTCCATCAAGAAATAAATAATTTCATGCAAGGTAATTATTCAATTTCTTAAATTAATTATAATTAATATGTGATTATCAGACACTTCAGATCTGGTGTTTATCTATGGTATATATTCTTTGACTCAGTTCTTTTAATCATAGTGTTTATATTTTTGTAAATAATGGATTAATCATCGATCATGACAAAACAAATGATGGGTACGACCCATTCGCTGCTTACACTATGCTTGGAACCATCATAGGGAATAAAGGGTTAATTTACTTTTGTAAGTGTATATATCTCCATATTAAATTAACATAAGAGTCATGGATACCACCATTTATTTATTAGTTTAATTTTAATCATATTTTCAAATTCAATGACACTAATTTTTAGGTTTCATGTGATGGGGGTTTATTAAGATTAGGGATATTTAAAGAGACATTTATGTTAATTCAACCATTTGGTTTTATATATGTTTTAGTGAAAAAGTTATTTAAGGAAAAATTTCTATAAACTTTGAGGATATATGATTAATGGTAATGATAAACATAAAGGTTTACATTATCTTTGATATTGAGGTAATTATGGGTTATGATCAATCACCTTACAAAGTCAACACACTTTGTCACTATTAGATAAGATTTCTATTTGGATAGGCTTATAAGAATATACATTAAAGAAGTGGTGAGGTTATATGGAGTACCATAATAAATTGTATATAATCGGGATCTAAAGTTTACCTCAATGTTTTGGAAAATTATTCAGAAATATCTTGATATAGAGGTTAGTGACAACAATTTGAGAATAATTCAAACACTAGAGGATATGCAAAGATCATGATTAATGGATTTAAAAGTGGTTGGGATCACACCTTCCTTTAGTTGAGTTTCCTTACAACAATTGATTTCATTAAGGAATTTAGATGTCTCATTATGAATCCCTTTATATTTACTATAATGAAGTTTTAGAGAGAAAGGTATTGGGACATGATCTAGCCGATGATATAGAAATGAAGGTTAGAGCCATTCAATAATATGTAAGGACTATAGAAATTTGACAGAGATTTTATACTAATAACCATCTACATGACCTATAATTTGAAGTTGGTGATAAGGTATTTCTATGAATTTATCTATGGATTAAAGAAGGGAAAATAATCCCTAAATATTTTGGTCTAATTAAAATACTTGATCATATCGGTATAGTAGAATATCATTTGGCACTTCCATAAAACCTCTCTCAAGTTTATGATGTGTTCCATGTATCACTCCTAAGGAAGTACATACATGATAAATCACATATAATAAACTTAGAGTTCATGAATATATAGTAGGGTATTTATTATGATGAATGACTAGTAGATATTATGGATCAAATAGAGAAAATTCTATAAAATAATACCACTAACCTGGTTAATTTTTTGTGGTGAAACCAATGGTGTAAAGAAGATGTGTGGAAACCTGAGGACATAATGTGAAAAAAGTATCCTCAGTTATTGGTACCAAAGTAACAAATTTCAATAGATAATTTAATTTTAAGGAGGTATAAATTTATTCTTTACATTATTTTGTATTGTATTAAATATTGAGTTTAGCTTCTATTATATACAACACTATGTTTAGCTTTCATTATACACAACACTGAGTTTAAACGAAATGTTTCATACTATTAAATATTATTATTTATTATGATAGTTATCAAAAATCCATTGGAATGGAGGGTATGAATAAGATTAACTAAATTATGAAAATATATGGCTTACACACAGATATATAATTATTTCATTTGTGACTAATTAATTATAAATTAAAACAAAAACCTTTTGAAAATATCAGAAATAATTTTCTAAAAAACTATTAATATGAACATAAACACATTTCACCTTAATAAATTAAAATAATAACTTTTGGTGAATTATTTTAATGAAATTTACATATAATATATTCAATGAAATTTTTTATAAATCATATTATATGTTTTCTATAAAAGAGATAATAATAAATATAGTTTTACACTTAAAATTGTATTTTATAGAAAATAGTTTTATTGCCTTTGGTATACTTATATTAAAATCAACCTTTAAAAATTTTAGAAAAAAATTGGAAAATTAAAACTCATTTTTAAAATCAAAATATCAGGATTAACTAGCGGTAAATTTTTGGTATTTTTCAAAAAAGTTTCTTTTTTTATGAACAGTAAAAAATACTGAATTTTAATTAAAAATTGTGTTTTAATTTAATTTAATTTATATTTTAAATTTTATTTTAAATTTTAATTAGGTAAATTATATATCCATTAATACTATATATATAATTTTAATAAATTTCATATTTAATTTTATATAAAAACTTTATAAACTTTTGAACATTTTATCTTTAAAAACCTAATATCTCATCGCATTTGTGGGATTAATTTTAAATTAAAATTTTCCACTTATTTGAATGGAATATAGAAAAATGGATTATATATTTGAAATTAGAATAATTATTATTTTATAATAAGTTCAACATAATATTTTACCAAAATTAATAGTGAATATAGTAAAAATTAATTATCGTGATTAATTTAAAAATGTGTTTACCAGGGGTTAAACCAAAAAGATGAAGATAAAAATACCATATAAACTTTTCTAAAAACTATTTTCTAGACATATTTTGGTTATTAATCCTCTAAGGTTCGCGTTTTCCCTATTTTGGACCCTTATGACATAAAAAATGTGGGAGACTCAATTCTTTTCATAAATACCATGTGTGTCCTCTCCCCCACATATAAAAGGCCACCCCCTCTCCTCTCTTCCTTACACATTCAATATAATTTTATTTGGAAATTACCTACCCAAATAACTTTTTAGATTCTATATTATCATCATAAAATCTTTATTTTTTAAAAAACTCAACCAATGAAGGATTTTAGTGCAAACCTACGGAGGACACTTAAAGAAGAGGTAATGTTCATCAACAAGCATTTTTGTTTTATTTAATCCTCCACCACTTCAATTATTAATATAAAATGTTGATATAATAACAAAAGTATCTTATATATAATTATATATTGTTATATTAAGGTATTAAACTAATACCACCTCCATTTACATCAAATGAGTTACGAAATCATCGCTTGTGCGTACGATGACTACCGCCTCATGAATCGTTGTCATTCATTATTCCATAACCACCTCTAAATATTGAAAATAATGATGGATTTATTTTTTATTTATGATATTTATTATATATTTATGCATCTTTAATTATTATATCACATATAACTTTATGATTTCCATTTTTTGGGAATATGATAATATCGATCATGTGTACGACGGACTACCACCTCATAAAGTGATGTGATTTATTCATGCTTTACATGGAAGGTATTAAATATGGGTTTAATGTAAATATGTGATATAAATGAAATAAAAAATATTTTTTAATTGTAATATATCATTTAACTTTATTTCTTCCACTTCCATATGAAAATGGAAACAATGTTCATGCATATATACGGTCTACTGTCTCCATGAATAGTGTATTTCATTTTTCATCACTAAATTTTATAGATTACTCTAAAGAGATATATAATAAATATACATGATATATATATCTATATATAATATTTAATATTATGAATATTATGGAACCAAGATCAATGTAAGTGGATGAAACATAAAAAATCAAAACATATATGAAAACAAAGCGGTTATTACTCTAACTGTGAATTTAACATGAGATTTTTAATAAAAGAGTAATAAAATCACATAAGTAAATAATATATGGTATATATATATAATTATTGTTATTTAATATATTTAAAATAAACTTTTATTTATTACACATGATTTTAAAATGAGTATAAAGGAATTCAAGACTCATGGTAATGGATTGGTGTCTCACTTTTTACTTTTGTGAGACACATTCCATATTCACCACCTATTTCTTTTATGTGATGTACACACGTACCATGAATGTATTTTATGATTATTTTCCTTAAAATTATTTGGATTTACATATCCATTTTACCATCTATATTTCATGGGTTTTACAATTCAAAAGTTACTAAAACGAATTTTTTTTCTAAATGTGCCTTCTTTGAGACATATGGTTATGTCATGAAACTCCCTTTTTATGGGGTGTATATACATCCAATTTTAAATGTAATATTAGGAATTTATTTATCCTCATGATATTTTAATTTTATTTTAATTTTATTCCTTCATGCTAATTATGTTTTAAAGTTACCAAAGTGGTAAGAATTTTATGTTACAATCTCATCATTTATTAGGGTTATTTCTGATTATGTCGGTATTGTTGATATCTCATGATCTACCTCTCAATAATTCTCATTAATATTCTTATTATATGTTTATTCATTATATATTCATGTAGTATTACCAATTTTACAATCTTTGGTAATTAAAAATATTGAGAAAATGTTTTTAAGAAAACCAAACATTATTTCACTCTTCGGTCAGGAATCTATTTTCTTATAAAACCATGTTTTCTAAAAAAAATATAAAAAATGTTTTTTTATTCTCTAAATTATTTATTAAAGAAATTTTTAAAAGTGTTTTTATTTTAAATTTTTTTAAAGTAATATTCATGTCATTTTCGATATATTTTATGTTTTTACTGAAAATGTGAAAGGAATCTTCATTTTAACTTTTATGACATGAATATAATTTCTTAACATCATGAATAATCATTGCATCAAAGATTACCTCATAAGTATTAAATTTTATTTTCAAAAAATATTGTTTTAAAATGTTTTATTTAAAAAAAATTCAAAGTGAAAAGGATATTTTCCTTAAGAAATGTTTTAAATGGTTATTTAAAGCTTCCTTTATAAGTTTTCACGGTTATTTTAAATATTTTTTTTTAATTTTTTTTAATTTTTAAAAATAATTTTTTAAAGAAAACATATTTTCCATAATAAATGTCCTAAGAAATATTTCAAAATTATTTTCCATCTAAGATGACATCAGTTGATGTTACGTATGATTCACTTAGGATATGAACCAAGGATACTATTCTTACTCATTCTATGAATAGTTTATTATGGAAAAATGTTTATGAAACTAGTCTCTCTTTTATAGGTTATACAATTTTGGAATTATTACGAAACCCACTTCTTTTTATGGGTTATTTTATGATAAAACTATGAAATAATTATGAAACCCATCTCTTTTATATAGTTTATGATACAATGAAATGTTTAAGAAACCAATTTCATTTTATGAGTTATGATATGATGAATTTTTGGGATATTGCAGAACACATGAGTATTATTTTCATTATGTGATGGGTGAGAACTATATATTCCTCCAATGTATTAGGTAAATATTTATATCTCATGATATAAAAATTGGAAACTAGTTCATTGGCTTGATCCACTATGGGAGACAGTTGTGTCTTGATCCACTATGAGAAATAGGTGTCTCCCAATCCACTATGGGAAATAAGCATGTCCTGATCCAAAATGGGAAAATAGGTGATACGTCATGATCCACTATATTGATAGTCTTTATATTTAACCTTGATTTATGAAATGGTTTTCTATATTTATGATGGTGACACACTTTTATGACATGAGCTTATGGTTCATTATTGATTTATAATGATTTATCACTATTATGGACCATTTTTTCAGAAAAAAATAATGTTTTATACCATGAAACATGTTTATGATCAATGCATGGTTTTTTGTGAAATTTTTAAGTTATGTTAATGATCAAATTACATTATTCTTATCTTAGGCTTTCATATGATCATATATTGGTTTCTCTTATGTTTACCCTTATTGAGCATCTCAGAACACCCTTTCTTATGTTTACTTTCCCCCAGTTATGAAGAAAGGTTTTATGTAGGGTATGTCTATAAGAATTACTAAATATGAAGATATTTTTGGGAAAAATTAAGATATTTCAATAGATTAGAATATTGTGGTCAATTTTTCCAAAGGAGAAAGCTATTACGGTCCTCAAGAATGCATTTTTGTAATTTAAATAATATTCATCTAAAAATATGTAATATCCATGTATGATACCCTGGGTCATTATAATTGTGATATGGAATTTTTGAAAAACAATTAGACTAAGAAAACTCTAGAGCCCACATGCATTGAAATTAGTGTACCTAAGAGTGGTCTCCCTATAAATTTTCCCATTCCCTTTTTCACTACCAATGAGGGAACTAGCATTCTTGTATCTTAGCAATATATGGGATCCAAATCAGTAGTTTCTATTAAAAAATATTGACAAGTTGTTAATATATTTATAGTTTCTCATAGGAAGGAGTTATATAGTTTAAATTTTTGTCCTAATTGTCTCATAATTGATGTCCAAACCCCAATAAGAAGTTTTTAGGGGTTGTTGAAACCATGGGTGTAACACCTAGAGATTTTAAAAGTGAAACATCATGTTTGATAGTCTATATGACATGAAATTACATGATTAGAAGAGGATTTCACACCCTAATACTTTATGATATGTTATTTTTAAATAAATTCAATATTTCTGATATCTTGTGATGCACACAATGTCAGGTTAAAACGTAACATGATACTCTATTAAAATATTATTATTATTATTATTATTTAAACATGACCATTATAACTTATCTTTTAAGCTGGTGGGTATTAATAGAAATAAATAAATTATGAAAATTATATAGTTTACACATTTATAAAATAAAAAAAATTATTATTTATTTATTATAAACAAAATAATGATCACTTGAAACAAAATCAAATGTTTTCAGAAAAATTGTATTTTTCAAAAAGTTTGTTTAATCGATATTTACACAAAAAATTTAAAATTAATTTTTACTAATTTTTGAAAATTTATTTGCAAAAACAAAAATTCATTTTTGAAATGTACATGTCAAAATTATATTTGGGGTAATTTTTTATAATTTTTTTAAAAAATAATCTCTTCATGAATAGTAAAAAATACTTATTTTTAATAAAAAATGCATTTTTTTAAATTATTTTCAATGTTAAATTATATTTTAATTTTTTTATAATATAAAATTAGTTCAATTATATTAAAATTTTACTAATTTGGGTCATTAGAATCAATTTTATTTTAAATTTTGATATTTTTTTAAACTTTTGAATCGTTTTCTTTAGAAAAAACCATTTTCGACGTGTCTGGAGGTTTACTTTTAAATTGAATTCCCACACTTATATGAATTATATTTGGAAAAATAGATTTAATATTTTTAATAATCATAATTTATATTATATTATAATTTCTATTTATTTTTTTATGATAAATAATAGTGAAAACAATAAAATTTATTGATCATGGTTATGGTAAAAATAAGTTTATATGGTAGTAAAACTAAGAATATAAGGGTAAAAATGACATAAAATTTTTCCAAATACCGTTTAATAGAAATATTTCAAGCTTATATCATCTAATTTTTCATAATGACCCATATTTTGAGGTATTTTTCTTGATTAAAATGTGCGTATCACTTTTCTTTTTCAAATATTTCAAGTGTGTACTCTTCCCCACAAGACCACGCCCACTCCTCTCCTATTAACAGTTTAAAAATAATTTAATACTTCCAAAACATCAAAATTATTTTCCTTAATTTCATCCCCACATCCCAGTGGTATTATTTTGATTTGGAATCCATCCAAATAAAGCTTTAAGTATAAACCTAAATAGTCTCTTTGAAGAAGTGGTAAAATTATTAAACTTGTGTATTTATTTTATTTTCTCTTCTACATCATTTAAATCATATTAAAATATGATAAATAATAAAACTAGTATCCACTATATACTTATATGTTATTTTTTTTATTTAATAACCTATATCCATCTCCACTTCCATAAAATGGGAAACAAAATAGTTGATCATGTGTATGGAGGACTATCACCTCACGAACCGATGTAATTTTTTTTCCATAAACACATTTTAATGATAGATATAATGATGTATTTAAAATATTTATATGATGTTTTTTATATTATTATACTTATATAATTATTATATCACATATAAATTCTTACTTTCCATTTTGTTGGGCATATGATAACGTTGATCGTGTGTATGAGGGACCACCGCCTCGTGAAGTGATGTGATTCATTTTTCACATAAATTTTACATGGTAGGTATTAAGGGTAAATTAAATGAATATATATGATAATTATAAAATATTAATAATTTTTTAAATATAATATCGCATCTAACTTCCTACCTTCTCATTCGTTGGAAAACAATAATGTTCTGCATGCGTACGTGTGGACTACCGCCTCTATGTAATGATATGAAATGTTTTTCATTTTATTTTTACATGGATGGTAATAAGGATGTGTTTTATTACTATAAATTATATAATTTAAATATTAATGATTATTTAATGTTTAATTAATATTTATTTTCTATTCGTTCTATTCATTGAGAAAAATGGAATCAACCTTCATGTGTATGTATAGCCTATCGTCTCCATGAACGGTGTAGTATATTTTCAATCTATAACTTTTATATATTACTATAAATAAATATATAACGAATATATATGATATTTACATCATGTTTAACATTATTTATATTATTTAACCATGATCAATATTAAAGTACCAAAATTACCAAACCAAAACATACATGAAAAGTGAAGCAATTATCACCAGAAATAGTGATTTTAACAAAGAATTGGTAATAAATAGGTAATAAAAGACTACAATTAAATTATATATGGTATAAAATATATTATTATGGTTCTAAAATATATTTATAAAAAAATTCATATTTATTATATAAGAGTTTCAAATTCATATTAAGGAAATCAAACCTGAGGTAAGGGTTACTCATCTCACTTTTACTTCCGTGAGACATTTGCCATATTCACCACTTATTATTTTTTATAGTGTATATTCTACCCATTTTGATATATTATATCATGAATATACTTATATTAACTATAATTAAATTTTTATTTTTAGTTATTTATTTCATGGGTCTTATGATTTAAAAGTTACCAAAGTGGTAAGGGTTTATTTTATAATCTCTTCACTATTCAGGATTGTTTATGTTTAAGTATACCTTGGGATAATTATTTGATATTTATATATTAAACATAATATATTTTAACCACATATGGTTATTCATTAATTTTAAAGTAACAATACTGTTTCTTATCTCTTTAGTTCTTAAAATGATTGAGATTTTTTTAAAGAAAATACGACTTTATTTATATCTTTTGTGGAAAATCCTTTTTCACCAAAATATATATTTTCTAAAAATATTTTAATTTTTTTTAATATTCTAAAAATTATTTATTAAATACATTTTTCTCATATTTTACTTTTTTTAAAAAAAATTAATTAAATATTGATCCCATTTTCCAAATAAGGCCCGTTTTGTTTTTATAAAAAATGAGAAAGGAATATTTTTTTTAATTTGTATTGTATGAATAGAATTTCCCACTATCACGAACACTCAATGTTTTAAATATTCTTTTATAAGTTTAAATTTTTTTTTTCAAATAAAATTGTTTTATTTTTTAATATCTTGTTTTAAAAGGTGATTTTCAAAGTGCAAAGTTTATTTTCTCAAGAATTCTATAAAAGATATTTTCAAGGAATTTATATTCATCAGTGAGAACAACTCTTTTTATTCATGTGATATAATAGGGATATGATTTAATGAAACTATAATTATTATTTATCTAGATGTTTTATATCTATTTTTATATAATAATTACTATTTTATTAAAATTCACCACATTAATCTAGAAGGTTTATTATTATGTTTATTTATTGGGGTAAGTACAAACATTTCATATGTTATTTTTTCAATATAAATATTTATATTGACTGTGTTTTACCTCTTTCATGTAAGTAATGAATTGGAATTATTAATTGACAGGTGGGGCCTGAAATCAAATAGCCCCTTGATGCATTGGAAGGTCTCATTAGACAAATCATTTAGCCAAATTAAATGGGTTTTCATCAATAGTTTTAAAATTTATTTTAAAAGGACCTAATAGTATGTTTAAGATGTTTAAAATTATGAGTTCCCTCATTATGATATCAATTATTAATTTCTATATGTTTATTAGATTAACTAGAATATCCGTGGATAAGTTTCAAGCTAATGTGATTATATATATAGCTTTATTTTATCACTATTTATTCATTCCATATTGTGTTCAAGTTATAATTTAAATGGAATGTGTTTCAGTTATTTACCTTTACATATTCATTATGATTATTTAGTCATGATATCTTTCACTATACACACACCCTTTCTAAGCATCTGAGATTACCCCTTTCTTTTGTTTTTCCCTAGGATATCCAAAATTGTTTATGACTTTTTTGTGGGGATATTAAATGTAGAATAACAAATTTATCAAAGAAAACATTTTTTATATTTTATGTTTTCAATTGTAATATGAATTTCAAGTATTTATCTATTTTACCAAGACTAATAATCTATTTAGTCCTTTATGATGTGATTCCTTGTATCTTATGAAAAAGTAATAAAGTAACCATTGACTCTAGGTTACTATGAT
The DNA here is from genome assembly GCA_963277665.1 of Viscum album. Classification (NCBI taxonomy): domain Eukaryota; kingdom Viridiplantae; phylum Streptophyta; class Magnoliopsida; order Santalales; family Viscaceae; genus Viscum; species Viscum album. The sequence continues at coordinate 320,264,658 of OY728159.1, forward strand.
CAGGGTCTTTACATTTGGTATAAGAGGAAGTTTATTAGAAATATTATGAAATATATTTAAGAAAACATAAAAAGAGATACCATAAGCCTAATATTTACTTTGAGGATAATTTTAGAAGAACATCCTAATGTTCTATAAATAAATAGACTATATGGTTTTTCCTAAAGATAAATCTCTTTTTTGGATACTATAAGTGGATATGGTCTAGAAAAAATGTACATAGGGGTAATAACTCCAAAAAAAGAACATTGTACTTGACTCAAGTGTTACCTAGTACATGATAATATTCCATATTATGCACCTAGTTGAACACTCCTAGGGGATATACTTGGGTTAATTTATATTTTATTTACAAACCAGTATTAAGGATTCAAAATTATTTTTATGATTTAAAAACATTCCCAAAGAAACCTTGTTTATGATTATGATATCATCTATGCATATTTTTTTTTAATTTCTGTTAAGTGTTTCACTTGTTTTGGGACTATACATTATGTTTCATTATGTTATGATCTAATATAGTGTATGAAATTATTTGGAAATGGATCTTAGTGGAAGTAATGGGAACCGTATCAATTAACATACTCTATATAGGGATTTCCATCCTGTGAAGCAAAATGAATTTGTAGCTAGAGCTATAACTAGAACTGATCAAATTGTAAACATATTGGGGAATCTAAATCAGGTTATGATAAATAAAATTTCCTGTATGGAGAAACTTTTATATCCACAACATAGTGTGGCAATGTTATATTACTTTACTCATCAACAACCTTCATCATTAAATGGAACTGTGAATCCATTTTTAGTTGAGAAATGGATAAGTTCATCAGAGAGGATATTTCTCACTTTGGGAAGTAATGAATAGGAGAAGGTTTTTATGGAAGTTTATCAGGTCTCAATGGATGTGGATCAATGGTGGTCATTTATTTAAAATTTTAGGGATGAAAAATAAATAAAAAACATAGAATATAAAGATTTTAAGGTTCTATTATTGTAAAATTATTTTCCTCATGAGTAATGAGAGGACATGGAGATGCAATTATTGAGTCTAGGAAAAAAGGAAGAGGAAAATATTTATAGATATAAAGAAAACTTTACAAGGTTATAAAGGTATTCTATGGACTATATAAATAATCCAATAAGCAATATTGACCATTTATTTGATTGGTTAAAGATTGTTCTTTAAAGGGAAATAGTCTCCAAAACCTTCTCATCATATGAGGACATAGTATCATGTGTTATCAAAAAATCTAAATAATTCTTCAAGTCTTATGAATTTTAAGGGAATCAATAAAAAAATAGGATAATAAAGAAAATTATAGATAAGGGGAAGAAGTGAAAGAAGGTTTTTCCCACATGTGATAATTGTGGAAGGAATCACCCCGATACATTCCTAACGGGAATGTGAGTTTGATACAAGTTTGGATGTAAAGGCCACCATGTTTGTGATTTTAAGGGAAATAAAGAAACCACCAATTTTCATTTCTTCAACTGTAATGAGTTGGGTCACTATGAAAATGAGCACCTCAAGCATCAAGGGAATATACCTCAAAATAAGAAAAGGGATCAAGGTCAAGATTATGTTATTACTATAGAAGAAGTGGAATGATTAAATTTATTATGTTTGGATTCAATAATTATGTTATAGGAGTATTTTATCAACAATATTTTGTTTTTAAGAAATATGAAATTTATAAGTATTGTACTCAAGTAATATTTTTGTAAGTATTTTCAAGAATATTTTTAATGTTATTGATGTCCAAGAGAAGCGATTATATGGAAAGTTTATATTTTTGGAAAACACATGATTGAGGAAGGATAAACCTTAAAATATTTATGATGATGAGATAATAATGATAAATAGATTTTAATGAGATAGTACTGATTCCCTTGTAATTTGTGGGTGATTTGATGGTTTTTTTATCATTGATGGAGCTTACTATTTTTTTTTTAAATTGTGGAATAAATTTTATAATTTGATATTTTATTTATAGAGTCAGGATAAAAATATTTTTTAAAAGTGTTAATTTTTTCATTAAGGTTTTATAGGGATCATGTTATTCACATATTTGGAATGATACATTAAGATCCACTTTATGTTGGCTAAGAATATAATGTTATGTTGATTAGTGACCTCCCTTCTAAATTTTTGGACTTTGAATTTTGTTGAAATATTTTAGAAAGGTCTTAAGGATAATTATTTATGGAATGTATGAAGTTGAAATTTGGGTGTTTTTGGATAACACATGATAAAAAATTTGGTTTCTGAAAATATCAGATGAAGAACTATCATTCATTTATTGATCTTACGACCCGTTAAATATTATTTTTAGTTATTCATGCATAGAAATTAATTTTGGATATTCATTTATTAGAGTAATATATGATATAAAAACTGATCCAAGTAAAGGAAAAGGATTAAATTTTACTTTCCAAATAATTATATATCCTTATGTTCTTTTTTTAGATAGTAAATGAATTTATCAACTCCATAAAAAGGATCTTGAAACCAAAATATTATCATAATACCTTCATTTTTGATGAACTGATGGCCTTTTCACCCTTTATGGATTTATGGTTTTATGTTTATTAACACTCACTATATCACCCACTTTATTGTGATCAATGATCTCTATCAATATTCACAATTATTTTCACTTTTCATCTATGTCTATATATTTACATCCCACCAATGTTCTCTTATTTGGAAACCTATTTATGTGTTATTTGAGATGACCTCTATATTTTATTTTCTATATTATTACGAGGTTATTTTATTAACTCTTTTATTATGTTGGTTAAAAAAAATTTATTTTCAAAAATCAAACAATTGATTACTAAGATTAATATTAAATTGTGAGAACATAATTTATTTAAGGGGTAAAGAATGTAACACGCCATGATTTTAAAAGAGGAACATAATGTTTGATAAAATATATGATATGAAACACCAATATTATAATAGAATGTAACACCCCAATAATTTTCAAAATATTTATTTTTAAATAAATTTAATCTTTTTGATAGCTTGTGATGCACGCAATATTGGGTTTAAACGAAACATGATACTCTATTAAAATATTATTATTTAAACATGATCATTATAATGCAGAAATTAAGTTGGTTGATACGAATAGAACTAAATAAATTATAAAAAAATTATACTTTAACCATATTCAAAATAAATTAAATGGTTGTGCAAATATTATAAATATAATATGAATCATTTGAAAGAGAAAGAAGAGTTTTATGAAAACTATCATTTTCTAAAAGGCAGTTTATTCTCACTTTGTACACAAAATTTAAAATTATTTTTTGCGAATATTATAAAATTTATTTGAGAAAATAATTTTCATTTTGAAATAAACTTGTCCAAATTATCTTTGGATATTTTTATATAATTTTATGAAAATATAACTTTTAGATCAATAGTGAAAATAATGATTTTTAATGAAAATAATTTTTTTATATAAATTATTTGAAAAGTTAAATTATATTTAAAATTTGTTTTAATGTAAAATTAGTTCAATTATACTAAATTTTAACTAATTTAGTCTATTATAACTAATTTTATATTGAATTTTAATATAAAAACATTTTAAACTTTTAAAAGTTTTTCTTTGAAAAAACCTGTTTTCAACGCCTACATGGGTTTAATTATAAATTAAATTATTCAAATACATTGGCTATAATTTTTAAAAATGAATTCCATATTTTTATTAATAAAAATTTATATTATATAATGATGTCAAATTATTATTTTTACTATAATCAATAGTGAAAATAGTAAAAATTACTTACTATGGTTATGGTAAAACGTGTTTATTGAGGTTTAAATTAAGAACATAATGGTTAAAGATGACCTAAATTTTTAAAAAAATTCTATTATATGGAAATATTTATACCATATACCACATAATTTTCTTTAATGAACCAATTTAGAGGCTCTTTTCATGATAAAAATGTTGATATCGCTTTTTTTCCCAAAATTTCCAATTGTGTCATCTCCCACACTTATAAAAAACCACCCCTATTCTCTACTATTCACCCTTAAAAAACCCTATTGTTCAAATATTACCTACCAAAATATATTTATTAATTATTATAATACATATTATAGGTATTATTTTTATTATTATTCCCTACTAAGAAGCATTTTCGAATAAACCTAAAGAGGATCTTTGAAGAAGAGGTAAAATTCATAAATGTACATATTGGTTTTATTCATTCTTCCAACTACTTAAAAACATTTTAAAATTTGATAATATAATAAATAAATTGTACCATTTATATTTATATGTTATTATTTTAATTTAATAATATATATCCATATCCACTTCAATCAAATGGGAAACAAATATGTTGATCGTGTGCACGACGGGCAACCGCCTAACGAACCGATGTAATTTTTTTCCTTCACTACAATTAAAGGATGGATATAATGATGGATTTGACATATTTATGTGAGATTTATAAAATTATTAAACTTATTTAATTATTTTACAACATATGCATTCTTACTTTCCATTCCGCGGGGGATAAAATAACGTCGCTTGTGTGTACGATGGACTACTGCCTCATGAAGCGATGTGAGTCATTTTTCACTTACTCTTTACATAGAATTTATTAAATATAAAGTTAAATATTATATTTGATATTTATGAATTGAAAATAATTTTGGAAATATAATATAACATGTAAATTCCTACGTTCTTACCCATTAGAAAACAATAATGTCATTCATGGATATGTGTGGACTACCACCTCCAAGAAACGATGAAAAATGTTTTTCAATTTTTTTCATAGATGGTAATAAGGATGTATTTTACTAATATAAAATATATATATTAAATAATAATAATTATATAATTATATAATTAATATTAATTTTCCTTTCATTCCATATATCAAGAAAAATAGAAACAACATTTATGCGTACATACAGGCTACCATCACTATGAATGGTGTAATCCATTTTCTATCTATAAATTTTACAGATTACTAAAAATAAATATATAATGAATATATATTATATTTATATCATGTTAAAATTTTGTATATTATTTAACCATGATCAATATAAAATGACCAAATTTACCGAACCAAAACATACATGAAAAACCAAGAAATTATCATCCGAAATAATGATTTTAACAAAGAATTGCTAATAAACAGTTCATAAAATAGTTTATATAAACCATATATATTATAAAATAAATTATTATGTTTATTTAATATATTTATAATAAACATATATTTATTATATAGGATTTTTGAACATGTACTAAGGAAATCAAACCTAAGGTAAGGGTTTATTGCCTCACTTTTACTTTTGTGAGACATATGTAATGTTAACCACTTATTGATTTGTAGTGTATATACTGTCCCTTTTGATATGTTATATCATGAGTATGTTTATTTATTTATATTTTCTGTCAAAAATACCTTTTCATAAAAATACATTTTTTCTAAAAAAATAAAAAATTATTTTTATCATTAGTCAAATGATTTATTAAATAATTTTTTAACCTTTTTTGAATTTTTACAAAAACTTTTGAAAGTAATATTCATGTCGTTTTCCAAAAAAGTCCCATTTGGAGTTAATTAAAAATGTAAAAGTATTTTTTTAACTTGTATATAATAAACATAATTTACCTCTATCATTACCAATAAATGTTTTAAAGATTCCTTTATAAGTTTCAAAGTTTATTTTTAGTGAAAATTATTTTCAAAATGTTTTTAGAAATTTTAGTTTTAAAATGTGATTTTCAAAGTTCAATGGCTATTTTAATCAATAATGTTTTAAAGGATGTTTTCATGGAATTTCTATTCATTAATTAAAAAAATTATTATTATAATTATGGTCCCCTAGGGATATATTATAATGAAACCATCCTTATTATTTCTCTGGATGACTTATGATCATTTTTCTTGGGGATGTACTATTTTGTTTATATTCACCATATTACTCTGGATTTTTTATGATTATGTTTATTAACTAGGGTAATTATTAATATTTTTATGTTATTTTTTCAATATAAACATCTATGATTATTATGTTTAACCTCTTTTATATAAGAAATGCATTGAACTTATTAATTGAATTTTGGTCAACATAATTATATATCCCATTGATATATCAAAAAGTCTCATTAGAAAATTCAGTTGTACAAATTAAATTTTTTTCACCTATAGTGTTAAACTATCTTGTGAGTATATGTTTTAGATGTATGACATTATGCATTCCCTCACTAAGATATCTCTTATTAATTTCCATGTAATTATTCAATTCGTTATAATATCCATGGATAAGTTTCTGGATCTTGTGATTATTTATATGGATTTATTTTATCATCATTTATTCCTGCCATATTATGCTCTAATAATTTTTTAAATGGAATGCGGTTCAAATTTTTAACTTTCCATATTGATTATTCTTATTTATTCCTAACAGCTTCTATTGAACACATACCCTTACCAAGAATATGATCGCAAACCTTTATATTATTTTATTTTCCACATGATTCTAGGAAGTGTTTCAAGATTGATATGTATGGATAAGTTATGGGGAATAATGGAGTTCTCAAAGAAAACATTTTTTGTATTTTATATTTTAAATTTTAATTTGAATTTTAATTATGTATCTAGTTTACCAATATTACTAAACTATTTGGTCCTTCCTAAAGTGATTCCTTGTATCTTATTCCAATGTAATAAAGTATCCATCAACTATGGGATTCTAGGGTTGGGGTATTTATAATGGTAATTATTGACAGCACCTTAAAGGGTGATAAATATACATATAGTGAAAAAATAAAAAACCTCAAAATATATTGAAAATAATAAAAATAATCTAGAATAGGGCTCACCTTCACGTGTTGTCAAAATATTTAATTACGATGATCCCATTTTCTCACCCCAAGAAGGGTTTCTTTTCTGGGATGAGGGAGTAATCAAATAGTGTGTTAGGTTATAAAAGGAAACATGTTTTGGAAACTTACACAAATAAAATTAAGTAAAATAGTGGATGAATGGTCATTATGGGTGTTATATTTTTTTAAAATGCTGATGAACTCTTATGAGGAGTATTCAATACAATACTTCTCTATCATGATGATATTTATTCCCTCAATACACTTATCTAGAACCAAATTAAAATTCATGAAGAATATGATGGGAAAGTATAATTTCAATGGTATTTTTATTAATTTAATACTACAAATAAGAAGAAGAAGAACATAAATAATAAAAAGGGACTGTGAAAGATAATTATGCATCAACATAGTATCATAGTTAAATAAGGTATATAAATCATAAATAGGAATAGGCACTAGAATTTTACTTATCTCATGGGGATTATTACTCACTTAATAAGGATTATATATCATTGAAATGATTATGTGGTTACTTTTTGGTTTTTTTAATTGGGTGATTATTTTATATTTAAGTGGATTTCAATAAAATAAAAATTATATTTAAAAAATATAAGAATTATGTTGAGTAATTTGGAAAAGTACTTAATATTTATAATTTCAATTTATTCTTGGAAATTTAGTTAAAAATTTAAAATTTAGTGTTATAAAATAATATAATTGCCTTAGATTGACCAATAGTTGGAAAATATTTCCTTTTATTATCTTAATGATCACAAATAATGTATGGATGAGATTAATTGTGGTACTATGGTGTTGGATTAGTTTAACTTTTTAGGAGAATTTACATTCTTTAATGACTAGGCACAATTATCAAAAATTTTTGTTCAAATTATCTAAAATAGTGTAAGGAGGTGATTAAATAATAGAATATTAGTGGATTTGAGGCTTAATAAAAGAAAAAAATTAATTAGTAAAAAATTAATTTATAAATTGTGCAAGTTATATGATTAAGTATTAATTTTTATAGATATTAAAAATAACATTAAATAAAATGCATAAAAAAAATTAATGAATTTAATAGATGTTTTCATGTGAATTTTAAAAATTCACTTATTTTTTATAATTTTTCAAAAAATCATGTGAAAAAAATCAAGATGATATATTTTCTCTTCAATAGTGTGGGGAACTATGCTTTAGGATAAGTAAGAGTTTATGTGTGGGGGTATTTGATATGCGAAAAATATCATGGAATAAAGGGATTATTTTTTATTTAATTTAGGATAGTTATAACTTTATTAGTTTAATATTTAGTGTTATATTACATATTTCGTTAATATAAAAAATAGAGCATAATAATAGTATTAAAATGTTGATTTTATATTTTTTAGATTTTTAGATCAAATTCAAATATTTTAATAAATTTTAATTATTTATTTTTTCATAAAATAAAAAACCATGTCCTAGTAGACCCTAAATGCATCTTCAATTTAGGGATAAATATAAAAAAATGAATATCAATAAGAAATTGTAATATATAAGAAAAATATTTTGGATATAAGAAATTCAATTAAAAAAAGGAAAAATAATGAGAAAATGCATTTTGTGATAATTATAGTATGGTAGACGAAGAATTTGAACTTAAATTATGATATACGGAAGTGTACTGGTAAATCTATGATGATCTCCAGTAGAGAAATAATTAAAAATAGATCATTGTTATTTATAATCAATTCATAATTTTATAGAAGTGATAAGATATAAAATTTAAACCATGTACTGGAATATAGGAACATTCCACTATTTATAGAGATTTTAAATTTGAATAGAGAAAACATAGAAAATATTTCATGGTTTAAATCTTCATGTTGTAGCTTCAAACATTTGAACCTTTTTTATAAATTTAGAAGAATATAGATGGAAAAATTTATCTAGAATATAGAGGAAAATTTACTATAAGTTTCATGAAACTTTAAGGTAGTGTATTAATAGTAATTAAGATATAAAATAACTCTTTTCTATGTTGAACATTAATTTTTTCAAGGGTTTTTATAGAAATATGGATGAGAAACCATATTTTTTCTAAGAATTATTAATAAAGGATTACTGATATATGAATTTATTTTATATTTAATAATAATTTAATTGAGTTTATTCATTCATTAATTGCTATAAAATATTTCTCTTTTAATAATATTGAATATCATTTTTCAATTGAGGCATTGTATTTAGTGATTAAAAAAGATTGCTTGAGTTTTTTCTTGACCAATGAATTATTTAATTTGTCTATATTTAAAATAAAAATAGTTCATTGTATTTGTAAGTGAATTTTATTAATTAATCAGGGGAAAAAATTTATTTAGTGATAGAATAACAAAATTAAACCACAAGTATATTTATATTTGATTCCAAAAAGAATTATTTATTCACTATTGATATTGTAATTATAATTATTTCATGATTCGATATTTATGATTCTTAAAATAATATTTTTTTGAATTATATTCATATATATATATATATATTTTATTTTAAAAAATAGTTATTCAAAATTTTCAACTTAAATTTTGGATCAAATTAGTATTCTAAGGACTTTGAGTTCATTATGGGATCAACCTTTGACTCTCTTATTATTATTCCTTTATAGTTAGTTTGAGTAAGAGTTGCATAAATTTTTAAATCTTGTTTTACCATGATAATTAATGATGCCTTGTGGGTGGTCAAACATAATCTTTATATATTTACTATTCTTCATGCCTTGAAATTTTTTGTAACAATTTTTTTAGTGAGAATTTTTTGGTACACACTTACTATAAAATTCTCAAAAACATTTACTATTTAAGGGATTTAAATCTAAAGAAAATGTGATGGATTTAATATATATATTCATTTTAATTTTTATTTAATTATAAAATAGAAAGGGAAATTTAATGGTTTATGTGAATAAAAATATTTATGTGACAACCCATGTTTTCAATTTTCATATTTTCGAAATTATAATTTTATTCTTGAGATAAAATTATACAATTTTTAGATTGTTTTTGATTTTTTTTGGGATACACGGTCTATACATGGTTTGAAAATTCACACATAATAACCTTGTGGTATAATATTTTTGAGAAATTGAGTGATTCATGGTTAGTGCACACCATTTATGATAATTGTGCATCCTTGAGAGTAAAACCAAAATTTAAGGTTTCATGCCTAGGCAACCTAAAAACAAAACTAATTGATTTATGGGTTTTTTTGAGGATAAATGAAACATGTTTTATAATATTATTTATATTGTAATGTTTTTTATATATTATAGTTATGTTATTATAAAATATATTTATGAATGTTATGTCATGTGTATTTTTTTCCATATTTATTTGAATTTATATTTGATAAAGAATATTTTAATATCATTATTTAGTATTTATATGATGTAAGTTTTTTTTGATAGTCCCATGTATTTTTATTTTGATATGATAAATAATATTATTATACAATAATTATTAGGTAAATTAACTATTAAATAAATATATAGGGGGATCTTTGACATGAAATGAGGGGAAATCCTCATTCCTCACTCCATTAAGTCATGGATCACATGTAGGATGATGAGATCTTTCTCAACTCTTCAATAATTTTACTTCCATGGGGTATTAACTATGGATATCAATGATTTATCTCTCGTTTTCTTTTTTTTTTTCATATTGAATTCCTTATCTTTTGTTTTCTTGGCATCTAGGTTTATATTATTTTAAGGGATTCTCTATGTTAAGGAAAACACTTAAAATCCATTGCGTTTTTATAGATTTCATTAGAGGCATTTTATAAGGTTCATATACATATCATTTTGAGTGGTATCATTGTTATGTAAATTTTAAGTAAGTCATTTCCTTTATTTGGGATTTGTAATATTGTTCTATTTCTATGTTTTTATAGTTTTAAGATGTTTTAATTGAACATTTAGATTTTTATATATGGTTTTATGATCATCATACCCAATAAAATTTATGGATTGTTCCAAAAGGTATGTGGATATAAGTAATTCTCATTTTTTATTAAACCATTATTTCTTGTAATTAAAACCCAAGAGACACTCTAAGAGGGGGTTAATGAGGGTATTTCCTATCTCAAATTTTTATTTCAATCGATTATATCTCTATTAGATCTTATTCCCATGTTAGTAGGGACTAATGTTCAATATTTTGATTAATTACTTTCTCACAAAAACTCATAAAATCTAAATAATGAATGTGAAAATTTAAAACAAACCACATATAAAGTTTTTATTTGGTTCTTCCACACCAAGAAACATATAAGGAGTATACACTTGGAATTATATCAGCATCCTAAAAAATACATTATAAAATCACATATTAAGTGGATAAAATATTTATCTAAATTCACTCTTCACCAAGTCTCAGTGCCTATATAATTTAGGTTAAGTTACACTTCACTAAGTCTCACTACATGTACAATAGTTTAGAATGGTGCCTCACTCGCCTGGGATTCTCAAGATCTCGTCTTTCCTTTCATCTTCTAGGGTTTCATCCTCCCTGGAGGTGATGAATCATTCACCTCACTCTAATCAGGTTCTCTTTTCTCTTCATCGTTTGTTCTGGCCTGCGGTTTCCCCTACATCCTTCTTCTCTATCGCTCATTCTTCTTTGGATTTCTTGTCTTCGTTTCGCTTCCCTACTCCATGAGGTGCTTAGGTTTCTTCCCGGCTGCCTCTACCATGCTCTGACCTCGCATTCCTTCTCCCCTCTCTATGTTGGATTTGGAGCAAGGGATACTCTGAGGTTTTGGGAAAGCGATTTGACGGATGTCGGATTCCCAGGCGCTGCTGGAGTTGGCTCTTCTTGCTTGGGTTCCATCCCAGTTTATTCTTTTTTTTGTTGGGATTTCTTCATAGGGTTTCTTCCTGGGGCTTCTTTACAGGGATTATTCCTCGGCCATCTCACCGTTATCTAACCTAGCATTCCATCTCCCCTCTCTAGGTTGGATTTGGAGCGATGGATACACAGGGGTTTTGGGCCTTGAGGTTCGGCGGTCACGGAGTTCCCCAAGTCGGCCTTCGTTTGTTTTTCTTTGTTTGGGTTTCATTCCCAGTTCTCTATTGATTCGGTTTCATTTAGGGATACTACCCCAGTTTGGTTTATCTTTTTGTTTTCTCCCTCAATGGTGGTTTGTGATCTATGGTGGTGGTTTCATTCTCTAGTGTTGATCATTGGTGGCGTGAAGATGAGACGGTGGCAGCATCTATTTGACGGTGGTTTCTGTTGATGTCTTGAGGTGACAAATTTAGTGTTGTTTTTGATTTTGTGAAGTCGGTGACATGATGGTGCCAAGTTCATTTGGTGTTGAAGATGGTGGGGTGAAGGTATATGGGGTTTACTTCTTGGTTTATTTTCTGGTGTTTTTCGTTCTCGTGGTACTGATACAGGCTGGCGGTTCCTCTGGCCGCCAACCGATAGAGTTCATGACGACGGTGCTTGGAGAGGGGTTGATGGTGAAGGGATGATGCATTATGTGATGCGATTATGGTGGTGGCTATGTGGATACAACTTGAAAGGCTTCTCCTCGGTCCATGAAGTGGATCTCGTAGCCTTCGAGGTGACGATTTGGTTGGATTTTAGGACCACATTATTTTGAATTTTTGGATCTTGTTTGGTTTAAATTTTGAATTTTGAATCTGAAAATTTGAATTTTGTAATCCTGATGTATGGTTACCACTACGATAAAGTGACTTTCAGAAAATTCAAAAAAGATATTTGAGGACATGTAAAACAGTTTAGGGAAAATTTCAATACCTCCCAAGGGTCACTCCCTTCCACTACTTTGCATGTTTCTCTATAGGATATCATTTTATAAACTTTTAGGTCTCTTCTCAGTTTATCTATATGATTTTTTCTCCATGATATTCATGTATTCAAGATGTAAACTACATCATAATCCCTTACATGATACTCCAATTTAGACCACATGATGCTCCCAATTCCATGGCTAGATTTTAATAACTCCTTGTGAGAAGAGTTGAATCATTAATATTTAATAAAACTTTACATAGAAAAAATAATCTAGATTAAGATAACTAAATATTAAGAGTTTTATTATTATATTATACATTATTCAATTAATTTGATATAACTAATTGTTTTAGCAATTCTCTTTAAATTATTATCATATTTTATGATCAATAGTTTTTCTATTAAAAAAATTGAATAAAATCGCGTTCAATGAAAATTAAATCTCTCAAATTCATATATTTAATAATGACCATGTTTCATACCACATTTCTTCTTCTTACTTATTAATTATTGAAAGTATATGTTCTTTTTATCTATTCTCTATATTATTTATTATATCAATAATTTTAGTATTTTATTCTTCTAGACTTATCCCACCATTTTCTAGTAAGTTTATTTAAATTTTAATTTCAAATATAAGGAAATAACTACCTTAAACTTACTATTATTAAAATTCATCCATTGAATTGTTTTAATGTAAATAAAAACCATTGATATCCATTTGGGTAGTTAATGATAATACCAAATACTAATAACCATTATTGATAATTCTAATTAATCAAATCTATTTGAATTCTCAATATTTCAACATTCACAACATGGGAAATTTTATTATGAAGAATCTAGTTGGTTTCTAATTATTTATTTTGTGAAACTAAAAAATGAATCTTAGAATTATTGGGTAATTCATGGTGTAATATTTATTTTTTCCCTAAACAGCAAGGAGCATAACTTTCAAAAACCGACTTCTTTATTCACAATCTAAATATTAAAAAGTGACCGTATCTCATGAAACTTTTTAAAATAACAATCAAATTTGATAAAAATACAAGAGAACATTCTTATTCTCTCATATTAATTCATTATGTTGAAACTATAATTAAATCTTCTATAAATATAAGTATCCCATACATAACCTTTTGAAATACAAATACACCCTTACGTGTGAGAAAAAGACTCTTAGATATTGGATTTTGAACCTTAAATATGATTTGGCATCTCTTATGTATTCCATGAAACTTATGAGTAACTATTCTATATGTAGAAGTTACCATTATATACCCTTCAAAAAAATATATTCACTCTTAAATATGAGCAGATTACTCTTATGTATTGGATATTATTCTTTATATATATTTTGGAAACACTTATGTATTATTTTATAATTATAAGGAAACCATATGCAGACTTTGGAAAAAAACAAATCAACCCCTATAGATGATTTATAATTTTGATTTACCCATATGTATACAGTAGGGAGCTCATTTTAATGTTATATGGACTATAGAAACTAGTTTATAAAAATATATATAATTTAGATTTATCAATAATCAATTCCAACCTTATCTAAACAAATTATAACTAGTTTACACCACTTATAAAGAAAAAAATCTTGGATAAGTTCATTTATAACCTCTAAATCTTGATATAGATTTAAACTCTAAAATATTTTTTCCTCTTTAAAAAATTATATAACTAAAGATTTATTCATCACCATCATACATCATGATATAAATCATACAAAAATAAGACACTTTTTATTATTATAGCGAAAAAGGCTAAAAAGCCTACAAGAAAAAACAACTAAGGAGGTCTAAAATAATGTAGATCAAGAGCATCCTCCCAAACAAAGTTGGTTCCCTCAGGGGGAAATATCCTAGACTAGAAAAGAAAATGAGACATGATATCAATGATTGTTAAAAAATCCTTATCATAAACTCTTGGTAACACAAAACCTTCACATCTATCTATCATTATGAACCTTCAATGATTATTAATAAATCCAACACATAACCTCCTGATAACAAGTATTTCTTTATCACTATGATATTTCATGATACTGGGATTGTCAATAAATCATTTTCATAACCTCTTACTAACACACAACTTGAAAAACCATCCATCATCATCAAACTCTAGTGATTGTTAACAAATATAGTATACAACCTCATTGTTGAAATAATCTACCCTTTTTATTTTATTGATAATACATCCATAAAATCCATGAACCATCAATATATGGAGATAATTTTTTTCCCTTTCTTCCATCCAAGATTCTTTATGCACATATATTTTTTAGATTTCTTTCCTCTACTTTTTGTTAGAGTTGGTTACCTAGAACCAAATTCTATGTACTATATAAATAATTGTATTTAATGTTCTGAATATTTATAAATTTTTTATCACATCATGATTATTCATTGAAGTTATATTGAATATGAAAATGTTCTAAGAGTAACTACCACATTGAAATGTCACAGTAGTTCCCTACTATGATGATATCCTAGAAGTCTCACGATAGTATTCCTAAATAAATGTACTATATTAGAATCATATTATTTGATAAGATAAAATTGATACAATCTATTAGGGGTGGATACTCATGGGACTTTGAGGCACTTTCTAATGGTGTATTCCCTTGGTAATTTACAACAAAGGATATTCTGAGAACATGACTCACTCGTAAGAAATACACATTTGTATATACCATTGGATGATCCTATATATGGATGTGGGTATTGATCCTTAGAATTTAAAATTATTATTAATGTATATCATCAGTCATGTACATTGAAGTCTTGATGAAAATCATGGAAACATATGTTCATTGTGAAGTAGGATACATTGAGTGTGTCACGAGTGAAATTGCATTAATGGATAATGCACGAAAGTATTATTTTACCTTTAATTATTTAATTTTAGTTGATATCTTTATCCCATTGATGGGAATAGATCTTCCTAAATACATGTACATTGGTTTATTTGGGTAGGTTTAGTTTTGAAAATTCAAAGAAAGAGACATCAAGCATATAGGTTGATGACACCAACATACAACCTACTTGGTTAGTAATATCTTGATAAAGGGATTATATTAAACTTTGAGTGTTCATATAAGTTTTTTATGTCATTTGAATTTAAATTCATCTTTTATGGGTTCCTTGGTATGTTTTGGTACATTTACCATGGACTTTGGGTGGTTCTTCCTAATGTCGATAAGAACGAGACCTTGAGGGTTACACACTATGTGTATCCAAAATCTTAGTTTAATTATATATAAATTTATCAAGTTAGAATAAATATTATTTTCACTTTTGGGTTTAATAATTATTCTAGATTAGTTGATCACAAATATTTAATCATAGGTTATCTAGAAGAATAAATATGTTAATTAAATAATAATAAATACTTATTTCTAATTTTTAATGAATAAACTATTTATTATATTTATTGGAAAATAATGCAGCAATACTTATTTATTATAAAAATAGTAATTATTTAAGGACTGAAAAATATTAAGTAGGTTTGTAGACTAATATTAATGGTCTGACAGAAAATGATATATTAAATATAATTTAATAAATAATAATTTCTTTATTCAACAAATAATATTTATATTTTCTCAGTTGTTGTGTATTTTATGAAAATAAAAATATTATTTATTTTATTGTTACTCATAGGGTTTTTTAAGGAATAAGGGATTTTCTAAGGGACTATGTGAAATTACTAACCCTAGCCTAGATTTGTAAATACCTAATTATATCACTATCAAGGGTTATATGGTTTTTATGTACAACAAACCTATAGAGAATTCTCTCAATCCCTAGCGATAATCTGTTCAAGATCATAATAAAGAACAATAACCCCAATCCTCTTCCAACATATAAAAAATTTGAGAGATCCTTAAGAAACCTCATCCATTAAGAAATTTTTCCTAAACTCAATGATGAATGACACAATCGATCACAATTGTCTGCACAGTGCCTGGAGATTCTATGATGATGTTCTATGATTTTGGGGAATGTGTGGATCAATGCTACATGGATTCCTCCCTTGGGTACTATGATGTAATAATCATATAATGAAATCAGTCAGTCAAATCATTAATTAATAAATAACTTTAAGATAAGGTAATTATAAATATATTAATAAATTAATTATAAATTACATGTGAAGATCATGCCTTTTAGTTCTGGTGTTAACAAGTCAATTAATATTTGTTATAATTTTTTTCATGAAATTATTCGTTAGCTAAATCTCATATTATTCATCGGTTAAATAAATCAAGTTGGATATAATCAATATGAACTTAGTTTATACATGGAACCTTTAATAGGTATCAGAGCAGTCATCAAATTAATTTATAATTATTTATTAACTATTGATTGATTATATGCATTTATTTTTAGTTTTACTTATGGTTATTAATTCATTAATTCTGAATATTGATTTTTCACTTTATTATTTGTTAACATTCATATAACTAAGGAAATGTTAAATTAAGAATGAGAAACATCTGAAGAAATATAAGAGATTACAAGGGTTCTGTCTGGATAACAAATGAGTAAATGATGTATTTACTAAAAGTACAAGACCTGTACCTGTGTTCAATCCACTAGGATGAATCACGTTAAAAATGATCCATCATGTGTTACCTACATGTAGAGTTAATTTAATTCACACTATGTGTTAACCCGAGTAGGATGGAATAAAGTTTAATCAGACTAATATTTGTGTAACTTGATTATATTCTATGTAGTCCACGTGTTTTCACAGTGGAAATCATGTAGGTCCAAAAAATGTCATGTATTAACTATACAACACAATGACTAGAAAACCGTGAAACATAAATGTTAAATGATGTGTACCTAGAATGCATGTTTCATTAATTGTACACATCCATAGTCGATATACATTTCTAGTCCCTAATAATGTATAATAAAATAGGAAGAAGAGGTTATAGGTCATTTAGCTTCAGTGAACAATGTGTAACCTACTATACCTTGTTTAATTGATTCAATATAGAGAGAAAAATTATTTATATAATTACAAATATTTAAAAGTGTTCCATTTTTCATTTATTTTAGAGTACACATCATTGGATATGATTATTAATTAAATATTAAATTAATTTATTTGTTATATTCTGAACTAAAATGCATGTATAATGTTTACTTGTAGTGTACTTTGTTTTACACTAATAACATCACCGACCACATAATTTACACATAATCATCCCTCATTTATTAAAAAATTCCCACCTAATAATTAAGGGACTCAAAATTTATATTGAATTCTATGTGAATACATAGTACAAGGACCACATTGAGTAGTTTGGATAGGTATATGTCGTTTCCTCGAAGTACACTTTTGTACTTTGACAATTTTAAATAAAATTAATTAATTTAATTTGTTTAAAATTATAGATGATTGAAATTTTATGATAGTTTTGATGGAATTAAGATAAATTGAATTAATTAATTAATCAGATAATTAATTGGATTAAATCAAGGCATTTAACTTAATTAAATAATGAATTGAAGTAATTTATAGTTATATTGAAAATTTATATTCATTGATTATATGTGGGTTATCATGAGTTTAGACCTGACCTATGTATATGATTGGTTTACTTTTAATTTATTATTTTTTAATTAAATTTTTGGCCTCTATGCCATCCCCTCCTCTCATTATATTAATATTTTCATGACCATTGGTTTGTTTATCTAAACCCCCTAATCCAATCATTTGGTTCCCCTCACCTATGTCTGAGTAGAGATTATGTAATTGATTGAGATGTCAAGAAATTGGAGGGGATCCATGTTCGAAGATAAGGAGAAACCATTCCATGAGGTTCATAGGATAATATGTGGAATGTTATATATTGAACCAGTACAAGTTCAAGGACTTACTCCTCTAGGGTTAAAGTTGGTTTATAATCTTCAAGATAAGAAAACTATTAGATAAATATCAGGATGATGAAAATTTATTTATCTATTTTTGTAAGTTTCTATAACACCCCAAGATTCCACGGTACACTTCTCTTTAAATAATATAATTTCTTACACTGCACGCATCTTCGAATTCTAGCAATCCACGACCAATCAAACCAGCCGTTTAAAAAAGTAGTTATGAATAGTAA
The DNA here is from genome assembly GCA_963277665.1 of Viscum album. NCBI lineage: Eukaryota > Viridiplantae > Streptophyta > Magnoliopsida > Santalales > Viscaceae > Viscum > Viscum album. Next base: position 320,283,473 of record OY728159.1, read on the forward strand.
TACCCCCTTTTTGAAAATTTATGAATTTTATTTTTCAAAATGTACGTTATTTTTGGATTGGGAATATCAAAATTAGATTAGGGTAAATTTTTGGTATTTTTCTAAAAATATTCAATTTTTTATGAATAGTGAAAAACACTCCATTATTATTTAAAACAGAATTTTTTATTTAAATAATTATTTTTTAATTTAAATTTATTTTTAAGTAAAACTAGATATATACTACCTATATTAGTCCAATTTAATTAATTTGAGTCATTTTATAATAATATTAGACATATAAAATTTATATTGAACTTTTTAACGTCTTTTAATCACCTTCTAGGGAAATTTGTAAATTTAGATAAAATATAATTTTACCGATTCTGTGAATTGAATTTCAAAAATCTGACAGACAAGGTTGTCATCAGTAAGTAAAATGTGACTGAAGAGGATCAAAATAATTTTTGGTGAATAGTAACTTTTGAATTTTATTTACCATTGTTAAAAGTAAATAGGGTAATTAAGAAAAAAAAAATTATAATAATATAAAATTATCCCAACACATGTCTTAATTCTATTGGATATGTGTATTTCGACCAAAATAAACCTTAGGAAAATTAGGATCCTTTTAGATCCACTTGGATTAGATTAGGACATTTATTATATTTTATTTAAAGAAGAGTTAAAAGTGTTAAATTCAAATTTTGATAACTAAAACATTTTTAATATAGAGTTATACAGAATATAAATTCGACTATAAATATTCATTATAAATCTAAAAATATTTTCTACATCATGGTATTTTATTTATATTTTTTAGACATTAAATAATTAAATTTATTTATAACACAATGATGATGTTGTAATTACCTTATTAATCAAAGATTAAAATAATTGATATTATAAATATTAAAATAAATTTAAATTTAAAATTTTGATTCCATCCATGAATTTTCTAGGGAAATATGACATGTTAAGGTTGATTTAATGTATTTTTTGGAAGTAATCAAGTTGTGATGACTTTAAAAAAAACCAAATACTAAATAGTGTCAAAATTGACATAAATGAATTTTTAAAACAAATACTATTTTATTAAATTATATAATAGTACTAAAAATATATGGTTCAGTAAAATGACTTAGATAATGTTATATATGTAATTAATTAACCACTTTAGGTTCTATTGTCATTTTATAGTAACTATATTAACCATGTGGTATAGAAATACAAGAAGACATGGTAAAAGTTAAAACATTTAACTAAGAGTTAAATATAAAAGATAAGGTTAATATGGTGACCTAAACTTGTCTAAAACCTATTGGTTGAGAGGATTTTGACCCATAAACACCTTATCCTCAAAATAAATCCATTTGTATCTATTATAAACTGAAAGCAATTTTATAAAAAATTAATATTTCAATCTTTTCCTAAAGTGCCCCTCACCTCTCTTATAGAAGGGTACTTCCCCATCTCTTAAATTCACACCTCCAAAGCCATTTGTATCAAAAAAACCCTGATAAAATATCCTCAAAACTACCCTCAATTTAACTTATAGGCATTACATTGATCAGAAAAGCCAACCTAAGGATCCTTTTTTTCAAATCAAAAGGAAGCACCCGAAGAAGAGGTAATTATTTTATCGCCTCTTTCAAAGTTATTTTCTTTTTCTACTTCATATTTATTTGTTGTTTCCATACTAAAATAATAACTCCATTAACTTCTACACACTTAGATGTTATTATAAATATGGTAAAACCATATTCATTATTCTATCCATCCTATAAATGACAAAGTCACCATACGTGCGTATGTACGGCTTACCGTCTCCACATCGTAGTGTAGTTTGTTATTCAACTCTTTATTATTTGGATGGGTATAATAATGAGTATAATTGATGTAAATAATAAATATAACATGCTAATGATTATTTATATATAATATACCTTCAAATTACATATGATTTCACCATAAATAGAATGATATTGTTGCTCATTCTTACGTACAACTTACTGTCTCCACGACGCAATGAGATTTCATTCCCCATCATAACCATTCAAGAATAATTTTCATTTGATGATTAAAAAATAATTTTTAAGAACTTAATATCATTATGGATATAAATAAAATACATCCTATCTATAACAAACATAACTTACTTAACAAAACATATAAAGGAAAATGAATCGGTTAACAGTTGAAACTATGATACTACTGAAATATTATTAACAAAGAAATATTAGAGGATCATATATGATATCATATTTATGTATGTGGTTCTTTTATAATTTAATAACAATTATTTAACTATTATATATGATTTTAACGTACCCTTGACTAAGTAAGAGTACAAGGTAAGGGTTAATTTTAAAATCTCTTTATTATCTGAGGATGTTTTTACGTTAACATCTACTGGGACTTCTTTATCATCCACATACATGTTTCTTAAAAATGTATTTCGAAACATTTTTACTATTTCCCATACTATGGGTTAAAGTTATTTATACCATTGTTTTAATTTTTTTATAGGAATCTTTCCATTATTTTCGAAACAAGGTACTTTATGAACTTTTCGAAAAATTATGGAAAGAATGTGTTTTTAACTTATACGGTGGGTGCATCTATTTTCTGTCGTTATAACACCTTCGAAGCTTCACTTATAATATTATATAAATATTTTCAAAATAAATGTTTTCTTTTATAATTAGGAAACTTTTAAATGATTTCAAAGTAGAAATATATATTTCTCTTAAATAGTTTTTGTGATAATTATAGTATGGTAGATGAAGAATTTGGAATTAAATTATGACATACAGAAGTGTACTGGTAAATATATGATGCTCTCCAGTAAAGAAATAGTTACAAATAGATAATTTTTATTTATAATAAATTCATCATGTTATATAATTTATAATATATAAAATTTAAACTATGTATGGGAATATAGAAACATTACACTATTTATAGAGATTTAAAATTTGAATGGAGAAAACATAGAAAAGATTTCATGGTTTAAATATTCATGTTGTAGCTTCTAACATTTGAATTTTTTTTAAAAATTTAGAAGAATATAAATGTATATAGTTATCTATAATATAGAGTAAAATTTACTAAAAGTTTTATGAGACTTGAAGGTAGTGTATTAATAGTTGTTAAGATATAAAATATCCCTTTTCCATGTTGAAAATTAATTTTTTCTTGGGTTTTTATAGAAATGTGGATGAGAAACAATATTTTTCCTAAGAATTATTAATAAAGGATGACTGATATATGAATTTATTTTATATTTAATAATAATTTTATTTAGTTGATTCATTCATTAATTTCTATAAAATATTTCTCTTTTAATAATAATGAATATCATTTTTCAATTGAGGCATTGTATTTACTGATTAAACAAGATTTCTTGTGTTTTTTCTTTATCAATGAATTATTTAATTTATATATATTTAAAATAAAAACAATCCATTAGATTAGTAAATTAATTTTATTAATTAATCATGGGAAAATATTATTTTGTGATAGAATAACAAAACTAAACCACAAGTATATTTATATTTTATTACAAAAAGAATTATTTATTTACTATTGATATTGTAATTATAATTATTTTATTATTCAATATTTATGATTCTTAAAATAATATTTTTTGAATTATATTCATATAATTTTTTTTTATTTTAAAAAATAGTTATTCAAAATTTTCAACATAAATTTTGGATCAAATTATTATTCTATGGATTTTTAGTTCTTTATGGGATCAACCTTAGACTCTCTCATCATTATTCCTTTGTAGTTAGTTTGAGTAAGAGTTGGATAAATTTATAAAACTTATTTTACCATAATAATTAATGATGCCTTGTGGGTGGTCAAACATAATCTTTAGATATTTAATATTGTTTATGCCCTGAAAAATTTTGTAATAATATTTTTAGTGAGATTTGTTTGGTACACACTTACTATAAAATTCTAAAAACATTTACTATTTAAGGGATTTAAATTGAAAGAAAATGTGGTGGATTTAATATATACATTCATTTGAATTTTTATTTAATTATAAAATGGAAAGGGAAATTTAATGTTTGATGTGCATTGAAATAATTATGTGACACCCCATGTTTTCAATTTTCATATTTGATTTTTGTAATTTTTTTTTGAGATAAAATTATGCAATTTTTAAAATGTTTTTGAATTTTTTTGGGATACACGGTCTATACATGGTTTGTGAATTCTAACACAATAAACTTGTGGTATAATATTTCTGAGAAATTGAGTGATTCATGGTTAGTTCACACCATTCATGATAATTGTGAATCCTTGAGAGTAAAACCAAAATTTAAAGTTTCAAGCATAGACATTCTAAAAACACGCCTAATTTATTTATGGGTTTTTGTGATGATAAATTAAACATGTTTTATAATTTTATGTATATTGTAAAGTTTTTTTATATATTATGTTTTTGTTATTATAAAATATATTTATGACTTTTTTTTCATGTGTATTTTTTTCCATATTTATTTTAATTTTTGTTTTAGAAAGAATATTTTAATATGTTTATTTATTATTTATAAGATGTAAGTTTTTTTGATAGTCCCATATATTTTTATTTTGATATGATAAATAATATGATTATACAATAATTATTAGGTAAATTAACTATTAAATAAAGATACAGGGGGATCATTGATATGAAATGAGGGGAAACCCTCATTCCTTACTCTATTAAGTCATAGATCACATGGAGGATGATGATATCTTTCTACAATCTTTGATATTTTCCCTTACATGGGTTATTCACTATGGATGTCAAGGATTTATCTCTAATTTTCTTTTTTTTTTCATATTTAATTCCTTATCTTCTGTTTTCTTGGCATCTATGTTTCTTTTATTTTAGGGGATTCTATATGTCAAGGAAAACACTTTAAATACATGGGGTTTTACTAGATTTCATTAGATAAGTTTTATAAGGTTCATATGCATAGAATTTGGAGTGGTATCATTGTTATGTAAATTTTAAGTAAGTCATTTCATTTTTTTTGTGATTTATAATATTGTTCAATTCCCATGTTTTTATATTTTTAAGATGTTTTAATTGAAAATTTAGGTTTCCATGGATGGTTTTATGATCATTCTACCCAATAAAATTTATGGAATGTTCCAAAAGGTAGGTGGATATAAGTAATTCCCATTTTTATTAAACCATTATTACATGTAGTTGGAACCTATGAGACACTCTAAGAGGGGTTTAATGAGGGTGATTCCTATATAAAATTTCTCTTTTATTCGATTGTCTCTCTGTTGAATCTTATTCCCATGTTAGTAGGGACTAGTGTTCAATATTTATATTAATTACTCTAAAAAAAACTCATAAAATCGAAATAATGAATGTGAAAAATGTAAAACAGACCACATATAAATATTTTAATTGGTTCTTCCACACTAATAAACATATAAGGAGAATACACTTGGAATTATATTGGCATCCTAAAAAATAAATTATAAAATCATGGTTTAAGTGGATATAAGATTTAGCAAAATTCACTCTTCACTAAGTCTCAGTGCATATATAATTTAGGTTAAGTCACACTTCACTAAGGCTCACTACATGTACAATAGTTTAAGGAAAATATCACTACCTCCCAAGGGTCACTCCCTTACACTAATTTTCATGTTTCTCTATAGGATATTAGTTTATCAACTTTTAGGTCTCTTATTAGTTTATCTATATAATTTTTTCTCTATGATCTTCATGTATAGAATATATAAACTACGTTGTAAACCCATATGTTATAATACAATTTAGACCATATGATGCTCCCAATTCCTTGGATAGATTTTAATAACTCCTTATGAGAAGATTTGAATATTTTATCTTTAAGAAAACTTCACATAGAAAAAATACACTAGATTAAGATAACTAAATATTAAGAGTTTTATTATTATATTATATATTCTTTAATTAATTAATTGGATATAACTAATTTTTTTTACAATTTTATTTAAATTATTATCATATTTTATTATCAATAGTTTTCCTCCTAAAAAAGTGAATAAAATTTTGTTCAATGAAAACTAAATCTTTCAAATTCATATATTCAATAATGCCCATGTTTCATACCACATTTCTTCTTCTTCCTTATTAATTTTTGAAAGTATATTTTTTTTATCCATTCTCTATATTATTTATTCTATCAATAATTTTATTATTTTATTCTTCTATCATTATCCCACCATTTTCTAGTAAGTTTATTTAAATTTCAATTTCAAATATTAGAAATTAACTACCTTAAACTTACTGTTATTTAAATTAATCCATTTAATTTTTTCAATGTAAATCACAACCATAGATATCTATTTGGGTAGTTAATGATCACCCCAAATAACAATAACCATTATTGATAATTCCAAGTAATTAAATCTATTTGAATTCTCAATATTTCAACATTCACAACATGGGAAATTTTATTTTGAGGAATTTAGTTGGTTTCTAATTCATTTTTTGTGCAACTAACAAATGTATCTCAGAATTATTGGGTAATTCATGGTGTAATATTTATTTTTCCCTAAAAAATATGGAGGATAGATTTAAAAAATCTATATCTTTATTCACAATCTAACCATTGAAAAGTGACTGTATCTCATGAAACTTTATAAAATAACAATCAAATTTGATAAAAATCCAAGTGAACAGGATTATTATCTTATATTAAGTCATTATGTTGAAACTTTAATTAACTCTTCCATAAATAGAATTATCCCATAAATAACCTTCAAAAATAAAAAGTCACCCTTAGGTATAATAAAATGACTTTTACGTATTGGATGTTGAACCTTACATATGATTTGGTATCTCTTATGTATTCCTTGAAACTTATGAGTAACTATTATATATGTAGAAGTTCCCATTATACATCCTTCAAAAATATGTATTCACTCTTAAATATGACCAGATTACTATTATGTATTGGATATTATTCTTTATATATATTTTGGAAACTCTTATATATTCTTTTAAACTTATAAGGGACCCTTATGTACACTTTGAAAATAAAATCAACCCCTATATATGATTTATAATTTTTATTTACTCATATGTATATAGTAGAAAGCTCATTTTAATGTTATATGGACTATAGAAATAGGTGTATAAAAATACATATAACATAGATTTATCAAGAATCAATTCCAACCTTCTCTAAACAACTTCAAACCAGTTTAAACCAATTATAAAGAAAAAAAATTCTTAAATAAGTTCATTTATAACCTCTAAAATATTGATATATCATTACACTCTAAAATATTTTGTCCTCTTTAAAAAATATATAACTAAATATTTCTTCATCACCATCAGACATCATGATATAAATCACACACACGTAAAATAATTTTTATTATTAAAGAAGAAAAGGCTAAAAATCCAACAAGAAAAAAAACTAAGGAAGACTAAAATATTGGAGATCAAGAGAATCCTCCCAAACAATGTTGGTTCTCTCAGGGGGGAAAGTCCGTAGGCTAGAAAAGACAACGAGACATGATATTAATAATTTTTAACAAATCCTTATCATAACCTCTTGGTTTCACAAGACCTTCACATCCATCTATCATAATAAACCTTCAATGATTATTAATAAATCCATCATATAACCTCTTGATAACAAGGATTTTCTTATCTCCATGATATTTCATGATACTAGGATTTCTAATAAATCACATCTTACTAACACAAAACTTTCAAAACCATCCATCATCTTTAAACTCTAGTGGTTGTTAACAAATATAACATGCAACATCATAGTTGAAACAATCTACCATTTGTATTTTATTAATAATAAATCCATAAAATCCATGAACCATAAATATATGGAGATAATATTTTGCACTTTATTCCATGCAAGATTCTCTATGCACATGTATTTTGTAGATTTATTTCCTCTCCTTTTTGTTGGAGTTAGTTACCTAGAACCAAATTCTATGTACTATATAAATACTTGTATTTAATGTTTTGAATATTTATAAATTCTTTATCACATCATGATTATTATTCTATGTTACATTTAATATGAAAATATCCTAATAGTAACTACCACATTGAAATGTCAGAGTAGTTCCCTACTATGATGATATCCTAGAAGTTCCACGATAGTATTCCTAAATAAATATTATATATTATAATCATATTATTTTATGAGATAAAAATGATACAATCTATTATGGGTGGAGACTCATTGGACTTTGAGGCACTTTCTAATGGTTTATTCCCTTGGTAATTTCCAGTGTAAAAGATTCTAAGAACATGAATCACTAGTAGGAAATATACATTTGTATGTGCCATTGGATGCTCCTATCTATGGACGTGTGTATTGATCCTTATAATTTAAAATTATTATTAATGTATATCATTAGTGATGTACAATGATATATTGATGAAAATAATGAAAACATATGTTCATTGGGAAGTATGATACATTGGGTGTGTCCAGAGTGAAATTACATTAATGAATAATGCACGAATGTATTATTTTCCCTTTAATTATTTAACTTCAATTGGTATCTTTGTCCCATTAATGGGAATATATCTTCCTAAATCCATGTACATTGGCTTATTTGGGTAGGTTCAGTTATGAAAATTCAAAGAAAGAGACATCAAGCATATAGGTTGATGACACCATCATACAACCTACTTGGTTAGTGATATTTTGATAAAGGGATTATATTAAACATTGAGTGTTTGTATAAGTTTTTATGTCATTTTGAAATTAACTTCTTCCTTTATGGGTTCCTTGGTATGTTTCTGTACACTATCCATTAACTTTGGGTGTTTCTTCCTAATGTCAATTAGAATGAGGCCTTGAGGGTTACACACTATGTTTACCCAAAATATCAGTTGAATTATATATAAATTTAGAAATTTAGAAAAAAATATTATTCTCAATTTTTGGTTTAATAATTAATATGGATTGGTTGATCACAAATATTTAATCATAGGTTATCTAGAAGAATAAATATGTTAATTAAATAATAATAAATAGTTATTTCTAATTTTTAATGAATAAACTATTTATTATATTTATTGGAAAATAATGCAGTAATACTTATTTATTATAAAAATAGTATTTATTTAAGGCTTGAAAAATATTAAGTAGGGATGTGGACCAATATTAATGGTCTGATAATAAATGATATATTAAATATAATTTAATAAATAATAATTTCTTTGTTGAACAAATAATATTTATATATTCTCGGTTGTTGTGTATTTCAAGAAAATAAAAATATTATTTATTTTATTATTACAAATAGGGTTTTCTAAGTGATAAGAGATTTTCTAAGGCGCTATGTTAAATTACTAACCCTAGACTAGATTTATAAATACCTGATTATATCACTATCTAGGGTAAGATTGTTTTTGTGCACAACAAACCTATAGAGAATTCTCTCAAGACCTAGAGATAATTCGCTCAAGATCATACTAAAGAACAATAACACCAATCCTCTTCCAACCTATAAAACCTTTGAGACATCCTTAAAAAACCTCATCCATGAAGATATATTTCCTAAAATCTATTATTAATTACACAATCAATAATAATTGTCTTCATAGTGCCCAAAGATTCTATGATTATGTTCCAAGATTTTGGAGAATGTGTGGATCGCCGTTACATGGATTCCTCATTTTGGATCCTATGATGTAACAATCATATAATGAAATTAGTCAATAAAATAATCAATTAAGAAATAATTTAAAGACAAGGTAATTCTAAATCTATTAATAAATTAATTATAAATTACAGGTGATGATCATGCCTTTTAGTTTTGGTGTTAACAAGTCAATTAATATTTGATATAATTTTTTTGTTCATGAAATTCTTCATTATCTAAATCTCATATTATTCATTGGTTATAACAAAAAATCAAGTTAGATATAACCAATATGCACTTATTTTATACCTGGAACCTTCAATAGGTATCAGAGAATCCATAAAATTAATTTATAATTATTTATTAACTATTGATTGATTATATGCATTTTTTTTAGTTTTACTTATGGGTTATTCATTCCATAATTCTAAATGTTTATTTTTCCCATTTATTATTTTTTAACATTCATATAACTATGAAAATGTTAAATTAAGAATGAAAAACATCTAAAGAAACTTTTAAGAGATTCCAAGGGTTCGGTTTCAATAACAAATGAGTGCACAATGTATTTCCTAAAAGTACATGACATGTACCTATGTTCAATGCACTAAGATGACTCATGTTAAAAGTGATCCATAATGTGTAACCTTTAAGGAGAATTCATTTAATTCACACCATATGTTGACCTGACTAGACTGGAATAATGTTTAATCAAGCTAATATTTGTGTAACTTGATCATATTCTATATACTCCACATATTTTCACAGCAGAAATCATCTGGGTCCAAAAAATATCATGTTTTAACTACACAACACAAAGACTATAAAACCATGAAACATTAATTTTATATGATGTGTACCTGGAATACATGTTGCATTCCTTTTACACATCCATGGTTGATACTGTAAAATAGGAAGAAGAGTTTATAAGACATTTAGCTTCAGTTCACAATGTGTAACCTACTGTACCTTGTTTAATTGATTCAACACAGAGAGAAAAATTAACTATATAATTAAAAATATTTATATGTGTTCCATTTTTCATTTATTTGAGAGTACACATCATGGGATATGATTATTAATTAAATATTAAATTAATTTATTTTTTATATTCTAAACTAAAATTCAAGTATTATGTTTACTTGTAGTGTACTTCATTTTGCACTAATACCATCACCAGACACATAATTTACATATGGTCATGTGTAATTTATTAAAAAATTCACACCTAATAATTAAGGGACTCAAATTTTATATTGAATTTCATGTGAATACACAGTACAAGGACTACATTGAGTAGATTGGATAGGTATATGTCATTGCCTCTAAGTACACTTTTGTAATTTGACAATTGTAAATAAAATTAATTAATGAAATTTGTTTAAAATTATGGATGATTGAAATTTCAGGATGGTTTATATGGAATTAAGATAAATTGAATTAATTAATTAATCATATAATTAATTGTATTAAATCAAGGCATTTAAATGAATTAAATAATGAATTGAAGTAATTTATAGTTATATTGAAAATTTATATTCATTGATTGTGTTTGGGTGATCATGATTCTAGACCTGAACTGTGTATGTGATTGGTTTAATTTAAATTTATTATTTTTTAATTAAATTGGTGGCCTCTATGCCATCCCCTCCTCTAATTATGTATGTATTTTCAAAACCATGGTTTTGTTTATCTAAACCTCCTAATCCAATCATTTCGTTCCCCCCACCTATGTCTGAGTATAGATTATGTAATGGATGAAGATCCCTGGATATTAGAGGTGATCCATGTTCTAAGATGAGAATAAACTATTCCATGTTGTTTATAGGATCACATGTGGAATATTGTAGCTTGAACCAGTACAAGTTCAAGGACATACTCCTCTAGGGTTAAAGTTGGTTTATAAAATTCAAGATAAGAAAACTATTAGATAAAGATCAGGATCATAACACTTGATAGATTTTTTTTTCTAGTTTCTGTAACACCCCAATATTTCATGGTACACTTCTCTTTGAATAATACAATAGCTTGAACTTTACGCATCTTTGAATTCTATCACACCACGACCAATCAAACAAGCCATTTAAAAAAGTAGTCATGAATAGTAATTCCCACTTTTTTAAATTTTATAAATTTTATTTTTCAAAATGGAATTTATTTTTTGATTTGGAATATCAAAATTATCTTCAGGTGAATTTTTGGTATTTTTATGAAAACTTTCAATTTTTGATGAATAGTGAAAAACACTACATTATTATTTAAAACGGAATTTTGTATTTAAATAATTATTTTTTAATTTAAATTTATTTTAAGTAAAAATAGATACATAATTCCTATATTATTCTAATGTAATTCATTAGAGTCATTTTATAATAATATTAGATATATAATATTTTATTGAACTTTTTAACGTCGTTTACCCACCTTCTAATAACATTTGAAAATTTGCATAAAACATAATTTTACCACATTTGTGAATTGAATTTAAAAAATTCAACAGAAACAATTTTCATCAGTAAGTAAAATCTGATTAAAGAGGATGAAAATAATTTTTGGTGAATACTAACTTTGGAATTTTATTTACCACGGTTAAAAGTAAATAGGGTAATTAAAGAAACAAAATAATATTATAATAATATAAAATTACCCCAACACATGTACTAATTCTATTGTAAAAGTGTACTTCGACCAAAATAAACCTTATGACTAAAATAATATCCCTTTTTATCCAATTGGACTAGATTATGACATTTATTATATTTTATTTAAAGAAGAGTTAAAAGTGTTAAATTCAAATTTTAATAACTAAACCATTTTTATTATATGGTTATAAATAAGATAAATTAGACTATAAATATTAATTAGAGATCTAAAAATATTTCCAGATAATTGTTTTTTATTTATATTTTTTATAGATTAGATAATTAAATTTATTTACTACACAATGATGATATAGTAATTACCTTATTAATGAAAGATTAAAATAATTGATATTATAAATATTAAAATAAATGTAAATTGTAACTTTTCATTCCATACACGAATTTTATAGATGAATATGACATGTTAGGGTTAATTCAATGTATTTTTTTTGAAGTAATCAAGTTGTGATGACTTTAACAAAAACCAAATACTAAATAGTTTTAAAATTGACCTAAATGAATTTGTAAAACAAATACTATTTTATTAAATTATATAATAGTCATAAAAATATAAGGTTTAGAAAAACGACTTCAATAATGTTATATATTTCATTAATTAACCACTTTAGGTTTTCTTTGAATTTTATTGTAACTATATTAACCATGTAGTATAAAAATACAAGAATACATGGTAAAAGTTAAACTACATAACTAAGAGTTAAATCTAAAAGATAAGGTTAATATAGTGACTTAAACTTGTTTAAAACCTATTGGTTGAGAGGATTTAGACCCATCCCCACCTTATCCTCGAAATAAATTCTTTTTGAGCTATTAGAAATTGAAAATAATTTTATTATAAATTAATATTTTATGCTTTTCCTAAAGTGCCATTCACCTCTTTTATAAAAGGGTACTTCCCCTTCTCTAAAACTCACACCTCCAAAGCCATTTGGATCAGACAAACCCTACTCAAATCTCCTCCCAACTACCCTCACTTAAACTTAGAGGCCTTACATTGATCATAATTTCAACCTAATGATACATTTTGTTCAAATCAAAAGGAATCAATCGAAGAAGAGGTAATTATTTTATCACCTCTTTTAAAGTTCCTTTCTTCTTCCACTTCCTATTTATTTGTTGTTTCCATACTAAAATAATCACTCTAGTATATTATTCATACTAAGATGTTATTATAAATATGTTATAACCTTATTCATTATTCTATCTATCCTATGAATGATAAAGTCACCATACGTGCGTACGTACAGTTTACCGTCTCCACGTCATGGTGTAGTATGTTATTAAACACTTCATTATTTGGATGGGTATAATAATGAGTATAATTGATGTAAATAATAAATATAACATATTAATGATTATTTATATATAATATACCATCTAATTACATACTATTTCACCATCAATAGAATGATATTGTCGCTCGTGCGTACGTACGACTTACCATCTCCACGACGCAATGAGATTTCATTCCCCATCGTAACCATTCAGGAATAATTTTTATTTTATGATTAAAAAATAATGTTTAAGAACTTAATATAATTATGGATATGAATCAAATACATCCTATCCATAATAAACATTACTTATAAAACAAAACATATAAAGGAAAACAAATCAGTTAACACCCGAAAAAATGATACTACAAAAATATTATTAACAAAGAAATATTAAAAGATCATATATGATATAATATTTATGTATTTGGTTCTTGTATAATTTAATAAAAATTATTTAACTATTATACAGTAGGTTAACGTACCCTCGACTAAGGAAAAGTACAAGGTAAGGGTTAATTTTACAATCTCTTTATTATCTGAGGTTGTTTTTACGTAAGTATATACTGGAACTTATTTATCATCAACATCCATGTTTCTTAAAAATATATTTCAAAACATTTTTACTTTTACCTAGACTATGCTTTAAATTCATTTATGTATAGACCTATTTTTTGGCCTAATAATACTTATAAATATTTCTAAGAATATTTCTAGAGCTGGTCACTAAGACGGTGTGCAATTCTGAGGCCCGGTGTGTTCAGAATTAAATTTTATAAAAATTTCAAGTGTTTTTATATTATGCACGCATAGTTAACTAAAGAAAATGGGATATCTCTTAAACAATTGATCGGATCATAAATCTGAGACCACAGTTGGGTTCATAATGTGGTGTTTCCCCTAGGCACGACATAAATTAAGCCGACGCGGGATGTTCAGACCCCTCACTTGTGGGTGGTGTTTTTAATGGATAAATTAAACTATTAATTTATTCATTTAATAGCTCAAACTTGAATAACACATGGACAAGGTCTCAGATGAAATATATTAGGCCACCAATGAGCTCGAAATGTAGGTTTTACCCTAATTAGGGTGTAATATTTGTTGGTGTTGGGTGTTCGGATTATGCGCCATCGTGGGAGAATAATTAAATAATTAAATAATTGTTTATTTAAATATTTAATTATTTTCTTTAAACTGATGAGAGGTTATAAATTCATGGTTATGATATCTTGGCCTCATAACCCTTTTTTCCAATGACTCATCCTCCTCTCCTCTCCTATCCCCTCTGTTGACGAACGACGATGATGCCCTGGATCCAGGAGGATCGAAGCATGGAAAATGCGACATCTTCTTCTCATCGTTGTGAAAATGTGATCCTTGTCAACACTGAATGGATCTTGATAAATGCGATCTTCACCAATGATCAATACAAACCTGAGTTAGGATTTATCTTTGTTAATTCTTTACCCGGTTGAATTTTCATAACGAACGCAAATTAAATGAATTAATTCACAGATCAAAAAACAATAGGTTGAATAAATTTTTCTTCTCGTTTATCTTAAGATTGAAAATATTGAAGTCTGATAAATACCTATTTTTCAATTCCTCACATTCTTGGTTTTCAACAATGATGGCAAAATAAACACTACCATCGATCTGCTCATATACCATGAACTTTTCTATTTCGTTCTACACCGTTCTTTGGCACGCCAAATAATTAAGTGTGATAAAAACTCAATGTTTTATTGAGAGTGACATACAAACATGGAGATCTTGACCCGAGGATCATGAATCTAAATTCAGCACAATTTTCATGCTTATAATGAAGATACAATGGCCCACGAAAGGGGTGTTGTGGTGGCGCGATTTCGACTAGGGCACGACGGCAGTCCGGCGCGGTTGCAGCAGGCTGAAGGGATGTGGTTCCAGGCACGGTGACGCGCGATGAGGACAGTGAAGGTCGGAGGAGGTACAGGCGGTGACCTGCGTGTGAGAAACAGGTGTTACAACTGGGTGGAGGCGCGATGGTTCTAGTTAGAGGCATGTCAGTGCTAGCCGGAGGTGGTGGCGGCAGTTCTAGCCATGCGGAAGAAGGGTGGGTGATTGGGTTTGCAGGGGCATTAATTCAGAGAAGAAATCATGAATAAATAATTAGATTGGAGAGAGAAGATAAAAAATATATTAATGATGATATAAAATAAAATATAAGAATAAATTTAAAAAAGAAAAGGGAGAGAAGGAATCTGGGGGGCATGTTAGCCATGCATGAAGAAGGGAGGTCGCGACCCCTTTTTTCCCTTTTTAGATAGTTTTTTGATTTAAAAAAATAAAATGAAAATAAATAAAAGAAGGGTCAATTATGGGGATAATGCGCTGCACATGTAAAACCTTGAAATGTGTTGAGCATGGGTTTTTTTCTTTGAAAAAAAAAACTTCTAAATAAATATAATAATAATATAATAATGTTATTATTATTTTTGTCGGGAAAACCGTGTTTCGTTCGTAACTTGTCTGTGCGATCTCAGTTTTACGAACCATTAGTGGCAGTGTGACCTTGACTTCAAGATGAGAATTATGAGTCCAATATTGTATGGCTTTTTGAGGTCTTCAGATCGGGTACCCGAAATGCTCATGAATTAATAGATTTAATATTATTATTAAATCTTTGACCCGCCATAACTTCTTCGTGTGACATCCGATTGGATTGCCGTCAATGGCAATGTGATCCTATCATTAATATAGTCTATTCAAGTCTAATGTTGGATATTAAATTCTGTTTTGTGGCTTGGGTCCATGGAACACCCAATAATAATAATAATAATAATAATAATAATAATACAGGATCTTGTATCTAACATATCTCTATCATACGGTGTCAGAATGGTGAACCGTCTGTGACAATGCAACCCTGAAATTAAGATGGATGTTTGAAGACCAGTTTTAGATATTTTATGTTGAGGTCAAAGTGTGAGCCCCATGAGGCCTGGTTCGTGCGTGTGGCGGTGAAATGAAACTTTTTCACCAGGTATCCGTTTTGGACAACTGGTAGTCCATCTAGTGTGTTTTTTCGTGTGGATCATAACAGTGTGACCCGTTCATTTATCTGGTGACGTTTTAAGTATGGTCGGGTTGGATCGAACATGAATCCAACCGAGCCCTTGGTACTAAAATGCCTATAACTTACAGACTAGGCATCCGATTGACACACAGTCTATCGTGTTGGAACCCTTATGACATGGAGGTCCTTCGAGTTACTCCTTTTTGGAACTTTATGGCGGTTGAGGTATGATCGATAACCTGGGGAGCAGAACTAGGGAGTTTCTTTTAGTGAGAAGTAGGATGGCTACTCCCTTGATGACTCAAGGTGTGAGTATTCCTTACTCCTCTACTCCGGTATAGATGGGACTACCCACCTCATGAGTGCAAGTTCATTTTACTTTGAGATGGTTTTCTAATATTTGGAGTCAGTACTCCACTACACGGCTAGACCATGCTAGCTGCATGGGTTACCCTGTGTACTCGTTACATGGTTTATAACACATGGGTTGAAGCCAAGTATGGGCACATGGCCAGAGTAAACGGAGTCCTCCCTAGATAGAGAAACACGACATGTCACTCTCTTACATGCCATGTATACCTTCTTCTACACGACCAACCTTACAACACAAGCCATTTTACACAGGCAGTACCCGGGGTCAGAAGACACGAAATGTTACATTTCTACACGCCGTGTACTTATTATTACATGGCTTGATCTTTTTGTCGCCCATATCTTGGACATGTTTCATTTGGGTTAGTGCACCTTTTTCTTGTTCCCTTGAAGGTCAAGTATTGTTTCCTTCTATAAGAGTATGATCCCTTTAACAGGAATTTCTGAGATAGAGTCAGGTATCCCTATGAGAGTCATGGAGTGAGATCCTCTATCCATTATTAACCCTAGGTAGAGTTAGGTATCGATGTGACTATTCCCACAGGGTGCCAATCCTCTACCAAGAAGGTGAATCCGGACGAGTTGCGGTATCCGCCAAGGCCCTAGTAGTGATCCTCATCTGTGTATCACGATCTTTCCCACTCAGGAGTGTGTTCTACTGTAATGAGTGTATATCTCTCTCATGACCTATCCCATTGAACAATACTTATTGGACAGACATTATCAAAGCTATCAGACTCACGGAGTGAGTTCTCCCAGATGAGTGCTTCATGGAATCTTCAAACTGGATCCCTAGCGTGGGTACACAGTTGTGTGACTTTTCTTCAGACTACGGGTCTGAGTTATGAGTATATCTTGATGCCCTGGGTATATGTATGGGAATATACCTGGTGTGAGATGTAAGATAAATATCTCCTTACTCTATCTTTTGGGTTTCTACGAGCGGTCATATCTATTATTGGGTGGAGATGTACTCTTTCCATTCACTCTTTTTGTACCTTTTTCTCTCTTACTGCTCCCCTCTACAGTACCTCTATTGCTACTCCCTTGAGCCTTCGGGGCATCCTACCAAGTATTATTATACTCAACCCTAATTGGGCTTTGACCGAATTTGGTGTGACCTTTCATAGGACAGACAAGTTGATCATGATATCAGATTAGCTTAGGGATATTGGGTGATTGGACCACGTTTGGTGGTCATAACTTGGGATTTGGTAGTGGGACTCTTCCAGCTGTTTTACCTTTTCACCTTTTATTGGGTTTTGGCACTTTTCTAGTTGGGTGTGTATTTTTTCACCTTTCCCCTTCACCTTTACTTTTCTTGTAATTGTTCTGTTAGAGGTCGATGAATTTTTTGTTCAGTTCCCTTTTTATAGAAGTCTGGTACCTTGCTTTATTTTCCTCTAAACTTTTGCATTGAGTTGACTACGTGTGTGTATACAGGTTCTTAGGAAAAGGACTCCCCGAGTTTGTTGTACCTTCAGCGCTAGTCGCCAGCCCCTGGCCTATGGATGTGGGCTTGGGGAAGTTGTGGCTCGAGCCCTGGTACGATTCGGTTCGTGAAAATTTATACCCTTTTTGAATGGAATCCTTCTGTCATTTTCCAAATAAGGTACTTTATGACCTTTTTGAAAAATTAAGGAAAGAATGTGTTTTTAACTTATACAACGAGTGCAACTATTTTCTGCCATTATAACACCTTCAAATATTCCCTCACAAGATTATATAAATATTTTCAAAATAAATGTTTTTTTATAATTAGGAAACTTTTTAATGATTTCAAAGTAGAAAGTGATATTTCTCTCAAATAGTTTTTAGATTGATTTCATCCATGTCAACATCTATTGTTGAATTTTTTGTTTAATTGAAGTTGATTTATTATGATACAATATTATATATTGTATTGCTTGTTTTATGATATGTTTGATTGTGGATGTGTTATTTTTATTTCATTCATGGTTTATGGTTAAAGTGTTAACATTTTGTATGTTAGTTTAATACGAATGTTTATGTTATGTTTCAACCTTTTCATATGAGGAATGCATTGAACATAGTAAGTGACGAGTGGGGCCTGCTATAGCCCCTCGATGCATCGATAGGTTTCTTTAGACAAAATAGTATCTTGGCACAAGTCCTTGACAATATTTTTATTTATAGTCCTGGCATGAGTCCTTGACTATGTGGTTATGATGTCCGACATTATGCATTCCATTATTATGGGATTAGCTATTGATATTACATGTAATTATTCAACTAGTAGAATATCCATGTGAATAAGTAAATGGAATTATTTTATTTCTCTATTCCATATTATGTTTAAGTTTAAGTTTAAAAGGCCTTTTTTTATTCTTATACATTTCTGTAAATGTTTATGCTTATTTATGATAGTTTTTTCTATATTGTTATCCTTACAAAGCATCTAAGATCACCCCTTTATTATGTTTATTTTTTTTCCAGGATGTGAAGAACTATATTATAACTAACCTACAGGGATAGGCGAAGGGATATGAGTGTGATAAAAGTATATACAATGTTTCTTTTTTATTTCATAAATGTAATGTAAAACTTATGCATGCATCTAGTACTTTAAAGGATACTAAACTTATCAGTATTTTGAGACTTGAACTCTTGTGAACATGCCAATGTTATGTAATAATGCACCGACTCTAGGTAACTGGGCTCGAACATTACAGTTAGTATCAGAGGAAGTTTAGTACAAAACTTGGAAACTAGATTTATAAAAACTCTAATTTGAGAACATTAACCTAAGATAGACATTGAGGATTAGTATAAAAGAACATCCAAAATTTTTGGTAATGTATATATTATGTTGGTTTTCAAAGAAATAAATCCTTTTCTAGATAATAATAGTGGACATGGTTCTAGCATAGATTTACCTAGGAGTGAAAATTCCGACAAGGTGTTTCAGGCTTGACTTGGGGTATCCTGGTACATGACAACGAGCCTTACTATATACCTAGTTTGACACTCTCTAGGGATATGCTTAAGATATTTCAAATTTTCTATAAAAACCATTATGAAGGATTTATTATCCAATAATTCCACAAATAAAACACTTTTATGATTATAGATTATATGCATAAACTATTCAATTTATGTTAAGTATTTTACATTTTTGGAATTATGCATTGTGATTCATATATTAATCTAGTGTATGCCATTGTTTAGAAATGGTGCATAGTGGAAGGAATGGAAACCATATCAATGCACACAATCCATATAGGTATTTACCTATTATTAAAGATAATTATAGTGGAGATTGTGATGAAACTGGTGCTGAACAACTTATATCCATACTGGGATGACTCACTCAGGTTATGAATAATAACCTTACCCATATGGAGGACCCTGATCCACAATGCGGAGGATCAATGTTATACCGCTTAATAAGCCAAAAACCACCAACATTAAATGGGACTACAAATGAATTTTTTGCTAAGCCATGGATAATTTCCTTAGAGATAATATTTCATACTTTGGGGAGTAGCGAAAGGGAAAAAGTTTTCATGGTAGTTTATCACCTCTCAGGAGATGCAGATCAATGGTGGTCATTAATTAAAAACATAAAGGAGGATGAAGAAGTATCAAATATGGAATGGAGGGAGTTTAAAGATATTTTTTAGATAAATAATTTGCTCATGAACATCGAGAAAATATGGAATGGTAATTTCTGAGTCTGAGGCAAAAGGAGGATGAGAATGTCACAAATTATGAGGATAACTTTACAAGGTTATTAGGGAATACTGTAGATTATATATGTAACCCAAGAAGTAAGATTGATCGATTCTTTGATGGGTTAAAACAATTTCTCCGATGAGCATTAGTCTCATTATACTTATCATCATATGAAGATATTGTCTCATGTGTTATCAAGACAGAAAATGAATTCTCTAAGTCTTATGACTTTAAAGTGAAAAAAGAGAAGAAGAGATATACTGAACACTCTAGAAAAAGAAATAAGGGGAATAAGGGAAAAGTTGAATTTATATCCTACAATAATTGTGGTAAGAAACACCCTAGTACATTCCTAAAGGGGATGAGAGTTTGTTATAAGTGTGGATAAAAGGCCACCAAGCTCATGATTGCAAGGGGAAGAAAGAGGATGTTAAAGTTCAATGATACAATTGTAAAGAAATGGGGCATTATGAAACTGAATTTCCTAAGCTTCAAAGAAACTTAACTCAGAAAAGGAAAAGAGAGCAAGGCCAAGATTATGTGATCACAACTATTGAGGTTGAAGTTCCTAATGACATGGTGGCATGTGCTTTAATAGTTTCCTAAAAATTAGGCAATGCTTTATTTGATTCCAGATCATCACATTCTTTCATATCTTCCCATTTTTACAAGAAAATTAGATATTTATAATTTGACTTAATAAGGGAGTTGTCAGTAAAAACTCCTAAGGAAAGTATCATTGCAACAAAGTTTTGTCAATTTGTTACCATTAGGGCATATAAACGTGCTTTATCTGCTGATCTTATTAACATACCCATGATTGAATTTGATATAATCCTTGGTATGGATTGGATTTCAAACCATGATTTGAAAAATTATTTTAAGAATAAGGAGGTTACAATTTTTGATAATGATAAGGAATCCGTTATATTTTGAGTAGAAAAATCACCATCTGATTCTCATCTAGATCCACCCCCAGTTTCTCTACTAAATTCAATTATTGGGAAGGAAGAGGGTGAAATAACAATAGGTGAGGAAAGGAATGTTCAAATATAGGATGTACCTATTGTACAAGAATATATTGATGTGTTTCTAGAGGATTTACCAGGACATCCTCCAGAATGAGAAATTGAGTTTTCCATTGACTTAATTCCTGGTTCAATGCCCATATCAAAGACCCCTTATAGAATGGACACTATGGAATTAGTGGAACTAAAGAAAAAATTAGATGAATTGAGTAATAAAGGATTTATTCACCCTAGTGTTTCTCCATGGGGAGACCCTATTATTTTTATTAAGAAGAAAGATGGATCTACGAGGTTGTGTATTGACTATAGGGAGATCAATGGTATAATAATAAAGAATAAGTATCCCCTACCTTGCATTGATGATTTATTAGATCAAATTCATGGAGCTATATATTTTTCAAATATTGAATTTCAATCTGGACATCATCAGTTGTGAATGAAGAAGGAAGACATTCCAAAGACCACATTTTAAACTAGGTATGGGCATTATGAGTTTACAGTAATGACTTTTGGAATGACTAATGCACCCTCTATTTTCATGTATCTAATGAATAGAGTCTTTAAAGAATATATTGATGAATTTTTAATGGTATTTATTGATGATATCTTGGTATACTCCAAAAGCTATGAAGATCATGAAAATCACTTTCGCACTATTCTAAATACTCTTAGAAGAAATGAATTATATGGGAAGTTCAACAAGTGTGAATTCTGGATTCATGATATTTATTTTATTGGATATATTATCTCTAAGTATAGAATATCAATTTATCCTTCAAAGACAAGGGAAATCAAAGAATGTTCAGCACTGATGAGAATAAATGAGGTACACAGTTTTATTGGTTTAGGAGGTTACTATCAGCATTTCATCCATAATTTTCCTGATTGGATAACCCATTAACCAAGCTTACACATAAAGGGGTTAAATTTTTTTGGATAAAAGAGTGTGAAGAATGTTTTAAAGAATTTAAGAGAAGATTAGTCAATTCTCCCATCTTGAATCTACCATCGTTGAATGATGAGTTTGTTATTTATAACGATGCTTCAAAGAAATGACTTGGTTGTGTCCTTGTGAAGAATGATTAGTTATTTCCTATGAATCATGATAACAAAAAATTCACAAAATAAACTATCCTACTCATGATCTTGAGTTAGAAACTGTAATATTTTCTCTGAAGATATGGAGACACTATCCCTATAGTGAAAAATGTGATATATATACTGATCACAAGAGTTTGATGTATATTTTCTTATGGAAATAAATCAATATGAGGAAAAAGCGATGGCTTGAACTACTCAAGGATTAAAATTTAACAATAAAATACCAACTGAGGAAGGAAAATAAGGTGGAATATGGTTTGAGCAGAAAGGATCATGGAGTTCTGAATAGGATGAGAGTTTAATGGGATTCTATGTTCATGGATCTAGTAAATATGGATATGGGAATAATTATGGAAGTTGAAACATCAATACTTCTTCAAATGGTTTCCAAACCATATTTACTAGAAACGTTAAAAAGTTCTCAGACTAATGATGAGGAGTTTCAAAAGAAAATTAAAGCTATAAATGAAGTGTGATTGATCGAATTCGTATATGAAGATGGAATTTTGAAATTTGGGAAGAGGATTTGTGTTCCTGATATACCTAATCTAAAAAGAGAATTGTTGTATGATGTTCATATCTCCAATTTCTCTATACACCTTAGTATCACTAAGATGTATAGAGATTTGAAGGAACATTTTTGGTGGGATAATATGAAGAGGGAGATTTCTAATTATGTATCAAGATGTATGGTTTGTCAACAGGTGAAGGATGGAAGACAAAATCCTAGAGGAGTCATGCAACCTCTTCCCATAATTCAGTGGAAATGGGATGATATTATGGTGGAATTTGTCACGGGGCTACCAAAGAATGTTATAAGGGATGACGCAATATGGTCCATTGTTGATCATCTTACCAAGTCAACACATTTTCTTTCTATAAGAGAAGATTTAACACTGAAATGTTTAGAAAGAGTATACATTAATGATTTTGTAATACTTAATGGTGTACTCATATCGATTGTTTCTGATTGTAATCCCCATTTTACATCAGATTTTGGAAAAGTCTTTAGAAATACTTAGATACTGAGCTTCATTTGAGCACTGCCTACCACCCTCAAACTAAAGGACAATCAAAATGGACTACTAAAACCTTAGAAGACATGTTTAGATCTTTCTCACTTGACTTTCAAGGTATGTGGGATCAGTATTTACCTCTAGTATAATTTTCCTATAAAAATAGCTTCCATTCAAGTATTGAGATGACACCATATGAAGAATTATATGGAAAGATATGTCACACACCAACTTTTTGGGATGATGTTGGTGAAAGAAAAATCATAGTCCTAGAACTTGTTGAGGAAACAATGGAAAATGTAAATATTATCCAAATCCACATTAAAGAAGATCAAATTAGACAAAAGAGCTACGCGGATAACCAATGGAAGGATTTGTAATTTCAAGTGGGTGATCATGTTTTCTTGAAGGTATATCTATGGAAGGGTGTTATATGATTAGGTAAGAAGGGTAAATTAAGTCCCACATACATCGGACCTTTCGAAACTCTTGAATTAATTGGAGTTTTAGCTTACTGTTTTGCAATTCCACTAAGTCTCTCCAAAGTTCATGATGTGTCCCACGTATCACTATTGAGAAAATACATGTTTGGCCCAACCCATGTACTCACCTATGAAGAAATAGAACTCGAACCAGATCTATCTTATTGTGAAGAGCCTATCAAGATTATTGATACCAGAAAACAAGTGGTGAGAAACCATATGACTATTCTGGTAAAAGTTCTTTGTAGAAACCATAAAATGGAAGATGCAACATGGGAACTTGAGGAACTTATGATGAAGAAACACAAAAATATTTTTATGCAGTAATATTCTAGAAATTTCTGAGAAAAAATTATTTGAAGGAGGGAAGAATGTAACACCCCAATATTCCACGATACACTTCTCTTTGAATAATAAAATATCTTGCATTGTACGCATCTTCGAATTCCAGCACACCACGACCAATCAAACTAGCAGTTTAAAAAAGTAGTTATGAATAGTAATACCCACTTTTTGAAATTTTATGAATTTTATTTTTCAAAATGGAATTCATTTTTAGATTGAGAATATTAAAATTAGCATTGGGTGGTTTTTTGGTATTTTTCTGAGAACTTTTAATTTTTGATGAATAGTGAAAAATACTTCATTATTGTTTAAAACCAAATTTTTTATTTAAATATTTTTTTTAATTTAAATTTATTTTAAAGTAAAAACAGATACATAATACCTATATTAGTCCAATATAATTCATTAGAGTCATTTTATAATAATATTAGATATATAAAATTTTTATTGAACTTTTTAACGTCTTTTACCCACCTTCTAGACACATTTGCAAATTTGCATAAAATGCCGTTTTATCGTTTAAGTGAATTGAATTTCAAAAATCTGACAGACACGGTTTTCATCAGTAAGTAAAATGTGATTTAAGAGGATGAAAATAATTTTTGGTGAATAGTAATTTTTGAATTTTATTTACCACATTTAAAAGTAAGTTGGGTAATTAATGAAAAAAATAATATTATAATAATATAAAATTACCCCAACACATGTTCTAATTCTACTGGATAAGTGTATTTCGACCAAAATCAACCTTAGGAAAAAAATATGATCCTTTTTGATCCACTTGGATTAGATTAAGACATTTATTATATTTTATTTAAAGAAGAGTTAAAAGTGTTAAATTCAAATTTTAATAACTAAACCATTTATAATATAGGGTTATACATAAGATAAATTCGACTATAAATATTCATTATAAAGATAAAAATATTTCCTACATCAGATTATTTTATTTATAATTTTTATACGTTAAATAAATAAATTTAGTTGTGACACAATGATGATGAAAAAATTACCTTATTAATGAAACATTAAAATAACTGATATTATAAATATTAAAATAAATTTAAATTGATAATTTTGATTCCATACATGAATATTATAGGTGAATTTAACATTTTTGGGTTTATTCAATGTATTTTGGTTAATTAATCAAGTTTTTATGACTTTAAAAAAACCAAATACTAAATAGTGTCAAAATTGACATAAATGAATTTTTAAAACAAATACTATCCTAGTAAATTATATAATAGTCCTTAAAATCTAAGGTTCATCCCAATGAATTATATAATTTTATTCATGTCCTTAATTAACCACTTTATGTTATCTTGAAAATTTATAGTAACTATATTAACTATTTAGTATAAAATACAAGAAGACATGAAAAAAGTTAAACTATTGAACTAAAAGTTAAATCTAAAATATAAGGTTAATATGGTAACCTAAACTTGTCTGAAACCTAATGGTTGACAGTAATTTAACCCATCCACACATTATCCTAGAAATGAATCCTTTTGGAGCTATTAGAAACTGAAAATAATTTTATTATAAATTAATATTTCAAGATTTTCCTAAAGTGCCCCTAACCTCTCTTATAAAAGGGTACTTCCACTTATCTTAAATTCACACCTCCAAATCCATTTGGATTTCCCAAAACCTGATAAAATATTCTACCAAATACCCTCACTTCAACCTAAAAGCATTTCATTTAATAGAAATCCAACCTAAGGATCCCTTTTGTTCAAATCAAAAGGAAGCACCTGTAGAAGAGGTAATTATTTCATCACATTTTTCAAAGTTTTTTTCTTCCAATTACACTTTATTTGTTGTTTCCATACTAAAATAATAACTCTAGTAACATATAAATACTGAGATGTTACTATAAATATGGTAAAACCATATTCATTATTCTATCCATCCTGTGAATGACAAAGTCACCATACGTGCGTATGTACGACTTAACGTCTCTATGTGGTGGTGTAGTTTGTTATTCAACACTTAATTATTTTTATGGGTATAATAATGAGTATAATTGATATAAATAATAAATATAAAAGGTTAATTATTATTTATATATAATATACCATTCAATTACATACTATTTCACCATCAATATAATGATATTGTCGCTTGTGCGTACGTACGAATTACCGTCTCCACGACGCAATGAGATTTCATTCCCCATCGTAACCATTCAAGAATAATTTTCATTTTATGATTAAAAAATAATGTTTAAGAAATTATTATCATTATGGATATGAATCAAATACATACTATCCATAAAAAACAAGAATTACACAACAAAACATATATAGTAAAACGAATCAGTTAACACCCGAAACAATGATAATACTAAAATATTATTTACAAAGCAATATTAGAGGATCATATATGATTTAATATTTATGTATGTGTTTCTTGTATAAATAAAAAAAATGATTTAACTATTATATCGTAGGTTAACGTACCCTTGACTAAGGAAAAGTACAATGTAAGGGTTAATTTTAAAATCTCTTTATTATCTGAGGTTGTTTTTACATAAGTATCTACTAGAACTTCTTTATCATCCACATCCATGTTTCTTAAAAATGTATTTCAAAACATTTTTAATTTTTCCTAGTCTATGGGTTAAAGTCATTTATACCCTTTTTTGATTTTTTTGAAAAGAATCTTTTTGTCGTTTTCCAAAAAGGTACTTTGTGACATTTTTGACATATTAAGAAAATAATGCGTTTTAACTTAAAAAGTGGGTGTAACTATTTTTTGCTGTTATAACACATTAAAAGATTCCCTTACAAGATTATATGAATATTTTAAAAATAAATGTTTTATTTTATAATTATTATACTTTTAAATTATTTAAAACTAGAAAGAGATATTTCTCTCAAATAGTTTTTGGATTGATTTAATCTATGTAAACATCTATTGTTAGATTTTATGTTTAATTGAAGTTGATTTATTATGATAAAATATTCCATATTGTATTGATAGTTTTATGATATGTTTTACCGTGGATGTGTTATTTTTATTTCATTCATGGTCTATGTTTAAAGTATTAACATTTCATATGTTAGTTTAATATGAATGTTTATGTTATGTTTCTCCCTTTTCCAATGAGGAATGCCCTGGACGTAGTAAGTGATGGGTGGGGCCCGTTATAGCTCCTCGATGCATTGGTAGGTCTCATGAGAAAAATTAGTGTCTTATAACAAGGCCTTGACAATTTTTTATAGTATTGAAATAAGGCCTTTGCTATGTGGTTATGATGTTTGACATTATGCATTCCATCATTATGAGATTAGCTATTGATATTACATGTGATTATTCGACTAGTATAATATCCATGTGAATAAGTAAATGACATTATTTGATTTATATTTTCCATATTCTGTTGAATATTGAGTCTAAAAGGCTTGTATTTTAGTCTTATATATTGCCTTAAATGTTTATGATTATTTATGATAGTTTCTGCTATATTTTTATCCTTACAGAGCATCTGAGCTCACCCCTTTATTATGTTTAATTTTTCCCAGGATGTGAAGAAGTATATTATGACTGACCTATAGGGATAGGCTAAGGGATATTATTGTGATCAAAGGAGACATAATGTTTCTTTTTCATTTCATAAATGTAATGTAAAACTTATGTATGTATCTAGTACTTACAAGGATACTAAACTTATCAGTATTTTGTGACATGATCTCTTGTGATCATGACAATGTTATGTAATAATGCACCGACTCTGGGTAACTGTGGTCAGGGAATTATAGTTTCTTTGTTAGTTATTTATTTTAATGAATGGAATTTAAATTAAATAAATTATTTCACAAATAATGTAAGTCTAAAGGGAATAATTGGATTATGTATAATTTTATCGAGACATAGTTAATCACATGTGTAAATCAACTTAATATTAACAATCATGTAATAAAGATAAAATAGGATATATACACATAAAAAAATCCATCAAATTAAATGTTAATTCAATATAGCCTTCCATTAATTTTATTGAAATTAAAACATAGTTCAAAGTGCTTAAACAAACTTCGTTGGGGTTATTTCAATTATTAGGGAATTTCCAATTTAATTTTTGGATTGACTTAACCTATTTCACATTAAGGGTTGATCACATATGTGATACTTGGTGAAATTAGTTTGGAAAAGGTAAGGAAATTATTTCCAAGTATTTCAGGATTGGGGATTTCACTCAACAAATTAGGGAGTTGCGAGTTAATGTACTTAGAAAGTTACATATACATAAATATTTTTAATAGCTTATCAGACCTCCATTTGGGTTATGAGAAGGGACATATGGTTCCTTTCCACTATAATATCTATGTGATGGGTTATTTTGAAACCAAAATTGAGAGTTATTCGGGTTTTAAAAAATAGTGTGAGATGAATAAACAAATAAATTATATTATATTATCTAATTTTGTAAACCAAATAATGTACTAAAATTATTCTCTTATTTATTATTGAAATGGAAATCCATTCAAATTTGACTGTATCACTATGATCCATACTAGATAAGAATCACCTTAACAACAGTTCAAATTTCTAGTTATGGTATAAGTTCTTATGTGTTATACTATACATTAAATAGACATTATACTTGTTGGGAACTCAACTTTTTGAGTCTCCTGCTATCGTGTCTAGTGAGGAATAAGTGTATTATTACCTGAAAAACATGGATTATGTCATGGATTCCCAATGTTTCATGCTATTTTTCATTTATATTGATATTATTAAACAACATAAGGATATGGATATGTATAGCATCATGCATCACCTTTATGATCTTTATCACGAGAAGGCGATACATGAAATTTATGAGATCTCTAATGCACAATTCACCTGAAATCTTAGATATTTGATTCTCAATGTTCCACATGTATTGAATATGATTGGATATATAGAGTAATTGGATATCTTAATATTTAATATCTATGATGATCTTCACATAGATATCATTTTATCTTCACAACCTAAGAGTTTATCTAGTTTCTTTGCGAACTATATTATGAGCAATAGTGAGAAGACTCTTTCAGAACTTCATATTTTTATTTTCCAAATGGAAAAGGAAATTGGACATTAAAAACTAGTCCTTATCATGAATATGAAGAAGAATAACAAGAAAAATGGTGTAATAAATGAGACCCAACTGTAGCAGGAAAACATTATATCATGAATTATCACAAAATTCTTAATTTAAAGAGAATTTATTCATGAGTATATTAAGAAGTTTAATTTATGAATGTTGGAATTTTATTTTAACAAAATAAAATTTATTTTTTAATTCATAATAAATATATTATATTAATATTTAATTTTGGGATTTTTCAAGAAATATTTCTTTTTACATGAATAAGGAAAATAATTTTTTTTAAGTTGTGACTTTTATTACATCATTAGGATTTAATAATAAAAAAAACTAAAAAATATTGTATTGAAAAAAATATATTTTTTATTAGTAAAATTATATATTTTAAAATATTATAACTAATTTAGAAACTTATATTTTATATTTTAAATCTTAAGTCACATTTTTCACTAAAATTGTTTTAATTAATTATATATTTACTATTTTAGAATCAACTTATATCACTTTTAGAAATTTAATCTTATTAAATGAATTTTAAATTTGGTATCATTAGGTCCTAATTATTTAAGAATGAAATCTGTATTTTTATTCATAAAGGATGAATTACTACAGTAAAAACTAGTTTCCACAGCAAGTGTTGAAATGCTAAAAGTAATAATTAAATTGATAAATAGATTGAAATATGATAATAACTTGTATAAAATTGAATTATTTAACTATTATCAACCTTATATCACAATACACTCAATTATTTTCTATTTTTGGAGCCGTATGATATGTTTAACTTGTGCTCCCTTTATATTAAGTTGAAATATTTAAAAAAATATCATTCTCACCGCTTATAAAAGGGGCCTATATACACCTCGTCAATAAATCTCTAAAAATTATGTTACCTCCATAAACTATGATCTATTTTATTACCTTCTCATCCTATTCCACTCTCATTATCTTCTTGTCACAAGTTATTATCTTAATCTTTTCACTTCCAAGGGATCCTCTAATAGAAAACCAAAGTTCTCAAAATAAGTTCAATCATTTCAATAATATATTTATCTTTTATATTCTCATTTCAAATTTATTTTTGAAAATATTATATTATGTATTTAATATTTATATTATAGTTAATTTTTTTGAATAAAAACTAACCACCTCTACCCTTTCCCTTATGAAATGGGAAAAATTCTAAATGTGCATATGTGTGGACCATCACCTCCATGATAAAATGTGTTTCATTTTCCTTACCCACCTTAAAAGACAAGTGATAATAATGAATTTAATATATATGTATGATATTTATAACACTTTTAGGTTCTAAAAGTAATGAACCATTTTTATCCTTTCTTCCACTCTATGGAAAATAAAATCATTAACCATTTATATATGTGGACTACTACCTTCATGGAATGATTAATTTTTTCTTCTTATTTTTATCAAAAACTTACAGGGATAGTCATGATAATGGATTTAATATATAAATATGATGTTTAATATATCATTAAGGTTTTTTATATCAAATTTTAAAAACTATTGGTGATATTATTAATAAATGATCACCGTTAATACAATCTTTTAAAACAAGCATAGTAGGAGGAAAATATTTTATTCAAATTATGCAATATGTTCATATAAATTACTTATTATTCCTATTACTTTATAATTCTGATACATCACACTAAAAAACACTAAATTATATCATTATACTACTATTGTAATGATGTTATAACTACATTCCCTCATTATCATCCATTAATCATTATATATTCATGTTTGGGTCTGTTTGACCACCTACTTAAAACAATGGGAATATAATTAATATAATAATATAATATAAATTTGTAAATAATTATTATCTTTATTATGAATATTTTATATCAATATTTAATTCATTAATTAAAAAATACACTTTGCTCATAAAAAATCAATGAAACATGCTCGTTATCGATTTCATCT
The DNA here is from genome assembly GCA_963277665.1 of Viscum album. Taxonomy (NCBI): domain Eukaryota; kingdom Viridiplantae; phylum Streptophyta; class Magnoliopsida; order Santalales; family Viscaceae; genus Viscum; species Viscum album. The sequence continues at coordinate 320,315,180 of OY728159.1, forward strand.
TCAAGGATAAAAACTAAAAAACACATTAAATTAATTTGAAATTTTTTAATTATAAATAATACATAAAATTAACATTAATTACCTATTAATAATTAAATTTTAAAGAATAATGAATACCTATATTGCTATTATGAAACTAGTATAAACAATCAAAATTATAAACACCTGATGTGGAAAATTGGTTGAATTCATATAGATAATTCATATTTATAAAGAGTATAAATAAAAATAGTTATGAATAAGTTTCTAAATTAAATGATTTACATAGATATTTTTATAATTTAGGAGGTTAAAATATGTTCATGGAATTCTAAACAAGAGGTAGGGGTTTTCTATCTCAAATTCCCTCTTTGGGAAATGTTTTGTATTGTGAAACTAATTTATTTTATGTGGTGTATATAATAAATATTTTAGGTGTTATGTAATGAAATGAATTTATTAATAGTATTTTAAGATAAATTTTAATCCCTATATTTCAATAAAGTTTGATTTAATTTCTAACCAAGCTATAAGTGGGGTTTTCCTTCTCAATTTTTATTCTTTATATTTCATGTTATATTCACCAGCTATATCCCTTTTTGTGTTTCATACATTGACATAGAATATTTTTTTACCATATTTTGCATGAAATTTAAGGGATTTACATGTCTATATTAAATCACTCCCTTATATTATTATCAATCAAGATTTAGTAAAAATGTTGTAAAACCTAATCTTTTCCTTGTTGAAAAAACCATCAGATGTTTTGGTAAAGTAAAATTGTGTGAAGTTTCCTAGAAAATAAATCCCTATCCAGATACTGGATAGTGGATGCAGTCATGACACATATTAACCTAGGATAATAACCTTGAAATGGTGTGGTTTATCATTGAATCAATCATCACTCTAATTCATGATGAGTGGTCCGAAGACTACACACCTGGATAAACACTAATGGGGGATATTCCTTGAAATATTCAAATTCTATTTATAAACCATGATGAAGTATTTCTCCAACCATTTATTTGGTATCCTACCAATACACAATATTTACCTCAATTAAAATCATCCATGGATAACCCAACACATTAAAAGTACCCTAAACATCATATTCCTTTGATATGGGTTAGTCCTATTACTTTGAAAATACAACATAGATTATATATTGATTAAGGGATATTGTCCTATATAACCCCGCAATTCTATAGAATGGGAAAGTATTTATTTACAATATTTCTCATTATATGAATTACTTTGATTTTATTAAACCAAATATTCCTTAGGGAAATGTATGAAAGGTCTTATTGACTCTTATGGTGAATGAAATGGACTTAATCAGGTGATGGGTGGGGCCTAAAATTATATACACCCTTAATTAAATAAAATGTCTCATAAAACAAAATAACTTCTATTTTGGTGTAGAAATCTCCCCATGTCAGTATAGTGTCATAACACAAGACCTTGATAGCATGTTTTGATGTTAGGAATTTTTATTCAATTAGTATGAGATCAATTATTATTTTTATCTACATTTTTATTTATTATCATAGATATTGCATTCACTTAGTTTTAATGATTATCACTTCATGTTTTTAATTCAATTATATTATATCTCTCATATACTGTTTATTTGATGGTAGTTTCTATTGTATTCTACTACTTATTAGGAATCTGATCACACCCTTATTTGTCTTCCTTTCCCCATGAAACCTAGAATAGAACTATGTATAATTTTCAAGGATATTATGGAATGGATTCTAATCTTTTCATAATGAGTTCATGATTTATCTTATTTCTTAAAATTAAATGTATGTATGTATTTAGTCATATAAGACTTATAAGATATTTAATCATAAAATATCTCTTATTTTTTTTAATAATAATGCAATATAACTATTGACTCTAGGTTTCTAGAGTCTGGGTTATTATATTTAGTAATAGAGAAATTTTAGTTGGGACCTTGGGGGATAAATTTAGAAAAACCTAGTTATATAACATAAGTAATATAAAAGAACCTCAAGATTTATAGGGAACACTCTTTAAAAAACAATTAGAATTTATTTTATGATTCAATATCATGATATAATTATGTTTATGATATGGTAAAGAGATGGTACAAAATAGAGCAGTGGGAATAGTATAAGTACCTTTAGTCAACGTATAGACGTTACCCCTAAGCAAGTTTGTTAAGCCGAATTTGAGGCTAATAAAATCATAAACATATAATGTAGTTGAATGAGGTTATGAAAAATAATCTCACCTGTATAGGGTTACCTACTTAACCATAACATGGTGTAACCATTTTGGACCTCTTTAAGTGAAAACAACCACTATAATTTAGTGGAACTACTAATCTATTTATAGCTAAAAAATAGATCAAGCCCCTATAGAATATCATTCTCAATTTATGAGGTAGTGAAATAAAAAATTCACTATATTATTCTATCTTATGAAGGTAAATACATACCAATGGTGATCATTAATTTGAAACACAAAAGAGGAAGAAGTGATCAAATTCATGTAATGGTTAACATTTATGGAGATTATGATTAATAAGGGTGAGGTGGAATATCTTGTCTTTATAGGGTAGAAATCATCATATAAATCATGGTTACTTACTCCAAATATATCTGTCCTTAATGAAATTAAATTAATATAGGAAGATCAAGTTTTATCTATGGATAAGGAAGATATTTTACTAATAGAGGATGTGCCAATGGTATGAAAATTCAATGATGTTTTTCTAGGATACTTACCTGGACATCCACATGATCTTGAAGATGATTTCTCTATTGAAATCAGTTATGATGAAATAACTATAACTAAAACTCCCTATATAATGGAACTAGTTGATTTTTTTAGTTGAAGAATTATTTATAAGAGTTGTGTGATAAGAGATTTATACATACTACTCTTTCACCATGGGGTGCCCCTATTTTTTTTATGTAAATGAAGGACGGGTCTATGAGACTATTATTCAATTATAGTGATATAAATTTCATTACTATAAATAATAAGTATCTTATTCCATGTATTAATATCTTATTTGATAAACTTCATGGATCCAAATACATTTCAAATATTAATATTGGAAATGGTCATTATCAGCTAAGGCTGAACAAAGATGATATACCGATGATAGAATTTTGAAAAAGGTATGAACATTATGAGTTTATAGTAATTCCCTTTGGATTGACTAATGCATATGATATATTTATAGATTTGATGAATATATTATTCAAGGATCATATTGATAACATTATGGTGCTATTCATTTGAAATATCATGATATACTATGATAGATATTTAAAGCACGAAATTTGTCTACAAATTAGTCTGGATACACTTAGGAAAAGAATAAGTTATATGAGAAATATGGTAAATGTGAATTTTGAATCAATTAGGATTATTTTCATGAAAATAATATCTCTAAGGATGGAATATCTATTTACCCTTTAAAGACAAAGGTAGTAAAATAATGGCCTACACTAACAAACATAACCAAGATCTAAAGTTTCCTAGTCTTTTCAGGTTACTATCAATATTATATTAATGATTTTCCCTATTGGACAACCCATTAACCAAGTTAACAGTTAAAATGTTTAAATTCACATGTTTAAGGGAATATTAGGAATGTTTTTAAGTGAATAATATTATACTAATTAATATATCAGTATTAATTTTCCCATTATGTAAGGAAGGATTTTTAATATATAGTGAATCATAAATAATGTAGTTGGTTGAGTCCTTATAAAAAATTATAAGATTATTTCATATGCATCATGGTAATTTAAAATCCATTAATATAACTATCCAACTCACTACCTTGAGCTGGAAATCATAATATTTTCTTTGAAAATAGAGATACACTACCTCTAGTGAAATATGTTATATATTTATATAGACCACTAGAGTTTTAAGTATAATATATATTAGAATAATCTTGGCATGAGGAAAGGATAATTATTATAACCACTCATGGACTATGATTTATCAATGAAATATCACCATGTGAAAGTAAAAAAGGTGTTTGATACATTAAATTGGAGGGACCCTAGAGTTTTGACCATGATGAGGATTACCAAGGACCCTATATATAGAGATCTTGTAAAGATATATACTATAATTTTTAGGGAATGAGATCCCTCTTTCATTTTACAATAAATTTATAAACCATTATTATTAGAAAATATAAAGAGGTAATTGTGGGATGATGAGGACAAGAAAAAGAATATTGATTTAGTAAATGATGGGAAATTAGAAGACTATATCTATAGATATGGAGTATTGATGTTTGGAAAGAAGTTATGTGTTCCATCCATACTATAGTTGAAGAGGGAACTAATAGATGAAGCACATAGGTCAAATTTATCAATAAACCTTTGTATTATAAATATGTATATGGGTTTAAGAGAATATTTATGGTGGGAAGGTACAAAGTGAAATTGTTTGGACTATATGTCTATATTATTACTATGCCATTAGATAAAGGTTGAATGGTAACATCCTAAGGGATTAATAAAACCTCTTCATGTACCTATATAGATGTAGGAAAAAATTATAATTTAATTTGAAACTATAATCCCAAATACTCCAAGGAAGAATGATGATATATGGGTCATCATTGATTTTTTTACTAATTATAGTGATAAGAGAAGATCCACCCCTAGAGTGACTTACCCGAATCTATACCAATGAAGTTGTAAGGACTCATGGGACACCTCTATCAACTGTATCTGATCATGAATCTCAGTTTACATTGAAATTCAAGAATACTATTTAAAGGGATATAAAAAATAAGATATATTTTAGAACCACCTATCATCCCTAAAGGGAATGATTGTTTGAGATGACTATCAAGACATTATAATATATGTTTATATCATGTTCACTTGAATTCCAAGGTATGTGGGATTGGTATCTACCTTTGGTGGGATTTATATACAATAATAGCTTCTATGTGAGCTTCCAAATGGAACCATATGAAGAATCGTATGGGGAGAAGTGTTATAATCCATTCTATTAGGAATAAGTTGGGAAAATAAATCTCATTATCTCAAATCTTATATATGTGATGAATGTTGTGGTAAGACTATTCCAGATCACATTAAAGCATTATAAATTAGAAAAAAGATCCATGCTAATAATTGAAGGAAATATATGAAATTTAAAGTGGAGGATCATGTATTATTATTGAAGGTTTACCTATATAAGGGAGTTATAATATTTCATAAAAGGGGGAATTAAAACCCTAGGGACATTGGGCCTTTTGAAATACTTGAAATAATTGGATTTTTAGCTTACTGATTGGATGTGCCACCCAAACCATTCTATAGTACATAAAGTCTCCCATGTTTCATTACAAATGAAATAAATTAAAAATATGACACATATTCTCACATTTGATTAAATATAGTTGGATTCAAACTTAGCCTAAATTGGGGATCCTATACAGATTCTTAAAATCAGGGGGCATGTATTTTTGAATCGTACAAATTTATTGGTGATAGTTATTTGAAGAAATCATAAACTAGAAGAGGCAACCTATGATCATAAAGAATTTATAAGTAAGTAATATCATTTTTTTAATATATGATATAAAACCTAATGGTGAGGATGAAATTATTTAGTAGTGGATGTAATACCTGTAACCCTACTATAGTAGCTAAACACTGTATTTGAAATTATCACGCAAAGCATGCTCTAAAGAGAATTTATGTATGGGTATATTTAGAATTCTAATTTTAAAATGTTGAAATATTAGTTTACCAAAATAAAATTATTTTTTGAACTCATCTTAAGGATATAATCGTAAGTTGAAAATTTGGGATTTTTCCAAACATAATGATTTCTTGGTGAATAGTGAAAATACCATTTTTCTTAAAATTGTGACATTTATGACATCAATAGGATGTAGGAGTAAAATAAAAAACAAAAAAACCTTTTATTTAAAAAATACTTGTTTTATAAGTAACATCATATATTTGAAAATATTATGATTAATTTATAAACCTATATTTTATATTTTAAGGCTTAAGCAACATTTTTCAATAAAATTGTTTTAATGAATTTTACATTTACTATCTTAAAATTAATTTATATAACTTCTAGAAATTTAATAATTTTTAATGGATTTAAATTTTTTAATCATTAGGTCTTAATTATGTAAAAAGGATCATTTTATATTTAATAATAAAGGAAAAATTACTCAGGTAAAAACTAGTTTCCATGGTAAAAGCAAAAATGGTAAAAGTAATATTTCATGTGGAAAAGGGATTAAAACCTGATAAAAACATACCTATAATTTAATTTCTGAGATATTATAAAACCTATTTCACTATAAACTTAGTTATTTTATATCTTTAGAGTCACTTAACATGTTTCACATGTGCTATCATTATATTAAGTTGAAATATTTACCAAAAATGTCATTCTCACCACTTATAAAAGGGGAATCTCACCACACCTTCAATACCACTATAAAATTTGGTTTCCTCATGAAACTATACCTTAAATTCTTACCCTATAATCCTATTCTACTCTCATAATATTCTGGTCACAATAAATTATTATAATTCCTTCCCTTCTAAGGAATCCTCCAAGAGAAACCCAAAGTTCTCAACGTAAGTTCAATATTTTCACTAACATCATTTTTTATTTTCATTAAATTTAAAATTAATTTTTAAAAATATTATATTATTAATTAACTATTTATTTTATAATTAATATTTTATATTATTGTAACAAATACTAACCACCACTCCCTTTTCCCTTAAGAAAAGAGAAAATGTCAATCATGTGCATGTGCGAACTACTACCTCCAAAACAAAACACATTTCATTTCACTTAACCAAATAACAATGATGGTCCTAATAAGGAATTTAATATATAATTTAAAAATTTATAACATGTTTTAGTTCATTAAAATAATAAATCATATTACTCTATTCTCCCTTTCAATGGAAAATATAATTGTTGACCATGCGTACGTGCAGACTACCGCCTCCAAGGAACAATTAATTTCCAATTTTATTTTCATAACTTCCTCACATGGATGCTCATGAGAATGTGTTTAATGGATAAATATTGTTTTTATGATATCAATAAAGATTTTATGACAAAAGTTTGAACTTATTAAAGATATGATCAACAAATTATCATCGTTAATATAATGGTTTAAGACAATCATACTAAGAGAAAAATATTTTTTAAAAATTATATAATATTTTCATATACAAAACTTATTCTTATAATTACTTTATAATTAATATATATCACACTTATAAAAACAATATTATATCATTAAGCTACTGACATAATGATATTTAAAATAAATCACCTCCTAATTGTCTATTAATCATGTTATGTTCGTGTTTGAGTTGATTGGACCACCTACTTGAACAATACTGTGAATTTATATATTTAATGGCTATAAGAATATAAGAAATAATATAATATAATAAAAAGTAGTAAATAATGAATTTTTTGTTCTGGAAATGTTATATCAATATTTGATTCATTAATTAAGAAAACAACCTTCGATCATCAAGATCCACTTAAACATACTTGTTATCAATTCCATTTATAGGATAAGGAACAAAAGACAAATGAAAGGAATTTGAGGCATAATAATTATAAATCATCCCTAAAAGTAAATTTAATTACTTAATAATGGTAAAATTTAGAAGAATAATGAATAAAGACATCGCTATTATGAAACTAATACAAATGATCAAAACTATAAACACCCAATGTGGAAAATTGGTAGAATTCATATATAGAATGACTATTTTGGAAGAGTATAATTGAAAATGGAAATGATTATGGTTTTAATTACATGATTAATATATCAATGTTTTTTATATAAAAAATTAAATAATGTTAATGTAATTTGGGACAAGAGGTAGGGGTTTCCATCTCAAGTTCCACTCTTTGAAACATGTTTTGTATTATACACCTAATTTCATTTATGTGGTTTATATACTTTATATTTGATATGTTATGTAATGAAATTAATTTATTCATGGTATTTTATGTTAAATTTTAATCCCTTTATTTCAAGTGGGGTTTATTGAAAAACCCATTAGGAATAATATTATATTCACAAAATATTTCCTTTTGTGGTGTATAAATTTAAATATAAGACTATTTACCATAAAAATTATGAAATTTAAGGGAATTACAAGACTATATTGTTATAACTTCATCACATTACAATTATTCAAGAGTTTCCATAACCATTGTAAAAATCAATCTTTTTTATGGTGGAGAAACCATATTAAATTTTCATCCAGAAAAAGTGTGTGTAATTTACCATAAAATACATCCTTCTTTGGATACAAGAAAGTGGACACATTTTTGGAAAACATTAAACTAGGGGAAATAACCCTAAAAAGGGTTGGTTTAGTATTAACTTAATCATCACTCTAATTCATTTTTAGTGGGCCTAATAATTTACAATTTTTTAGACACTTCTTAGGGATATGATTTAGAATATTCAAACGATATTTATGAACCATGATGAAGGATTTGTCCTACAATTTCCTTCACCTCCTACCAATGTAAACTATTTAATCCAATTAATACCTTCCATGGATAATTCTACACATTTAAAGTACCCTCATCCAATTATTTGATTTATAATGGTACTTACTTTTACATAAACAATACCCACCACTTATAAGTTGATTAAGGGATATTATTATAAACATCCACATTTTTCTATTGAATGGGGAAGTATTTATATATATATTTCTCTTTATATTGATATCCATATTTTTATTCAACTAGATATTCCTTAGGGATTGGTATGAATGGTCTTGTTTACTCTTATAGTGAATTCATTGGACTTAATCAGGTGATGGGTGGGTCTAGAATAATATAGACCCTAGATACATTAACATACCTCATGATACAAAATATATTGGGTTTTAGTGTATAAAACTCCCCATATCAGTATATTTTCTTTGAAAAAGGCCTTGAAAACATGTTTTGATGTCTAGAATTATTTATTCCATCATTATGATATAAATAGTTATTATTATCCATTTTTTTTATTTATTATCATGGATATATCATTACCTTAGTGTCAGTGATTATGGATTCATGTTTATTTATTTTCAACAAAAAACTTATTCCTTGTTTATTTCTAAATAGATTTAATTTTATGATACTTCTTACTAAGTATCTGAGATCACCCTTATTTTTCCTTTCCTTGGGAACCATAAAGGATAACTATGTGTATTGTTAACTCACTCTTTATGTTTTAAAATGTTTTGATGCATGGTAGAATAAGGTCTATTATGAGGCATAAATTTCTCTCTTGACCTCTTGTTTTCTAAAATAAGCTATGAACGCATATAATTAGACTAATATATTAGTTTTTTATTGTCTTATAGAATTAGTGGATAATTAATGTAGAATAGAATTAAATTTTGGATTTTTAACAAACCTAAAGAGGGAGAATATTAGAAACTTGGTGATTTGGGTTGGAGATCGATAGTTTGTTGTCAATGAATTTTCTAGTTGATGATGAAGTTTAAAGGATAAGGTATATGTATTACTATAAAATCAAATTTTTTCCTATGCTTTCCAAAAAAAATTATGCAAAATTATTGAGTAAGTTTAAAGGTGATTTTGGAGAAAAAAAGATTGTTCATGCTTGTAGACCTTGTCCCTACTCACTAGTCAGTACACACTAGTGAGACAACATAATAGCCTAGTTAGACCAGTACTTATGATCTTGTCAAGGTGTTGTGTGAAGGTAGGATTTGTGCAAGAAGGGAATTGTGCTAAGGGGAATCGCACTAGTTGGTCATTATACAAGTAGGAGTTTAGATAATGAAACATAATGAATTTTAGAGCTTAAGGATAAGTAAAGTTTGGTGGAGGGGGTTTTACAAATACCTAGTTAATCTCCTTGATTTAGGATAATAAATATTTAAAGGATTATTAGAGGATCTCCCTTCTTGTAAGTCACACTTATGGTAATTACACCTGAGAAAAGGTGGTATAGAAAATGACTCACATAAATAGAGTTTTGTGAATAGTGAATAGTTAATAGAGTATGGTAAATATATATGGTGAAATCAACTAAGAGAAGGTAGTTAAGTGAAAAACACTTGAGAGAATTCAATTAATCTCCCTAAAGTCTCATGAACAGGGCTAGGTGAGTGAACTATTAAAAGGGTTCCATAATGTAGCCATACATTAAAAAAGCCACAAACTTAAGAAAATAAAAGTACTTGGGTGAAGGTAAACTAGGAAAAGGAAAGGAAATGTTTGAACTATATAGGATAAAATTGTGGGATTTATTAAATCATAAAACATAGACCTTAATGATGTAATTCTCATTCAACATTTATACAAATTTAAAGACAATATTTATGTTGATAAACTGAGTATACTTCTATTTCAATTAATATACTGAGGATTTAATGGAGGTGATTCAAGAGAGGCAATGAATTATTACCAAAATTCCTTTCTAAAGTCATTGATCCTAGTACTGAGGTTTGTGAATGAAATTTTAATCCACTAAAACTAATTAAGAAGAGTTTATTATGGTTTAACTAACACCTTTTCAATGTATGATCCTTGGATTATCCATTAGCGATGAACAATGTAGATTTTTTATGTCTAGTATTATTTTTAGTGTTTTTTTATGATAGACATGCAACTAACAATGATATATTCAATGTGTTCCTGATAATGTAGAAACAAGATCCAATGAATCAAAATATAAAAATTTAAAACACTGATTCACCACTCCCCTCTAATGGTTTCTTAGGTTGAAATAACAAGATTATACAATTTTCCATAGAATGATATACATAATATGTAAAGTATTTCATATTATAAAGACTAATATGTATGACAATACACTTTTATGTTGGGAGAATTTTGATCATTTTTCTCATATAATGTTTTTTTAACATTACAATAAAGAGGAAACACCTTTCTATAAAGGAGGGAGTTTCACTGTGATGGGTTATAAATCCATAAAATACTTGGTAATAAATTATAGGAGGCTATGTAGTGGAACTAAAATTCATGTCATGATATGATAAAGAAAAAATAGATAGGAAAATAATTAAGAACCATTTCATTTCTAGTTACTAACTCATGTTGTGATGTATTTTTTTACCTAAAACTGTATTCAAAGTAACAAATATTCATGGAATTCGATAGTATATTCTCATTTAAGAATGATATTTCATATCTTTATAACTGAGAAGAATGAAATGAAATAATTTTAATTTAAAGGGATGATTTAAGATATTAAAATATTTATAGGATTTTATTGAATTTGGTTCTAAATAAAAATATAGAACCTAGTGGACCATGTGTCATTATCACTAAAATAAATTAAAGTATAAATTTTCATGATTCATGGATGTTTTTTAGAGTTTTAAATTTTTGTAAAAGAGATGAAATATGTTAGAGAGATAAATGTGGAGCAGAAAACAAGAAATATAGTTTTTATCATACTAGTCCATGTATGGATAAACAAACTATAGTAGTGAGCTAGTGGTGGATTTTTTATCCACTTTTTAACCAATATTTATTTTGTATCCTGTTTTTGTTCTTATAGAAATATTGTTCTTGAACTAAAACTAGTTTTTTGCATTCTAAAAAATAGCAATACATATAATTTTATTTTATATTATCTTCTTCCAACTATTAATGAGTGTTGTTTTGTTTATTAATTAATAAATGAATAAATATTGTTCATTATATTAGAGTAAAATGATGGTGTTTATTGTTTAAATTTCATATTTATTTTTTTATTAAGAAGCATTGTAAATTTGATTATTTCAGACTAATTGATGGTTTTTGAGTAATTAAATCACTTTTAGAGGAAGAATAAAATTCATATTTAGATTTAGTATAACTTCTAAGAAGCGTTATATGTGATTTATAAAGTATTAAGTTGGTAATTAAATAACTAATATAAGAGAAAATTATGTTGAAACTGAAGAAGGTGGAATCCAAAAGTCAAAAACCACTTGAAAATTGTTATCTTTTTATATTCAAAGACTCTTTTTTCACTTGCAGTATTTTTGTTTCAAAAATTTTTCATAATATTCTAATAAAATCTCAATTTATCAAAAAAAAAACATAAAAAGGAAATGATAATAAAAAAGTGACATTCGATCTTAGTTTGAAACCAACCTAAGAGACAACTTTAGGAGATGATACTATTGTATTCTTAATGGATAAAAGATGAATATAGATTCAAGAAAAATATCAACCCTTAAATTGGAACTATTTTAAGTGATGTTTCATAATATTAAATATATTTTCAGTATGACTAGAAATTATAGCACTATTTTATTTCCCATATAACCTAAAATATATAGAAACTATCACTCTAGATATAGGGATGTGAGGGTTGTTGAAGATAATAAACTAGTTTTTGAACCTTCTAGTGAGAAAGATTTAGTGGATAGACTTTTTTCTCCCAGTATTAGGTTTCAAAAATTTAACCCACCCAAAATAGAGTGTTAACTACTGAAAATTAATATTGAAAAAAATATCTCTTAACGAATTAGATGCATCATATGAAATTAATCTAAATAATGTAGTGGAATAACCTAAGTCCTCTATTAGTTTTAAATTCAAATAATTAATTTTACATTATTTATTGAATTTTTATGGGTTATTTAGGAAAGAACAACACAAGAATATATATAAGTTTCACATAATTGTAAAATAAAGAAACCAAATAGGTTAATGATGACCAATTTTTGATGATAAAATTTCCTTTCACTTTAGATGGGGTCAAAAAATGAGTGTCTTTACTTCACCTAATCCACTCTAATAAGGAATGGGAATTAATTGAAAAAATCATTCCTTAAAAAAATATTCATCAATATGAATTCTTCCATTAGGAAATAGATTTATGGGATTATAAAAAACCAATTTGAAACCATACATGAGTATTGGAAAATATTTACAAGGTTATGAATTAATTTCCTCAAACATTAGATCAGTGAAAAGATTTTCATCCAATAAATTTATTATGGAACTTTTATTATCAATGGGAGAAAGGTAAATTATTTTTTGGGGGATATTTGGGGAAAAAAATACCATGGCAAGGAATCTCATTACTAATATGTCCCAAAAATTGAAAAAAATTCAAAATAGGCGATTGATTCATGTGAAAACTACCCAAGAAGTATATACAACCAATTCTAAAAATGGAATGATTTTATTTCATCATAGTGATCTTACCACTGTTACGAGGTCCAAAATGATATCTAACACTTAACCAAGCTAAAAATAATATTAAATAAGATTTCATCATCATGTAAACTATGGAATTGTTTGCTTCAACTGAAAAACTATAGTGACCGGTTCCCTCAATTAAAAGAGTCCCCTAAATCTTGAAATGTCATGTTTCTAGGTATTCCATATAAAACAACCAATCAGGTCCATTTTTAAAAAATCAAACCCACAAATAGGGATGGAATAACTAACCAAGCTATTGGTTTAGGCAACCTGAGATGTATGGAAGGTATTTACATGGCCAACAAAGTAACTCGCAACCTAGATACATCCACAAGAAAGCCAATGCCCAGTTTGGAAAAAAAATATCCAAGTGGTACATAATACTCAAAATTATAAATATTAAATTGAGTAAACTATTGAATAATAAAAAATCATGTTGAAAACTATTTTAACTCTTATTAGGAAATTGGTACTAATATCAATATTATAAGAAATAAAATGAGTATAGGACTTCTTTCACAAAGTGAAATGAACCCCAATAGAAAATAGAATATCAATTCCATGTAATGTAGAAGTGATACCTTGTTTAAAATCACACCCAAGTTTTAGTTATGAACACTAACATATTGAGGGGATTTTTGCACTTATTTCACCTAAATTTTATAATCTTCAAGTGATGACAATATATGTTAATCCTGATAAAAATTAAAAATTTTAAGTGAGAAAAAAATAATTATCAAAATAATAAAATTTTATAGAGAGAACCCATAAATACTATAGGATATTTTTGGGATCATATGGTTGTAACACAGTGTTAAAAATGACCAAGAAATATCCAAACCACCACTTCCTTTGTAAAACCACAAGATTTCAATATAAATTTCTTTTTTTAAAAATACTATGTTGAATATATTATTTTACATTAAACACAAAAATAATATAAATTGTGATACATTTTCTTGAGGTAAAATATTAAAATAAAGGACATACATTATTACATTATAAGAATTCTGTATGATATATCATTAAGAAATGTTTAAGCAGAATAAATCTAAAATTAAATAAAATAACCAGAAACACAATATATTTATCCTCATGGTTTTACAAGAAGATAATGACCCTGATTAAAACTATGAAAATAATAAAAGGTATTATAAATATAATATTTAGGTTGAGAGAGAAGTAAATTAGTTATATGAATGATTTTAGTTATTATTTTTTAGATATATATGGGAATCAAATGTGTCTATTATAAATACAGTCATTGGAAATATGATTGTTAGTTATTTAGTCTTTTGGTAAGTATGTATCCAATAGATAAACTTAATATGTTTAATTTTTAGTAAAAATTTTAAAAAAATATAATTCACAAATGATAAATACTAAAACAAAAGTTAGATTTTAATTATAATATTTTCTTATAAAATATATATTTATATATTACATATTATTATTATTATTAATGAATGATTTGATTCAATGATAAAATTAAATGATACATTATAATGGATTGATAAAATTTAATGGTTAGATTAAAAATAATTAATTTTAAAGGGATGAAAATTGAATCATTTAATGAAAACAGGGGATATTTTTCGAAGGATAAATTTTAGAAGTATTGTGTATTTTTATTTAAATAAATTAAATTGATCTTTTTTAAAGGATTATTCTTATAAAATGTTTTAATATATAAACTAATATATTAAAACTTGTTTAATTCATAATTAAAAAAATAGCATTAAGAATACATAATTAAAAAAAATTGCAACAAAAATAGTTTTTTTCTATATATTTTATACTATAATTTTAAAGAAACATTTACCATATTTAGAAATTATATTAGATTAAATGGGGTTAAAATTTTTAATCAACATGTTATATTTAATGATGTAAGTCAATTTCATTTTTATTCATAAAAATAAGTTATCAGGGTAAAATATAAATTACCACAGCAAAGGTAAAATGAGTTAAAAAGTGTTAAACTAAGTGAAAATGAATTAAAATATCATAAAAACCAATCTATAAATGTTTTTATTAGGTATTTAATAACCAAATATTTTCCCACCTCTATTATTTTTCCACTTTATATCCACGTTACTTTTAAAATGACAATCTAATACATTATTCAATTGGAATTTTCTAAAATATCACTCACAACTTACATATAAAATTATATGTATTATACCCCCCATAGGTAGCCTTTAGTTCCATTATGGAATCATAAATGATCCATTCCAAAGTAATCCATTTTTATAAGGATAGAATTTATCAAAGTACATAGTTCGTAAACATTTTTTTCAATTACCTTTCATATCCACTATTTCTAAATAAAATTATCGAAAATAATGATGTTATATTGAAATTATTATTCTTATATGAAAATGATATTACTATTTTATAACTCTATAAAATTACTCATTCATCAGTATGATATCTTCTGATTTAGGTCATTTCAATATCCTATATTAATGATGTCATACCAACATCATTATTTTCCTCATGAATAAGAATCAAGACATAAATATTTTTGATATGTTATATTAAGTATTAATTTATTTCATGAGTATTATTATGGACTTATGACACATAAAAAATTAACGATCACTATAAAGTAACTTATTATCATCACTAAATTACTCAAAATATAATCATCATGGATTATATTCTCATGAACTATATAAATAATTTCCATCAAATGAATATGGGATTGAAAAAATAATTATAACATAATGATTCCACTACCTTGAATAATCTAGGAATGATGAACTTTCTATTAGATAATGGGGATAAACATCTCTATTGAAAAACTTGTAAGAAATAATCAAATATACTAACATTAAATGATGAAAATAAACAATAAGTAGTTATTATATGTGTAATGAATGATTATAATTAAATATTATAAAAGGTAATATATAAGAAAAAGGTTTTTAAATAATCTATTATAATGATTATTTTTATCATATAGGGCTTAAAATTTCATTAATGTAAGTGATAAGTAAATGTAAGAGTTTTCTCATCTCAATTTTATCTTATTGGGATATGTTTTATATTCACTACCTTATTTATTTATATGGATCATATAATTCGACATGAATTTGTTATACTATATTTTTCATTTATTTATTAGATTTAAAAAACCATTCCATGTTATTTCATTCAAAGTATTTTGATTTGAAAATTTCCAAATCCATAAGGGTTTCTTTTTGAACATCACTTTCAAATGAAGATTATATGTAAAGACCTGAAATTTCCATGGTTTTTTATAAATGTAAATTTTACGAGTTCGCAGAAATTGATGGCACGTGATTCTAAGGCCTGGAGTTCCTGGAATGAATTTATGAACTTTGTTCAGGTACGTTCAGTAAACATGCGAGCAGGTTTTTCTAACTTTTGAACCGGTGCTCAGAATTGAAATATGAGGGCACCGTTGAACTCATAGCGCTTGTTTTCTCTTAAGGAGACTTTCACCTTGACGGTAGATGGTCGAGGGTGAAAGTTAGTTTTTGGGTTTTTCGTGTAAGAATAAAATAAAAATAAAAATGTGTGGCATTTTATTTTTATTTGAAACACCCATGAGGGTGTTGGGAGGTGGGGTCCACCGAAACTAAACCTCCATGTGGAAGTTGAGAAGTGGGGACCACCGTACTATAACCTCCCATGTGAGGTCATGGTGATGGGGACCACCCGAACCTAACCTCCCATGAGAGGTTATGGTGGTGGGGACCACCCGAGGCCTAAACCACTTGAACTCCCGTCATTATGGAGAAAAACCTCTCAACCCCCTCATTAATTTGGAGGAGCCTCTTGACTTCCTCCACATTAATTGTGCCAACACACATACCTTTAATATGCCAAGCTAGTTAATTGATTAGGCTAATTTGAATTTGTGCCAACGAACTACATAGAGAACTTAATCTATTATCCTTGGATTCATTGGTGGAATTGGGAGTAACGAGCTCTTGGGAGAAATCTCTTCAACGAAGAATGCATTCTTCCACAAAGAACACTCCACCGACGAAGAACTCTCTGCCAATGAAGAACAGCGACCCCCTTTGACTTCTTCCTCGAGACTTCTTCCGACATGGGACATCCTCATCTACGACGAATCGATGATCTTACTACCTTCTTGCACCAATGCCATCAAGAAAAAGAGGAAAGGGTTTATTTCTATTTGATTATCGCTTCCCATGTTTTCCCCTTATAATTCTTTTGCAGGATTGGGAATAGATATTGACAAGGGTTGTGGGAAATGATGTTTTAAAATATCTTCCATACATGTTCATGATTCATTTTTTGTGATCCTCTTGATACCACTCTAAACGCGGAGGGTGTGGGCCAAACAAACATGGCCTGAACCCTCCGTCGTTCTTCTTTGATGTGTTCTTAGAAATAGAGCAAGGCAACGAAGGTAACAGCACTGCCACCTACGACCTGCGCCACCCTGCAGCACTTTTCCCTCCCAGCCGAACCGGCCCATGCCCGGCCGAGCCACCCATGGCCGGACCGAGCCACTGCGCTGCCCCAGGACAAACCCCCTCGCCGCGCTGCCTCCGTGCCGAGCCACCACGCTGCCGCCATGCCGAGCCGCTGTGCTGAGCCACCATGCTACCACCTTGCCGAGCCACCATGCCTTCCTGGGCCAAACCCCCTCGATGCGTCGCCACCATGCTACTGTCTGCCGAGTCGCGCCGCTGTTTGGGCCGAGCCGAGCCACACCTCCGCCGTGCCGAACTGCTGTCCGAGCCAAGGCGAGCCACCGCTGCTGTCGTGCCCTCACCGCGGCCCTCTGAGCTGCCCTCTCCGTGACCTTACGAGCCGCCCTGAGCTGAGACGACCTGTGGACAAGCCATTCTATGGCCGAGCCGCCCTCACGGAACCTTCCAAGGCCGAGCCACCTCTGCAGCCCCCCACGACCATCGGACTGAACCCAACGGGCTGGGTCGGACCAGACCCAGGCCCACTACGACCCATTTACTTCTTTTGGCCATAACTTTGGCATTGGATGTCTGTTTGACAGATAGTCATCGACACTGAAAATCATGGAGTGTGACAGTCCCTTTGAGTATACCCCGCCAGAGTTTTGGATTAAGATGGGGAAAAATAAGGTTGGATCGAGCATGAATCTAACCATGCCCCTGGGACTAAAAGAATAATAACTCACAGACTGAGCATCCGATTGATGCGCCATCAATTGTGTTGAGACCCCAATGACGTAACAAAACTTTGAGATACTTCTTTGTGGGACTTCGTGGAAGTTGGAGTATTGACCAAAATCTTATGGAGCAGATCCTCCTAAAGACGAGCAACCATAGTGCGGGAACCCAGTGGCTGGCTGAGACTTGACGACTGTTGACCTTTTCGACTCAGAGTGAATCGACATGTCCAGTGGGGAGCGCCTTGGTGACGCGACATAACCATGGTGGGGAGTGCCTTAGTGACGCGACAAACCCACGGTACTCGACAGGAGGAGTACCTCAGTAGGCCCAGTGGGGAGCTCCATGGTGACGCGGAAGACCCACGGTAGGGAGCGCCTTGGTGATGTGGCAGACCCACGGTACTTGACAGGAGGAGTACCTCAGCAGTCCAAGGTTAGTGGGAAGCTCCTCTGTGTGATGCGATAGGCCCACTGTACTTGATAGAGGAGGAGTTCTCTAGAATCCGAGGTGTTTGACATTGTTACTAGGAATGTTACTTAATACTACCCTAGAATAAATCCTGGTGTGAGTTGAGTCAGTACCTCTGTGTTTTTCTTCATGATTGAGATGAATTACTTGGTAACATAGGTATATGTATGGGCATATACCTAATTAAGGTTATCTGTTAATTTCATACATTGTGATTTATCCTTGATGGTTTTTGTGAGACATAGAGGGTCTCAGGGTTCCTACTGTGTATCTTTATACTCACCCCTTCACGGGCTATGCCCGCACCTTGTTGTGTTGGAAGCAGATGAAAAATAACGCTGACTGAGGCTGAGAGTACAAGGACTGGATGGTACCTGGAGGTGGACTCTACAGCATGTCGGTACGCAGAGGAGACAGGTGGACATGGGGTGCTGAGAAGGTGATTTGTACCTAACCTTCATGTGGGAACCTCATAGGATGATCCAGTAGCTGTCTTTATTTTTCTTAAGTTGTATTTCATTTGAGTTTTACTTGTAATTTTCAGTTGGGATTGTATTCTAGCTCCTTTATACTTACTGTACTCACTTGTTTACTATACATTTGACTTGCGTTTGTATCTTGCTCTGTGTTTGGTTGCGAGTATTTACAGGTTATAAATGCAACGCCTTCCCAGTTTTTGGGAATACACCTTTGGTTCTAGTCACCATCCCCTAGCGTATGGAAGGCGGGCTTGTGGTAGTCACAGAATGGGCCCTGGGGAATAGGTCGTGACAAATTGGTATCATAGGAGTTGGTTCTACCGTAGAACATAGGACTCTGATCTTTCTTTTCTATGAAGCAATAATGTTAAGGGTAATGAGTGTGGTTTTCAGTTCATGGATTCTAGTGTTGGTTCAGTGGCTGATGTATCCATACACCAGGACCCTAACTTCTGATTTCTCACTCATTGCATGAAAACACTGATTGTGTGTGTGTTTCCAAGAGTTTTCTTTGTTATCTCTTGAGTTAGCTCACTAGGTATAACTTATTAACCGTGGCACACCTATTTCTTTTCAGGATGCCTCCATGAAGACATCTAGCTAGAGTCCCAAGAGTTGTATGCACTGATAACCCACTGAGCGATGAGGCCTCGGTGTAGGGCCCTCTTCCAGTAGAGGCACCAGTGGTACCATTCCCTATTGGGACACCAATGCCACCAGCCCCAGCAGCAGACAGTGCACGCCGCTTGAGCGCATTTCATGAGTTCTAGTGCCAGAGGTCACCTAGGTTTAGGGGAGAGACGGACCCACAAGCAGCTGAGGATTGGCTAGAGGCTGTGGTGAGAGTCTTCCAACTCATAGGGACACCAACCAATCTCATGGTGATTCTTACCGCCAGGCTTCTATAGGCAGCATAACACAGATGGTGGAGCTTGATGCTCCAGGTTCACGATGAAGTGAGGCTTCTCTGGGCAGACTTCGAGAGCCTGTTTCAGGCAGAGTTTGTTCTAGCGACTCTTCGCGCAATACGCATTCAGAAGCTACTTCATCTGCAGCAGGGCAGCATGACTATGGATTAGTATTTAGCGAGGTTAACTGACCTATCAGAGTACTCTATAGATATGGTGTGGGACCCATTCTTCAGGTCTCGGACCTTCAATAAGGGGCTTAGGCGGGAGATCAGGGCTTCGATGATCTCACTCAGCATCCCGACGCAGGCGAGGGTGTTAGAGAGAGACCTCTTAGTGGAGAGTTTCCTTGTTGAGTAGTCAACAGCAGCAAGACCCACTACCAGTCATCACGTAGTGGAGTATTATATAGCTGGCTATAGACAGATGTCACAGAGTTCCAAGAGGACCAGACCTATAGGTGGACGACTGCATGACTCAGGATCGGTTGTGCGGGGCACCTGAGGTGGAGCCAGTTATGCCAGGATCAAGCAGTGTTTCTCATGCGGAGGGCATAGTCGCATGGCTCGTGACTGTCCGAACTGTTGTACAGATGATCAACAGATGGTCGAGGGACCACCCAGGTAGAGACATAGGTTCGATCGAGGTGGTCCACAGGGAGCAAGTAGACATGTTAAAGGATATGGTCATGCAGTTGGCAATGGGCGACGATTCAAGATATTACTGGCACCACGACTAGGAGGTCCACCCCGACCGTAGGGAGCTGGTGGACATGGGAGAGCTCATCTCCAGGCAGCTGAGTCTTATGATTATGGTGCTCCAGAGATGATTTGAGGTATGATCTATGTCTACTCCACTATATCTGCAGTACTTATAGACACATGTTTCAGTTATTCTTTCATTACCACTGCCCTCATTTGAAGCTTGGAGATTCTGACAGAGCCATTGTTTCGACCCTTATGACTAGAGACTCCTACAAGAGTGGATTTGATAATTACACACTGGTGTCAATAGTTCAAGCTTACTCTAGGAGGAGAGAGCTTCTGCTGGGATCTCCTAGTAGCGGCATCGAGGCCTTATGGCGTCATCTTGGGTATAGACTGGTTATCTACAGTCCATGCATAGATTGACTGTATTAGGCACAAAGTGCGGCGTGTCTTCATGGATGGGACCAGGTTTACCTTCACCGGTGAGAAGGGAGCCTTTGAAGCACATGATGGACTTACTCGAAGGAGTGTGTAGCTGATAACTCATCAGTTGGCTAGCCTTACCCTCGAAGCTATTTATGTAGAGAGTTCGAGCTATCCTATAGTGGTGGACCAGTACATGGATTTCTTCCCTGAAGATGTTCCGGGTCTACCTCCTCGAAGAGAGGTAGAATTTTATATTGACTTATACCTCGGGATGACACCGATATCTACATCAGCGAATCATATGGCTCCCACGAAGCTTCGTGAGCTGCGGGTGCAGCTAGAGGACTTGCAGGGGAAGATATTCATCCAGCCTAGTGTTTCTCCTCAGGCAGCCCCGATTTTGTTCACCAAGAAGGTGGATGAGAGATTGAGGCTTTGTGTTGACTATCATCACCTGAATCAGGTGACCGTGATGAACAATTACCCACCCCCAAGGATTGATGACCTCTTTGATCAACTGAATGGAGGACAATGGTTCTCGAAGATAGACCTCAGATCAGGCTATCACCAGCTCAGAGTATGAGACGAGGATGTGCAGAAGACGACTTTCAGATTTTGGTACGACCATTACGAGTTCTTGGTTATGTCGTTCGATGTAACCAATGCTCCATCAGTGTTCATGGGACTCATGAAAAGGATATTTCACGCATACCTTGATTGCTTTGTAGTGGTCTTCATCGACGACATTCTGATTTACTCGACTACTGAGGAAGAGAATGCCTATCATTTTCAGGTAGTATTGAACACACTTAGAGAGAACCAGATTTATGGTAAGCTCTCGAAGTTCTAGTTCTGGATCCAAGTGGTTCACTTTCTAGGACATGTCATATCGGGGGTTGGAGTTACAATGGATCCAGCGAAGATTGAGGTAGTACTTTCTTGGGATCCACCTAGGAGTGTGACGGAGGTACAAAGTTTCCTGGGTTTGGCTAGATATTACTGTGGGTTTGTGCTAGACTTC
Organism: Viscum album; assembly: GCA_963277665.1. Lineage (NCBI taxonomy): Eukaryota > Viridiplantae > Streptophyta > Magnoliopsida > Santalales > Viscaceae > Viscum > Viscum album. Next base: position 320,337,557 of record OY728159.1, read on the forward strand.
TCTAGGGTTGCAGCACCACTATCAACCTTGACGAATAAGGGGCAACCATTCATGTGGTCGGAGAGATGCTAGCAGAGTTTTTAGGAGTTGAGGCAGAGGCTGACTAGTTCCCCCATCTTGAGGATTCCAGATGTGGGTGTAGGGTATTTAGTTTATTGCGATGCATCAGGGACCATGCCTAGATGTGTCCTGATGCAGGATCGAGTAGTGATTGCATATGGTTCTCAGAAGATGAGACAACATGAGAAAAACTACACTACCCATGACCTGGAGTTAGAAGCAGTGGTCTTTACCATGAAGATGTAGCGACACTATCTGATGGGAGAACATTTTAAAATGTACTCTGATCACAAGATTCTCAGGTATATCTTCTCTCAAAAGGACCTGAACCTAAGACAACGACGTTGTCTTGAGTTCCTCTAGGAATAATACTTAGATATAGTCTATACTCCTAGAAAGGGGAACATTGTAGAGGATACACTTAGTAGGAGGTCTGGTATACAACTGATAGGTGAGGCGATGGAGCATCTGAACGCTTTACAGATATCCTTTGTGGATAGAGACGAAATAGCCTTTCTATAGTCTCTTACAGTCACTCCCCCACTTCTTCAGTGAGTCTGGGAGGCGCAGCATGGAGACACTGACTGTGAGACACGACATGCTCAGATATCCATAGGACACACACCTGATGGATTTTCTGAAGGTGGGGAGCACGTCATCCTCTTCAAAGGACGTACCATGGTACCAGTGTCACTTTAAGAGGAAGTGTTGAGGGAGTTCCACACATCCTCTCTAGAGGTACATCCAAGAGTGGCGAAGATGTACCAGGATCTCCGACGACAACACTGGTGGCCGGGAATGAAGAAAGCAGTTGCAGAGTTTGTCTCATGATGCCTCACTTGTCAGCAAGTGAAGGTGGAGCATTAGGTACCTGCAAGCTTGGTTCAACCTTTAAAGGTCCCATAGGGGAACTGGTATGGGATATCCATGGACTTCGTGATGGGTCTTTCATCTACATTCAGGGGACATGACTCAATTCGGGTGATCATTGACTAACTCACCAAGTCGGCCCACTTCCTACCGATCAGAGAGCAGGGTTCAGAAGAGAGCTTAGGACGCCTCTATGTGCATGAGATTGTGCAGATACATGGAGTACCTTCCAAGATTATCTCCGATCATGATGTAAATTTTACTTCCCAGATATGGAAGGGGTTGTAGGAGGATTTTGGGACGCAGCGTCATTTGAGCACCGCCTTCCATTCTCAGACGGATGGCCACATTGAGCGGACCATTCAGACCCTCGAGGACATGTTGCGTGCTTGTTTCCTTGAATTTGGTTGCAGTTGGGTGGATCAATTGACTTTGGTAGAGTTTTCATACAATAATAGCTATCACTCCACCATTGGGATGACACCTTTCAAGGCATTGTACGGGAGACCTTGCATATCGCCTTTGTGCTGGACTGCCAGAGGGGAGTCAGCACTCATGGGACCAGAGATGGTTCAGACTACCACAGAGAAGGTATAGATCATCTAGGAGTGGATGAAGACTGCACAGAGCAGGCATAAGTCGTATGTTGATGGGATATGGATACCTTTGTAGTTCAAGGATGGCGACCACGTCTTTCTACGGGTCTCACCTCGACGAGGTTTGTAGAGATTTTGCCGAGGCGACAAGTTATCTCCGAGTGTCATCAAACCTTTTCAAATCCTCAATAGAGTTGGTGAGGTTCCTTATCACATAAATCTTCCACCTCAGTTGCACCGGGTGCATGACATCTTCCACGTATCCTAGCTGAGGAGATACGTGCATGACCCTTCTCACATCATCGACCATGGAGAGTAGGACATCGACGATGGGGCGAATTTTACAGAGGTTCCAGTAGAGATTGAGGATCGACAAGAGTAGGTACTTTGTGGATAGTCGATACCTCTAGTGCGCATTCACTGGCATCACAGGAACCTCCAGGAGATCACATGGGAGTGGAAGACTCAGATGCATACTCAGTACCCTCACTTGTTTACCTAGTTTGAGTTGTGGCTTATGGGGACGTAGAGCCCTGAGGGGGGAAGAATTTAAAGACCTGGAATTTCCATGTAATGTTTTTTTATAAATGGGAATTTTACGAGTCCGTGTAAATTGATGGCACGTGATTCCGAGGCCCAGAGTTCCTAGAATGAATTTCTAAACTTTTGTTCGGGTACGTTCAGTAAATGCACGATCTGATTTTTCTAACTTTTGAACTAGTGCTTGGAATTGAAATCTGAGGGCACTATTGAACTCGCAACACTGATTTTCACTTAAGGAGACTTTCACCTCGACGATAGATGGTTGAGGGTGAAAGTTAGTTTTTGGGTTTTTCTTGGAAGAATAAAATAAAAATAAAAGTGTGTGACCTTTTATTTTTATTTGCAACACCCATGTGGGTGTTGGGAGGTGGGGTCCACTAGAACTAAACCTCCATGTGGAAGTTGAGAAGTGGGGATTACCAGACCTTAACCCCCCATGAGAGGTTATGGTGGTGGTGACTACCCGAACCTAACCTCCAATGAGAGGTTATGGTGGTGGGGACCACCTGAGGCCTAAACCTCTTGAACTCCCCTCATTATGTAGAAAAACCTTTCAACCCCCCTCATTAATGTGGAGGAGCCTCTTCAATTCCTCCACATTAATTGTGCCAATGTACATACCTTTAATATTCCAACCTAGTTAATTTATTAGGCTGATTTGAATTTGTTCCAACGAACTAAATAGAGAACTTAATCTATTATCCTTGGAATCTTTGGTGGAATTGGGAGGAAGGATCTCTTGGGAGAAAGTTCTTCAACGAAGAACGCATTCTTCCATAAATAATGCTCCACCGACGAAGAACTCTACACCAACGAAGAATGCCGACCCCCTTCGACCTTCTTACTTAGGACTTCTTCTGACATGGGACATCCTCATATATAGAGAATCGACGACCGTACTACCTTCTTGCGCCAACGTCGTCAAATGAACGATGTAGGGGTTTATTTTTATTTGATTATCGCTTCCCATGTTTTCTCCTTCTAATTTTTTTGCGGGATTGGGAATAGATATTGAAAAGGGTTGTGGGAAATGATTTTTTAAATTATCTTCCATACACGTTCATGCTTTGTTATTTGTGAACCAATTGCAACCACTCTAAACGCGGAGGTTGCGGGCCAAAAAAACATGGCCTGATTCCTCTGCCATTATTCTTTGATGTGTTTTTAAAAATGGAGGAACGAGATGAAGGAGATGAAGGCAACGACCCTACCACCACGACCTCCGTGACCCATACCACCCCACGGCGCATCGCCCTACCAGCCAAACCAGACCATGCCCGGCTGAGCCACCTGAAGCCGGGTCGAGCTACTGAGCCGCCACGCCGCCGCTGTGCTGAGCCGCCACGCCGCCATCCACTGAGCTGCGCTGCTATCCGGGACAAGCTGAGCCGCACTTCCACTGTGTCGAACTGCTGTCCAAGCCAAAACAATCCTCCGCCATGGCCGTGCCATCACCGTGGTCTTCTGAGCCATCTTGGCCGCAACCTTACGAGCTGCCCCGAGCTGAGCGGGCTCGCGAACGAGCCGTTCCGCGGCCGAGGTGCCCTCGTAGCACCCTCTGAGGCCGAGCCGCCTCCGTGGACCCTCAAGGCCATTGGGCCGAACCCAATGGGCCGGGCTGGGTCGGTCCGACCGGGTTGGACCAGACCTGGGCCCACTACGACCCATTTACTTCTTTTAGCCATAACTTGGCACCAAATGTCTGTTTGGCGAACCATCAGTGACGCTAGAAATCTTAGAGTGTGATAGTCCATTTGAGTATTCCCCACTAGAGTTTTGGATTAATATGGGGAACAGTCAGGCTAGATCGTGCACGAATCCAACCGGGGCCCCGAGACTAAAAGGCTAATAACTCACAGACCGGGCGTCCGATTGACACACCGCCGGTTGCGTTGAGACCCCTGTGACATGGAAAACCTTTGAGTTACTTCTTCATGGGACTTCATGGCAGTTGGAGTATCGACTGGTAGCTTGTGGAGTAGATCCTCTCGGAGATGAGTGAGAATAGTGTGAGAACCCAGTGGCTGGCTGATACTTGACGTTTGCTGACCATTTCGACTTGGAGTGACTCGAAAGGCCCAGTGGGGAGCACCTTGGTGAATCAGAAGACCCACGGTGGGGAGATCCTTGGTGACGCGGTAGACCCACGGTACTCAACAAGAGGATTTCTTCAGAAGGCCCAGTTGGGAGGACCTTGGTGATGCAGCAGACCCACGGTGGGGAGCGCCTTGCTGATGCGGCAGACCCACAGTACTCGACAGGAGGAGTACCTCAGCAGTCCAAGTTTAGTGGGAAACACCTCTATGTGATGCGTCAGACCCACTATACTCGATAGAGGAGGAGTTCTCTAGCAGCCAAGGTGTTCGACGTTGTGACTAGAAATGTTATATGATATTACCCTAGAATAAATCCCGGTGTGAGCTGAGTCAGTACCTCTGTGTTTTTCCTCATGATTGAGATGGATTACTTGATAGCTTAGGTATATGTATGGGAATATACCTAAGTAAGGTTATCTATTGATTTAATACTTTGTGAATCATCCTTTATGGTTTTTGTGTGACCTAGAGGGTCTCGGGGTCCCTACTGAGTATCGTTATACTCACCCCTACACGAGCTATGCCAGTACCTTGTTGTGTTGGATTCAGATGACGGACAATGATGACTGAGGCTGAGAGTACCAGAACTGGATGGTACCTGGAGGTGGACCATATGGCATGTCAGTACACAGAGGATATGGGTGGAAGTGGAGTGATGAGAAGGTGATCTGTACCTACCCTTCAGGTAGTAACCTCGTAGGACAATCCAGTAGCTATCTTTCTCTTTCTTCAGTTGTATTTCATTTCAATTGTAGTTGTACTTTCCAGTTGGGATTATATTCTGGACCCTTTCTACTTACTGTACTCACTTGTTTACTATACAGTTGAGTTGCGTTCGTATCTTGTTTTGTGTTTGGTTGCGTGTGTTTACAAGTTATAAAGTAAATTCCTTCCCAGTTTTAGGGAATACACCTTGTTTTCTAGTCACCAGCCCCTAGCCTATGGAAGGTGGGCTTGGGGTAGTCACAGCACGGGCCCCGGGGGACGGGTCATGACATTATACATTCATGAACTCTTATTTGGGGAAATATATTTTTATTTGTCTCTTAAAACCAATCTAAATTATTATACTATGGTTATTTATATGATTTACATATATTGTAACCATTTAATATCCTTATGTTTCATAATTTTAATGAAAGTATGTTTCAAAGTGGAGAAGACCATATCACTTCTTTTCAGTCAATTATATTTTTCCTCAAAGTTCTTATTATTTATTTTGTTTTATAAATTTTCTTACTTATATTTCAATGTCTTATTATTTTTTGTTTCTATTAATTTTTTATATATTTAAAAAACATTTAAAGGTAAATTTTTAAACATTTTCCACATGTGTTATTTTCCATTGTACTAACTTTCATTAAAAAATGTATAAAGAATATTATTTTTAATGTTTTCAATATGAAATTTTTTTACAACTTTTATAAACATTTACATAATAAATATTACTTTATATATTTTCATAGTGTTCAAAAATAATTTTTATTCTCATTTCTTATGAATTTTTCACTTTGAAATAAAAGTTATTAAAACCATAACTAGGTATTACTTCTCTTTTTTCAAAGTAATTTGATAATGATCTTATAAATTATTTTTCATCTATGTCAACATCCTTTGATGTTATTATACTTAAATGGAGATATTCTCAAATGATAACATCCATGTTATTCCTATATATGGATTATGATATTGTATTGTGAAATTTTTCATGAAAGAAATTTCATTCCCATAGGTTAATGGGACTATGAATGTTTTCATGTTTATGTGGTAAACACATATATGGTTTATTATTATGTGATGGGTGGGTCTATTATTTACCTCCGATATGTTGGGTAAATCACTATCTCATGAGATGAGTTATAATGGATAGTAAACCCAAAACCCTAAGGGAATTTGCACACTAAGTGATTGGTATGTCCATATAATCCATCTAATTGATTGGGTAAATCCTTATACATCATAAACTGACATGTATAGGATTATGGAAGCCTAATACATTAAGGTAATCAATCCACAGTTTGATGATGGTATTGATGGTTATATTTTATATAGAAAATATATTTCTATGCTTATTAATATACCATATTCATATGTTTTCATGACCCTTGATTGTTGACTCATGTTTCCATGATTTTATTACGTATGTATTATGTTTTAAAAAAAGACTACTATCATGAGAATTTATTTTGGATATATGTTTTATGGGTTTTTGTTCTACTATATAATGTGCACAAACCTTTATTATGTTTCTATACCCACATGATTAGATTAATCTCAATTATGATCTTTGATTGTTATATCTTATGTTTTCCCTTAATGAGCATATGATCTCACCCCTTTATAATGTTTCCATTACCCAACTTATAAATAGTAATATTATGTTTGATTTGTCTAAATGGGTATAAAACGAGAAGAATAATTGTGGTAAATATTAAATACATATTATAAAATAAGAATATCATGTAGCTAATCTACAAAGAAACTAAACCAATAGATTTTGGGATTGTGTAAAATTGTGAGGTGAACATTTCAAATAATGGTAATTATGTAAAATATATATGTTTCATGTTTGGTTTTTCTCACTTGGTGACAAAAAATATTTGTAATGTTTTTATTTCTAAAACAGGATCTAGGAGTTCAAATTTTGGGTGCCTTGGTTCGTACTTGATCAGGGTTTATATATTTGTTGCAGATTAGATTATTAAGGACAAGAGATTAAAACCTAAAAAACCTATGTAGAATGAACCTAAACTGTCATAGGTTAAAATGAAGGTGCCATAATTTTGTACATTTTATTTTTTATTTTTCATATCATATGATTACTTACTCTAATTATTATTACTTGATACTCATGAACTTTTTTGGTTTTATTTAATGTCAGAACCAGGATGAATTGAGTTAATATTGATTATGAAGGATTATGAAATGACTATCCTGATGAGAGGCTAAATAATATGGGTTTTTGTGTTTAAAATATTCTGGTTATTCTTAATCAATTATCTTGAGTTATAGTTAACAACCTGAACCTTTTTATCTCTTAAAAACACCAAAAAAATAAATATAGATTTTTATGGAAGTTAATGGGATTAATTCTATGTAGAAAAGAATATTAAACTTCATAAATGAAACAAAATATTTTAAGAATAAAAAAGGGGATTTTCATAAAGGTATTGGAATATGTTTTATATATAGTTAAAGATTAAATTGAAGAACAAACTAATAAAGAAAAAAGAAAGAGTTTTGTTAATAAGATAACGAAAAATAAAGTCCTTCCAAATTTTACACTAATATTTTAATGTTTTAAATGTGATGAATTTAGATACTATACAAAAAATGAACTAACCCGAGATTAATGATGAAAATTGGCATCAGTAACTTCTTAATCCAAGGGATAGAGGTAATTCTTATAAAATCACAACTTCTAGAGTGGGTCATGAAAACAAAATTGTATATGTTACACTACTCATCTACTCTATAACTAAAAATGTCTTATATAATAAAAAATCTACTCACTCTTTAATATCTAGAAGTTTTATAAAGATAATCACATCATAACCCTAATAACTATATATTGAATTATCAATGAAAATTCCTAGTGGTATGATGATTTCATCCCAAGTCTATAACTATTATTTGATTGAAGTTTGTGGAAATGTAATTCTTAAAAATCTTATTAGGCTCCCTTTGGTCAAATTTGATGTGATTTTGGGAATGGATTGATTATATCTATATAGTTCCCATATCAATTTATGGAATATAGAAATCAAATTTAATATTAAAAATCATTCTATGATTAATTTTTATTTAAAATATTACTATAAAATCTGTATAAAAATTACTTCCATTATAAGGGTCTTAATGCCTAATCATTAGTGGTATTTTTCAAAAATGATTAGAGAAAAGATGAGTTTCTTAGTCCATACTTTGATATTAAGGTAAATATATCACTAAAAATATATCTTTAGTCCCATATATATTATAGATACCCTTAACTATTTTCATTAGTGATAGATAATTAAAATAGGGAGGATGAAATTTATTTTAGGGGGTAGCATGTAAGAGCTAGAGATTTTTTAAACAAAAGTTATGTAGAATAGATCATTTCATACACAACACTGAAATAAAAATAATTCTGATTCACTTTAATGAAAAAAAAATATTATAATAAAATAGAAACATTAATTCATTATTAGAATACAATATGAAACATCATTAAAAAAGTGCAAGTAGAATAACTCCTTAATTAAATAAAAAATACATGAACAAGAAATTTTTATACTCATGGTTTGACATTAAATTTATAACCCCAATTGAAAATATGGAAATAATGTAAAGAATTAAAAATATAATAGAAATGTTGAGAAATAAGTAAATGAATAGAATAAATGATTTTATTAAAGTTTTCAAGACTATATATAGGAATAAAATATTAGCATTATATATATGGCTATTAGTTATATGGTCAATGGAAATATGGTCATCAAAAATACGGTTATTATATATATATGGTCATTGTGTATGTATGCATCCATAATTATATTGAATATGTGAAATTTTTAGTAATAAATTGAGAATAATATAATTCAAAAATTATTTATATTGAAACAAAAAATGAATTTAATTAGAATATTTTTTTACAAAAATAAATTTGTATGTGCTGCATATTATTATGATTTTAAAATAAGTTCTTAATTATTTTATAAAACTAAAATAATCATTCTAAATTATTGTAAAAATTTAATGTCTAGAAGATAAATAATTAATTTTCGAGGGATTTAATTAAAATTATCTAATGATAAGAGGGGATATTTTTAGAACTATTGTTTAAAAAATATTTGGTATTTTTATGTAATTAAATTTAATTGATCAATTTTAAAGGATTATTATAATAAAATTTATCAATATATAAACCAATATTTTAACACTAATTTAATTAGTAATTCATATAAAATAGGATTAAGAACACATAATGTTTAAAAAGTTATTTTTCTATTAAAAGAGTTTTTTCTATATATTTTATATTTTCATTTAAGAGATTAATTTATCATATTTAAAAATTGAATTAGATTAAATTTATCCACAAATTTTAATCATCATTCATAAATTAGGTATAGAGTTCAATTTTCTTGTTAGGCATAAAAATAAGTTAACATGGTAAAAAATTAGTTTTCTTTGTAAAGGTAAAATGAGGTGAACAGGTTAAAATAAGTGATAAAGACATAAAATATCATAAAATTATATCAATAAATACGTTTATGAGGGATATATGAACCAAAAATTTTCCCACATCCATTATTTCTCTACTTTCTATCTACTCTTCTTTTAAAAATACAACCTTATACATTAAGAAATTAGGATTTATATAAATACTGCTCAAAATTCACCAATAAAAGGACTCATCCTCTGTCCCTCCAAAACCACTAAAACCCTTTAGTTATATATATAAAAACTACAAATTATTTCTTATCCTAAATCCTTCTTGTAAATTTGTATCTGCTGGTTTTATGAAGGAATCCTAAATCATTCATTTTGAATGAACCTGTTTCTATAAAAAGAGAATCCATCAATGAGCATGGTGCATCACCCTATTTTTCAATTATATTCTCATATACACTTACTAAATCTCCTTATACCTTGTAATTATTTTATATTAACATAATTATGATTCTGATAAAATTATATTACTATTATATATCTTTATACTCTTACTCATTATTTAATATAACATGTTCTTGTTTTGGTCAATTTAACCACTAATTTGAACGATGCTATACCTAAATCATAAAGTTCTTCCTGAATAAGTATAAATACATAAATTATACTGATATATTATATTTATGATTAATTTATTTCATAGATATTATTCTTAAGGAATGTTTAAAATATTAATTTCCATTATAATGTAACTTGTTGTTAACAGTAAATTACTCAAAACATGGTTTTCATGGATTCTATTCTAAACAATTATTCCCACAATTTCCATAAAATGAAAATAAGTCTGAATAAATCATTGGAACACAATGATACCTCTACCTTGAATAATATGGGAATGATGAACTCAATATCAAATAATGGGGATGGACATCATGATTACATAAACATGTATAAAATAATTAAATTTAGTAACATTTTTTGACGAAAAATAGTAAATAACTAATCTATGTGTAGTGAATGATTATAATTAAAGATCATATAATGTAATATATATGAATAGTGTTTTTAATTAAGTGATTAAGGTGGTTATTTTTATTATACAGGTTGTTAAATCCCTTTTATGGAAATCTGGAATAAAGGTAAAGTTTATCTCATCTCAATTTTCACACATTGAGATATGTTCTATATTTAACACCTTCTTTCTTTATGAAGTATATATACTAACCCATGAATTTATTATACCATATTTTTTAATTAATTCATGTGATTTAAAAATCCATATTATGTTCTTTCTTTTAATGTCTATTTATTTGAAAATTATCAAATTCACAAGGATTTCTTTTCCCATATCACTTTCGAATTAACATTATATATGTCTAGACATCTATTTGGGGATTTGTTTTACAATTTATCTCCTAAAACACATCTATTTTACTATACTTTATTTATTTCAGGGTTTTACATTTATTCTTCACAATTAAAAACCCTATGGTTCATAATTAAACAAAAATGATGTTTCTAAGTTAAGCCAACCAAATCTCTTCCATTCGACTAGGTATCTTTTTCTTCAATGTTCATATTCTTAAGTTTTTTTTAAATTTTATTATATATACTTTAATTATTACTTAATTTAGTTTTATATTAATTTTTATATACTTAAAAAAAATAATGGAATATTTTAAAACATTTTCCATATGAGTCATTTCCCATTGTCTTAACTTTCATTAAAAAAGTGTGAAAATAATCAACTTTTTAGAATTTTCCAAGTGAACACATTTTCATGGTTTTATGGTCTTTTTCATACTAAATATTTCTTTACATGATTTTAGGGTTTTACAATGTATTTTTTATTCTCATTATTTTTTTAATTTTTTTATTTGAAAATAAGTTATTAAAAAAATATTTGTGCAATCCTTCTTATTTTTCAAAGTGATTTCCTAATGCTATTATAAAATGGTTTTCATTTATTTCATAATCCTTAAATGTTTCTTATTTTTTTGGGTATATTCTCTAATTATATAATCTAAATTATTACTCTATATGGATTATGATAATCATTTTAAGAAATTTACATGAAACTCAGTTATTTTATGACGCCCTAAACCCACACACCTGGATCTAAGGATCATAAACACATACTTTACATAATTACTTTGATACCATCTATAAATTTCTTAATAAAACCATCCATAATTAAAAAATAAATAATTATTTTTAAATATATTTCACCCAAATTATATTTTTATTTTTAGATCTTTAGATAATTAGGACACATTATAAAGTAATAAAGTTAATGTCTTTCTCAACTAATGGAAATTTTTCCCATTATATAAAAGAAACTACTTAATTATTGATAAGTAATCATCATCTAAAAAACATTCTTCCATACATACTATTATTTAATACATGTCACATGTACTAATTTTATTCATAACCTAGGGAATATAAACATTAGAACTGGTTGAGCTCAAATTCTCAGTAAGGGAAACATATAACTAATGTAATCATGGAATAAACATGACATGAATATTATTCCATTAATGGGTAAAAAAATGAATTAATCATCAACATGAATCTATGATAATTATATATCCGTGAAAATAAATTAAAACATGGATATTAATAATACTAATCTCATACTAATGAAATTCATAATGCTATACATCAAAAACATATTATCAAGTCCTTCTGAAAAGACAGTTACTTGTCATTGAGACTATAATTAGTACATCTTGTTAAATTGGGATGAAATTCACCAAATAAAAAAATATGTTTTATATCATGAGACCAATCAATACATAAACATGATATATAATACTAGGTCACACTCATCAGTTAATTAATTATAATTAATTCTCCATAATATTCAATAATACCTTCCATATCATTCATTGAGGAACCTCTTGCTGAATAAAACATAGTTATCCATATAATGAGAAATATTAAAATTAGTACATAAGAAATTAGAATTGGAGGTTAATAATAATCACGATTTTCAATATTTATCTCCATTTTAATAAAAGGGACAACCTGATCATAACCCATCTAGAGAAAGAAGGTGGATAGTAAAATAATATATATTTAACATGCCAATAAATAGTCATATTAGAATAAAAATATACTAAATGTCAATACTATTCCCCATGTAAATAAAATAAAAAACTTTATCATTGAACATAATCTAATATTGATTAGGTAAAATGTTATGTTTTCACTATATTGAGAAATGGGTATACAATTAATTCAATAATAAAATAACATGTTCATAAGCCATTCAAAGAAAGGTGGATGGATGTAAAACTAAATAACCCAATAAGTGAAGAATATTCATAAAACAAATTTTGTAGTAGGAATGTACATCCCTATATAAAAATTAGATAATACCACATAGAATAGTCAAATTTCATAATCTATGTAACAAAAATGAAATATGTTCAGAGAAGAATCATAACTCAATGAATTTAAATTGAGTTACCAAAAATACTAACTATTGGGGAAACAACTGAATCAATAGCCACCTGAATAAGAGAACATTATTTGGATATAAAGTCCCTTGAAATAAAAATATTATTATTAAAATATATCCATGGTTAATGTATTCAATATAAAAATAAAACACGATGTATAAAAATTATTATGTCTCAAATAATCCAAATTGAGAAAAACCCCCTTATGGATTTAGAAATTTTAAAATCTAAAACCCTTCAAGTAAGATGGATTTTAATTAAACATAAAATATTATTATTAAATAATAATTCATGATATTATATCTAAAATAGGAAATATATACACCACATAAATTAAATTAGGTTCATAAATAAAATATTTGTCTCAGTGAAGGGAAATTATGATGAAACCCCTTAAAACCTTTGGAACATTGGAACCAGAATCCCATGAGAAAGTTAACATGAAATTAAAAATTGAATATCATGAAATATATTAGAATAGTGATATAAATATTAAAATGTTTTGGTATGTATATCATACAAATGAAAACATGGTTTATAACATAAATATGTCTTAATGAAAAGAAACTGAAATTCAATCCCTTACATATTATTCCTAACTTTGGTGAACATAATTTAACTTCCTATATCACAAAACTATATATCATAATCACTTAATTTATAAACCTAATCATAAATTTTTTCATTTATACTCTTCATAAATAACTGTTCTCTATATGATTTATACCGTTTTTACAAATTGGGTGTTCATAGTTTTGATCGTTTGTACTAGTTCCCTAACAGTGTTGTAAATGTTCATTATTATTTTAAATTTACTATTTAATATATCATTAAATTTAATATTAGGAATTATTTTTATTTATTTTTGATATTTCAAACCCCTTTCATGAGTTTATTAGTCTTTATCATTGAAGATGAAATTGATAACAAGAATGTTTCCGTGACTCTTGATGATCAAAGTGTGTATTCTTAATTAATGAATTAAATATTGATATGAAATCTCCCAAAATAATAAAAAATAATTATTTACAAATTTATATAATATTATGTCAAAAATTGTGTTCCCATGGTCATTCAGGATACAAATTCATCATATTGATCAATTGGGTGGTTAAACTAACCCAAACATGAACATACCTTGATTTTATGCTGGATAATGAGGTTTTTTAGTTGTAATATAATTATAATAGTAGAATAATGATCTTATTTTGTTATCTTATTAGTGATATATTTAATAATTTAAAATAATTATCAAGAGTATATAATTTATATAAATTTATTACTTAGAAAGAAGATACCATTTTCCTCTTAGTTCACGCGTTTCAAATGATTGAATTAATGAAAAACATTTGTTGATAATATCATTAATATGTTATTAAATTTATCATACCATGAACTTAATGATATAATATATGTAATATTTATCCATCAATTTCATCCTTATATATATATATATATTCTTGTAATCTGAAGAATATAAATGAAACACATTATGCCATAGAGGTGGTAGTTTTCACAATGCACGAACGATAGTTTTGTTTTTATTAATGGATGGGGTATATAGATAAAAAATAATAATAACATTAATATAGTAAAATTTTAGTATATAAATTATACTAATATAAATATATTATTGTTTTTAGAATTTAATTTAAAGATGATACTTAATGAGAAAAGAAAAGTGGCTGATAATACTCACATTGGGGACTTGAATTTTCCATGGAAGTGTCCTTTAAATTGAAGAAAATATGATTACTATGAGTTAACAGAATATTATGATAATTATAGAGGATTATATTGAGAGTAAAATGGAATATTTATATGGGGAAATGTGAAGGTGAAATTTATCTTTGAATAGTGGAAGTGGAATGTTTTTACAAGTGAAAGTAAGGGGACTTTTTGAAACACCTTTACATTTTTCACTAATGTAATGTCCTTTTATCAATTAAAATGAATAATTTTCTTCCTAACATTATAATATTACCACTTAAAAGGTTTTATAAATTTATAGGTCATTCTTATATAATGATAAAGTCATAAAAATTACAAGTTTTTTGAAAACTCTATTTTTCAACTAAAAACCAACTATTTTTGAAAAAGATCAAAAATTCATACCAAATAAATTTTGATATGAATAATTAAAAATTTAAGTTCATTTTATTAATTTTAAATTCCAAAATTGATAAACTCATTTTATGCATAAAATCTTAAAATATAATAGAAAAATAGTTTTAATTGGAAAATAAAATTATCAAATATTAACTATCATTATTCTTATTTCAAATCATTTTATAACTAAATTAGAGTTAACAAATTATTAATAACATGCATGATTTATAATTAATCATATTTCTTGAAATATTCATGTGTATCATGCAAAATAAAATTATTTATAAAAATTTATTTTTAAATAATAAATTGTATTCTTAGTCATGTTAGCAAACATAATTTAATTTAATTAATAATAAAGTATCCTTTATTTTATTTATACACATATTTATTAATGTGATTATTCCTATTGATTCTCATTAAATCAATGGATAGGTTTAAATATTCACACTTAAATATTTATATTACATCTAAATATATCGTGGTTTTATTTAAGTTCAGTGATGCGTGTGGAGAATGCTATAAAAAATGAACTTTTTAAAGGTAATATTATATTATAATTTCAATTTTTTACTTTCTACCCCATAAATAAATCACATAACCTCAATTTGAATCATAATATAATAGTTATATCTATAGGGGACTAATAATTAACTAGACACCACTAGATGATCATGGGTCTGTTTATAATGTTCAATGAGATTTATCTATATAAAAAATCAGTATAGTTTATTTATAAACAATTATAACCCATTCCTAATTTTAAAAAGAATTTTAATGAGAGATTTAGATCTATATATATAAGTAATAACTTCCCACAATCCCTGAAAATGATTTATATGATAATCATACCACTATGGGGTTTTATTTATAACTCAATATCCAGTAGTTAGTGAAAACTCACATGACACAGGATACTAGAAAGTATATAGTGGAAACATAGTATATGGTGCATTATTAGTAGTTTCAGAGGATTTTACATTTTTTCATGGTTTTTTGTGACTATATCCCTTGTTGAACCTTGTATTGGAACATTGATCCACATAACACCCAAATTTCATGTAATTGAAGAAACATATTTTTTATAGATCCTCTCTTTCCTTTACACTTTCCAGTTTGATGACCTTTATCGCCCCACTTATATCATTTACCCATTAATTTAAGAAACTTTATCCATGATTATTCACATATTTTTGATATGTTTGAAATAAAATCTTATTTCCTTTATCATCTTGGTCACCTGAATTTATATGAAATTCTATCGTTCTCTTCTTTAGTGAGTTTTGGATATTAAATATGATCACATTATTAATAATAAATTTTTATTTCTTGTTTTGTATAAATACAAGATTTCTTACTCTAGACCTTATCTCTCTTGGTTGTTCATTTGATCAGTTTCTACATTGTCCATGACATCCATTGTTAACTTGGTTTCTTTGGGATCCATCCATTAATCAAACTAAGAGAGTTCACATGAGTGATGATCATTGTGATATAGTTATAATAAATAACCACATATAAATTTAATCTCAATATGTATCACTTTATAACACTATCATGTTAGATTATAGTTCATACAACTCAACGTGTATGAGACTCGACTCATCTTATATCACTCCCAATTTAATATATTTCATTATTGGTTCAAAAAAGGTTACATTGAGTTGGTTTCCCTCATTATTATTAACCTAATACTTAAAAAATTGATATAAAATTACAATAATTTTTTTGAAAATATTATAAACCAAATAATCATTGAAATATATGCTCTCAAAATCTAGAATTATCTTTCCTCAAACAACATTAGTCATTCCTACAATCATATACTCTATATAACATTAATTTCCCAAAACCTATCTAAATCAAAATACATTAATCCAAAATGAGATTATATATTACTCCAAAAATTAACTCTATATTTAACCCTCAAATTTTATTAACCACTAGTACATAAGGTTAGACACTTAGTCATTATATATCATAATCTCAAAATGAGGTGAAATTCTCTAAAACAAATCATGAATCAATTATAAATTCCAAGGTTAATAATTACCATATAATTTACTTCTTTAAAATAAATCCACCATTTAACAAATCATTATCATGTGTATATTAAACATAATAGTTTCCATACCTCAATCATGTGTTCTTCAATAGTTATCTCTAAAAATATAAACATTCTATAAAATCATTTCTTAAGGATATTAATACCATTTGATATAAGTTTCAAACCATTAATGTAAAACTACTAAATATTAGTCCTTAAATGTTTCAACTAATCCTCAATAAAATCTTAGATATACCAAAATTTCATTGATAGATATCACTTCACTAATTAAAATATCTAAGAGTATAAAAAATTTAATTCTATTATGATATCAATCTCAATACCATGGGTAATACTATTAAACTCACCTTTTCTATCATAATAGGAAAATACTAAAATTCTTAACCGATTTTTTATGCTCCCTTATTTGGTTATATGATATAATGGTTTCTAGATATATACCTTTCCCAACATTATATTCAAGATCCTATTTAAATCAAATACTAAAACTAAAATGGTTATAATAATATCTAAAATATGAATATGAAAATATAAATTTTAATGTGAATTACTTTATGAAATCTTTTTTTTCAAGATATGATACTTTTGGATCAACCTATGACTCTTTGTTCAACACTTGGTTATCCATTATCATTTTTCTATTAGGTTATCTAACCTAATTAATTAACATCATTATTAAATCCTTCATAGTGTGTTATAAATAGAGTTTTAATTAACTAAATAATATCTCTTTGGATTTTCTAACAAGGTGTGCATTTAGGCCTCTTTTTCATGTACTAGGTGAAAATCGAGTAAATACTCAATCTTCAATTTTCTAGGTTATTAACCCTAAGTATATCTATGATAGACTCTACATCCACTTGTATTATCTAGATAAGAATATAAATGTTAGAAAAATGACATAGTCAAGACTTTATCAAAACATCATGATTCTATCTTATAATTTGACTTATTACTAGTATTTTTATTGAATTTTTCTTATCCTAATTCCCAAATAAAATTTTCATTATTAAATTAACATCAAATAATAATCCTATACAAAAGGGTTATCTATATCTTTGAACTTGTGATCATCCCTAACTTATTAATCCTAAAATTATCCTAAAAAACATCCTAATTTCCAATATTATATAAACCTTTCATTTTATATCAATTGTGACTCCCAAACCCACACACCTAGATATGATGCTCAAAAACACATACTTTACATATTTTCTTTGATACCAGCTATAAATTCATGGATATAAGCATCCAAAATTAGAAAATCAATAACCATTATTTAATCTGTTACATCAAAAGGATCTTTTTAGGTCAATAAATTTAAATAATTAGGAAAAAACATGAACCAATAAATACCATTTCTTTATCAATGAATAGAAATGTTTTCACATTATATTTAATAAACTATTTAATTTATGATAAGTCTTAAACATCTCCAACAAATTCTTCTTCATGTTTTATCCTTCTAAGAATTTTATGTCTACTATTTTTCTTCATAACCCATGGAATGTAAGCATGAGAAATGGTTTATTCAAATGATCAATTAGGTAAATATATAACATAAGTGATCATTGAATAAACATTCCATAAATATTATGGAAGAAACTAGTAAATAGAATGAATCCATTATCAACTTGAAAGTAGTATCATGCTATATCCATTACAATAAATGAAATCAATGACATCAATTATGCTGATCTCATAAGGATGGAATCCATAATGTTTGACATTAAGAACATATTACCTAAGCCTTATTACATTACATTTACTTATTGTTGTGACCGTTGGTAAACATCTTTCTGAATTGGGATGTCATACACCAAATACCCAAACCCTTTTTGTCTCCTGATATAAGACAATACGTCAAGGGGATATATGATTCTAGGACCCACCCATCACCTAATTATTTCCAATGCATTCTCCATAAGAGTCAACAAGATATTTTATTCCATTACTTGAGGAATATATTATTGAATAAAACATGGGTATTTATGTAATGGTGAATATATAAATCAATACATAATCAATATGAGTTAGCATGAAATAATCATCATGAATGTAAATAATTTTACACATGTTAATAAAAGTTATATCTTGATCCAAACCCATCTATATAATTAATGTGGATGGTCTATAAATACATAGTCAATTCACCAATAATCATCTATATTGGAATAAAAATATACAAAACACCAATAATTTTTCCCATGTTGCTAAAATAACATAGTTTCCTAGTAAAAATAATCTAATAAGAATTATATAAAATTTGATACTCACACTGTATAGAGTAATTAGTATACGGTTAATTAAATACTGGAATAACATTATCATAAGCTATCAAGAGAAAGAAAGTGGATGGTTGTAAAAGGAAATAACCCAATATGTGAGAAATATTAATCAAAGAGTTTATATGGTAGGATTGTATATCCCTTGAGAAAAATTTGAGAATACCAGATAGAATAATCAAAGGGAAGAATTTACCCAAATTAAATGAAATTAATTCAAAGAATGATCATAAATCAATGAATTAAAATTGAGTTACCAAAAATCTTCACTATTCGGTAAAAATTGAAATAAATGCTTCTTGAATAAGGGAAAATGATTTTTCTAGTAAATTACATTAAATAAAATTATTATTATAACAATATATCCATTGGTAGTGAATACACCATACATTAAAACATGGCATGGAAAATATATCATGTCTCAAAGAATCATAATTATGACCATGAAAGCCCTTACAGATTTTCAAAATTTCAACTGTAAAACCCCTGGAATAAGAGATATTGTAATTTAAATTAAAATGAAATTATTAAAATATAATTAAAGATATTATATCTAAAATTGGAATATATACACCAAAAAAATTGAATTAAGTGCGTAAATACAATACTTATCTCAATAAAGGGAAATTGATATGAAAACCCTTACAACCTTTGGAACATTGGGATCAAAATACCATGATAAAGTAAACATGAAATGGTATATTTAATATCATGAAATATAATAGAAAAATGAAATAAATATTAAAATTTGGTGGTAATTACACCATACAAAATAAAACATGTCCTATAACATAAATATTTCTCAATGAAAGGAAATTGAGATTGCAACTCTTAACTCTTATTCCTAACATAAATGAACATACTTAAACCTACTATATAAAAACCTATATAACTAAAAAAATTAATTCATAACATAACTTATATCTATGTTCATTTATAATATTTTTAAAAATTAATTATCTACCATAAATATATTGATTTTCCACATATGGTGTTTATAGTTTTGATCATTTGCACTGGTTTCATAATAGACGTGTCTTTGTTAATTATTATTTAAAATTTAATTATTATTAGATAGTTAAAGTAAAATTAATGTAAAATTTATATTTATTTATGAATTTTCAAATACTATTCATGAGTGTATTAGTATTTATCATTACATATGAAATTGATAAGAAGTAGGTATTAGGGATTCTTGATGATAGAAGTGTGTTTTCTGAATAAATGAATTAAATCTTCATATAACTTCTCCAGAACAAAATGAAAATAATTATTTACACATTTATATAATATTATATCATTAATTATGTTTCTATAGTCATTCATGATTTAAATTCATAGTGTAGTTCAATTATACAGTTAAACTGACCTAAACATGAACATTTCCAAATTTAATTAATGATTATGAGGAGGTTTAATAGTAATATCATTATACCAGAAGCATAAAGATATTATTTGGTGATTATTAGTGTGATATATATAAATTTAAAATAATTTAAAATAGAATATAATTTATATAAATTCATTATATAGAAATATGAGATCATTTTCCTCTTAATTAGCTCGTTTTACATGATTGAATTAATGATAATCATTTGTCGATCATATCATTTATAGGTTCTTAAATTTTACATACCATGTCCTTAATGATATTATATAAATTATATTTATCCTTTAATCCCATCATCATATCCTTAATTGTATGTTGGTGACGGAAAACAAAATATTTTATATCATAGAGGTGATAGTTCACACAACACACGAACGAAGGTTTTGTTTTTATTGATGGATGTGGTATATGAAAGAAAAATGATATTAACCTTAATATAATAAAATTTAATTATATAAATGATAAATATATCATTATATTAGTTTGAATAGAATAAATTTTAAATAATATAATTATGGAAAAAATCAAAGTAGTTGATTATACGCACGTTGGGGACTTGAATTTCCCTTTGAATTATCCTTCAAATTGAAGGGTTTGGGATAACAATGAGTAAACAAGGGATTATTTTAATGGGATATGGATATATTTAGAGTAAAATGGAATATTTTAAAGAGTAAATTTGTTAGTTAAATATATATTTGATGGGTGTAGTTTGTATGATTTTTAAGGGAAAGTAAGGGAACTTTTGGAAACACCTTTACATTTTCAATAATTAAATATCCTTTTCAAGTTACCAAGTATTAAAAATGTAAAAAAGTGTAGGGGAAAAATTTCTTGGTTGGTAAAAATCTCAACCATTCAATTCAATGTGTTTTTTAATGTATTAGGAATTTTACACTAAGTTAAAATCAATTCACTACTTTTACTTTTACAGAAATTATTAATTTTTAATTTTAGTAATTAATTTTATAGTAAAAAATTAAAATAAGGAAAGTGTTTTATCAAGTAAATTTTCTAAATGAGTGAAAATTTAATTCCAAAATAAGTACACTTAATCATGTGAAAACAGTTTTTAGATAAATAATTATTTAAGCTTTAAATTTATATATATGGTAAAATTATACTGGATACTAATTTTAATGACATAAATTAATTTATTATTAAAAAAGGATATGAGTCTTTCTAGGAAATATAAAATTGAATATTAATTGAATAATACTTGATTCAAAGAGTAGACACAAAATATTTTTTATATTAAAGTAATCTTTTTAATTCATTATAAAAATGTCCTCCATACTTTTTCTAAGTTCAAAGAGTAATTTACGATAAAAAATGTAATTACTAGAATTCACATTTGACTTATTAAAATATTTTATAAATTTTATTTCATTCCTATATAATGTTTAATCCATACAAATTATAACTTTTGTGAAAGCCATGTTTTTCAGCTAAAAACTGGCCATTTAGAAAAAGATAAAAAATTCACAATAAGTCAATTTATATATGATGAATTAAAAAAATAAATTAATTTTCATTAATTTAAAATTCCAAAATTTACAAACTCTATTTTTTTAATAAAATCATAATATATAATTGAAAATTTGTTTTAATTGGAAAATAAAATTTCCAACTTTAACTATTATTATTCATATTTCATACCATTTACCAACTAAATTAGTGTTAACCAATTTTTAATATCAATAATAATTTATCATTAATCATATGTTTCTTGAAATATAAATGTGTATCGAATAAAATATTTTTTTATAAAAAATAAGTTTTAAAATAATAAATGATCTTTTTTCCATTTTAGGTAAACTAGTTGTATTTAATTAATTTTAATGTATAATTTTTTTCTATATATATTTCACAAATTAGTTATTCCTATTCGATCTTAATAATTCAATAGATGGTTTTAATGGTCAAACTTAAATATTTATATTTTATCTAAATATATCATGGTTTAATTTAAGTTTAGCATTGCATCAGGAACGAGTTGTCGAACAAATTAGCTTGTTTAAATGTAATCATATATTAGGATTTTAGGGTGCTATATATTTCCTATGGGTTTATGGATTTATAAATGTTTTTATGTTCATGTGGAACACATATGCATGGTTTATTGGGTGGGTCGTTTATATCCCTCCAACGCATTAGGTAAAGGCTTTTCTCTTGAGATCACTAGGAATGGAGAGTAAACCATAATCCCAAAGGGACTTTGTCTAATAAGTGATGGGTGGGTTCTTATTATCCCTCTAATTCGTTGGGAGAATCCTTTATCCACATTGTGATTATAGTCTTTTTAGAGAGCATTAAAATAAGAATTGAATTTCCATGCTTATGTATATGTAATATTCTTATGTTTTCATGACTTAGGATTATTAACCCATGTTTACACACTTTGATTAATGATGTATTATGTTATACCAAAACCCTTATTTTATTACTATTGATTTATGATCTATGTGTTTTTGGGTATGATTCTTTAATGTTATCTCTAGGAACCTTGATAATGTTCATGTACCCATATACTCATACTATTCTCACTTATAATATTTGATTGTTAACTCTTATGTTTTCCCTTAATGGGCATCTGATCACACCCCTTTATTATGTTTCTATTCCTTATGTTATGAAGAATATTATTTTTATGATGTCTTGAAAATGTTATTTCATGAGAATACTATTAGTGATAAATGATAAAGATTTATTATAAAATAAGAAAATCATATCACTAATATCAAGTACACTAAACCTATAGCTTATGATATTGCATAAATTTCTATGATAAAAATCTTAAATTATGGAAATTATGTAAAAATTTGTGTTTCAAGATCAGGTCATATCACTTGGTATCAAATCACGTGAGTAATGTTTGTATTTATAAAAACTAATTTGGGAGTGTGCTTATGGGGATCCTCGTCATTATTATAACACACTCGATTTGAGGTATGTGTCTCTATTTTATGTGTTTTTGATCTATGGTTTTCTTGGAATTTTTCTTGGCATGTTTCTGGTTGATTTTGGTTAGTTTTAGAAGGTGTTTATAAGTTTTATAATAATCACATAGTTAGTGCATAATTAGTGGAAACTGTGTGAATTCTATGGGTAACAACGCTGCTTGCTATGGAAGCCAAGTATGAGAAACATGATTGGTTCGAGGTTAGGGAAAACAATAAAGATTCTTTAGAAAACCATTTTACATGTGATATAGGTGTTTCACATGGTATACTAGACCGTGGAACAAAAATGTGTGATCAAGGATTTTAGAGATAGTGGCACCAGAATGGTTTGGTAAATGTGTGGCCTAACCATGTGATAGTATTAATTAAATAAAAAATTGTATGTTAAACCTAAAATATCTCTCTAAACCCACATTCATCCTCTTTTCTTCTCAACTCTCACCCTCAACCCTCCTTTAGTAGATTTTGGTGATATTCTTTATTCCATATTCCCATTTCAGTGGATATTATTTTGTTTGTACTATGAATCAAAGGTAAGTCTCTATATCATCATTATCCTTCATGAGCTTCTCATATTTTGTTTAAATGAATATTAGATCATATATATCATGGATGGATCTAAGTTTGATATCATTTTTCATGATATTTCTTTTCAATTCATTAAAGTAAAGATAAAAGGAATATAAATCTACAAAGATCATAGTGTGTTTCTTCATAAGTAGAATCTGTTGGAGGTAGGTGTCTTATCTCTCTATACACTTCTTTTAAAACATAACAGTGTTTTATTTTTAAACTTTTTTATTTTTTTTCATTGTAAAAAAACCCTTGATGAAATATTATTTAATGATAATTTTTTATATGGTTTAATAAAGATGAACACAATATATTTCTTTAAATAATTCAAAGAACAAAATTAAATAAAGTGTTTTTGGAGAGACACAGTCTTATATGGCTTGTTGTTTGCTCATGATTGCATTGTATATTTTTTTTGTTTATACTTGGATAATAGTGTCATTAGGAAACATAGAGGTTACCACAAAGTGGCTATTTGGTGACGATACATGTCATCGCTCATGATTATCAGAATTATCATTCGGTATGAATGGGTGTGTGTGTGTGTTTATATAATGAAAATTCCAAATGGAATATGATTATAGTAATAACTGGTTAACATTTCCCTTATAATGAATCTTTTTTATATGCCAATTTCTTACATTTATATTACATACTCTTCATAACTATTTTCATGTTTCTTGTTTTATATAAAATTCTGCAAACTTTTTCTAGTCTTAGTAGCATGTGTGGGAATCTTTTGGTGTATTTTCAACTTTGTAGTATAATCTACTCTACATATGATCCTAGGTGAATATATATATGTTGTTTATCATGACATGGGTAAGGGGAATGTTTTTTTTATTTATCTAGTAGAAAATCATGATTCTATAGGATTGGTTATTATGGGTGGATCATGGATATGTTCAAGTTGGATGTTTGGTGTAATGTCACATTAGTTTCATTGAGTCATGGTGTATTTTTTGTTCTAAGAGATATTATATTTTACTTTGTACTTATACTTTTATTTAACAATTTTTCATGGATTTTGATTTATCAGTTTCATTCTCATGCATCATATAGTATCATGATTTTTTTATATTGTTTTCTCTTATATGTTGTGTTTGTTTAAGGGAAAATCATTTCCCAACAATCATATATGATCTTGGAGTTTATTATAATAATTTAATGTATGATTGATGACACATAAAGTCACTAATACCTCTACCTATTTACAATCCAAAGGGTTAGGGTTGGGATGTTATATATTTTTTAGTTTGGTCTCGTTTGTCTGTTTAGATGGTAAGTCTGGATAGAGGATGTGTTGGAACATAAAATGTTGTGTGTAGAAAGGAATATATAACATTTTTATTTTGAACTTCAAGTTAAACAAGTGGGTCAGGTATAAAATTTGTTCATACATTCCTTTAATATTGTCATAACCAAATCATAGTGGGTTTAGTTGACGAGTATAGAGCATCATGCATTGGTAGAGAGAATTCCCACTAGGAAAGAATAACCAATGTTATATTTGACAACTTTTCGAATCTTGTTGTGATGATATGGTTTATTATGAATTGGAATATCCTAATCCTTCACTTTAGTTATAGTTCGGTGACTAAGTATATTTTGTATATGGTTCTAGAGTAATGGAACTAATTAAAAGATCGAGAAATCAACTGGAGGATGTGGTTGAGAATGTGGTTCAACATAAACCATAACTGAATCAATAGATTTTATAGAGTATAGTTAACCCCTTATAATCTATTGATAAGGGAAATAAAATTTAGTAACAATTACATGGGAATATGTCACTAGAGTTCCAAAATAATAATCCCCCAATATTTTGGTTAGATTCCATACTAGAAAATGAAAAATCATGGAATGGTTAAATTAATAGAATCCTCAATTATTTGGGAATATCGATCGATATCAATGTAAAGATAGTGGTATAAATTCTCAATGAATATATTAGGAAATAGTGGGATATAGTTTTAAAAAATAAAAAAATACTAAGAAATTACTTGGAAAATGTTTGAGTAAATTTTTAACAAAATATTCTACCCAAATACCTTTAAGATCACAAAAACACAATATTTTTACTCTCAATAAAGAGAATATATTATTCATGAAGTATATATCTATGTTACTAAAACTAGTTTTATTTTATCCATAAGTCACTGGTAGATAATACCTAAAAGTGTGCATCATTAAAATAGGTATATGACTGGATATTCATTCAATAATGGTCATGTTATGTATTAATGATTATATAGAAATTATTAACATATAAATAGTTGTAGAAAATGATATTTTTAGATGTATAGTGGAGGAAAAACCTTTATCTATATAGACATGAATGGGAACTCCAATATTGGATCCAAGTAAAAAAATGGATACCTACTTCTATGGAAGAAAAGTGGTAGCAACTAATCTACTAGATTGGTATCCTTTCCATAACACTACATTAATCATCCTAGATGTTTTCAATGTGCTTCATTTGATCATATGTTTTCAATGTGCTTCATTTGATCATATTTTGTGGGATTGTATAGTACCACCTCAAGAGTGCCACAATTGTGGCTAGATGAGACACTAAAAGTACTATTGTCAATGTAATTAAAATTTTACTACTATATAAGGATCTAATATATATCAGAAATATTATTCTCAAAAAATATTCTCATAATAGAATAGTTCTCACCCATAAAACTGAGAGATTCAATGTGATTTCAGAAACACCCTAACACCACAGATGATACTAAAAAATAAGGAATAAAAGATTATTCTATTGGACCTTGTAAGTAGTTGTATTGTGTTGTAAGTGGGTTCCCATGACCTAACTAATTTATATATTTTATTACCATTACATGTATATTTTTATATATATATATATATTTGTGTTTATATTACCATAATAATGTGGATATATCTACTTCTACGTCTACTATATTTAGGGAAATTTATTTCAATTAAATGTCGTATTAAATGGTTATAACAGCTCTTAGACTAAAATGAGAACCTAGAGATACCGTGATAGTAATGTTAAAGTTATTTCCTATGGTTCAGATACATCATGTTGACAGGACATGTATGATGTGTTCCCATTATCCTTTGAGGGATCATAAACATTGATAATTCTTCTCATGAAGTTCATTCTCGATGATATTGATTTGATGAGATTATAGGTATAAACCCGCTAATAGGAACACCACATGCTTTAGGTTTCATTGGTTGTTCCAATATATGAACATGTGTATTGGTCTCCTGAATTGATATTGTTATCAATTATTTCAATTTGATCATCTACTTTGGTGAAAGGAAAAAACTATGACATTGAATTCATGGAGAGTTAGGTTGTGTTGGGTGCATCATTGGCGGTATGACATTGCTAGAATGATCATGATAGAATTTTTCACTTCCATGTTTGGAAAGTGATATCTTGGGCCTAATTTATTTTGAGGGTAGTACCTTTATTAAATCCATGGGCATGGTAAAATAAGGAATGTACATCCAATTAGATCAACTAATAATAAAGAAAACATGGATGATGACACAAGATGTGCATCCCGCTTTATGATATATCACAAGATAAAGATATTATATTAAATGGAGTGTGTTTATATGAAAGTTTTCATTATCATAACTATTCTGTATCTCTTTAGGGTCCTTGATGAGTTTCTAGACTCCCATTTTAGTTTGTTAATTGTATTAATTATTGTCAAGATAAGGGCCTAGAGGTTCACACATAATAGAATATTCAAGAGGCATCCCTATTCTAATGCATATGAATATAGGATAAGGTAGGCACCACCATGGGGTTCGAGATTTGTCTGAGATTAAATGGTCACCCATGAATAAATAAATTCATTATAATGTGAGTATATAATAATTGGGTTGAATTTATTTATTAAAAGTTTTCATAAGGTAATAAGTGAATACATGGAAAAATATTATATGAAAAAATATTATTTTAATGTTCAAGGCCCGTTTAATATTAGTAGAAATTATGATTTGAGATAATGACTTTACTTTATCACGTAATATATTTATTACACATTACAAGTAAGTGAAAAAAATATAAATGACATTATGACACTACTATTTAATCATAACATGCCATATACTTCTTATTTAGTGGGTGTTTTATATATGGGGATCTACAAACCCTTTCTTGGCATTTAATCTCTAATTTATAATCAAATAGGATCTCATTTTCATGGGACTATTCATTCCCGCAATTTTGGGTGCTTCTATCTCTTACTTCCCATATATTATTGAGGTAAATACTCCATCAAAGTGCTCAATCCTAGAACACCTTCGTGAATTAAAGTGTAAAAACCAAGGAAATGATAAGAAAATACATTTTCATTTATTAATACTATAGTAACTAAAATAAACACTACATTCAATAAATTATATAATAAATCTAATTTTACGGTTAAAAACACTGTTTTTACAAAAAAAATATTTCCTTTTGATGAAAAACCCATATTAAATATAGTTCTTAAAAATTTTATAAGTTATAATTGAAAAAACAAACTTCATATTTGGAATATGTATTTCAAAATTTACTTTGATTGATTTTTTTGAATTTTTTCGATAAATTTCATATTTTAATGAATAGTGAAGAATACTGCATTTTAATTCAAAATGATTTTTTGTATAATTTATTTATATTTTTTGGTTATCATTTTAATTGGGTTTAAAGTATATTTATATTAATATTTATCATTTAATAAAATGTAGGTCATTTTAATCAATTTCTCATTAATATTGGATATAAAAACTATGTAAACTTTTGAACGTTTTACTTTAAAAACTCATTTTCTTATTCCGTCAATTGGATTAATTTTTAATTAATTTCTTCTAATTCTATGTTTTGAATTTGGAAAAATAGATTCCATATTTATAATAATAAGGTCCAAATTATATAAATAAGTCCCTTTTATTTTTTGGTTATAATTTAACCACCATCTTTGGTTATAAAATAACCATCATCCTTTGTTATAACATAACCACCATCACATATTGACATATATATATGTTCCAAAATATCATAATTAATTCATCATATAAAAATACACATAAATAAATGAGTTTCAAAAACATTTCATCATTAAATAACTCATGGAAAAGAAACAAGTTTAATAAAAATCATGCCATAATAAACATAAACCATCCATAAAAATAATAAGGATAGTATCCTAAAATAATATCCCCCATAAATCATAAGTAATATAAAATAATGTTATCTCATATAGATAATAATTATCAATGATCACTTGAATTAATTCTTGAAAAATAACATTTGCATTTTCAAATAATTTATTTTTAACAAGTCATACAATGATAAAAGAAAAAATTTTCTTTGAAAATAATATTTTAATATTTTAAAGGAAACATAAAAATATTAAGGCTTAATGAATATGGGATATTCCTATCATTCCATTAATGTTTAAAAAACTTTTCTTCTATAGTTTTGTTAGAAAAGTCACAAGAACCCTCGTTTAGAAAATGAAAAAAAGAATCCTTTAAACCATTTTATATAATGTTAAACATGAGTAAAAATCACTTTAATAAATCATATGGTAATATTAAAGGTATTTTTAGAAAAAATTTTATATTACACGGTCATGGAAGAAAAATTTGTTTTTAATAGAAACATTAAAAAGATAATTGTTAAAACAAAAGTCCCTTATAAATATCATATAATTGAATTAAGTATTAATAAAATGAATAAATTATTATTATCATATAAAAATACACATAAAATAAGTGAAAATAAAAAATAATATAATAAAAATTCATCCCACACATAATTTTAACACAACATAATCAATTAAGTATAAGTTTAACCCAATGAATGGAAATTTAATTATGAAATCCTTTACCACTTTGTAATTAGTCAAATCGCATACCCCATAAAAGTAATAATTATCTAACGAAACATTTATTAAAATTAATATAATTAGATTCACTATTTTATATGTCAAATGGTATTTTATATCCCACATACAATAAATAATTGGTTAATAAGGCATATATCTCACAGAAGAAAACTGATATGATAAACCCTTACCTCATACTTCCCTTTAGTTTTTCCTACTGTAACATCCTGTATAAAGGATTAAATAATGTTATTAATTAATTCTGAAACCATATTAATATTTATAATATATTATATGTTACTTTTATGACATCATTATACTCATTTATTAAAAACATTTCATTATTTTTATTGTTTCGAGTGTGTTTGTTTCATGGTTTCATGGTCGGTTTACTTGTGTAAAATTAAAGATTATATTATAAAATGGTAATAATAAAAAAGTGAAATTAAAAGATATTAATTAACTTTTATAATTTTAAATTATCCCATATATCATTTTTATTTATATTATTCGAATGATTCATTTGATAAAACATTAATGATAAATGTTTAGTTTATTTTGGTGGTTTTTTCGACAATCACAAAAAAGATCCATTTTATTTAATATTATGTCTATATATTAGTTACATAACATGAAATAATTTATAATATACCTATTATAATATTATTTAATCATAATAATACTTTTATGACCTGTCTTGTAGGTAGTAATGTAAAACAAAAAAAATCATTATTCACAAAAATGGTCGGCTGCCATAATTTGGACAATGGTTTCATTTCTTTGAATAAGAGGAGATAAGAAAAGGGTTAAATATAATATATTAAATTATAATATAAAATATTAGTATATAAATTATAATTGAGGTATTATTATTTGATGGATGTAGGAGTTGAAGGGATGGTAGATAAAAAAAATTAAGAGAGGTTATCCGAGAAACTTACCTCTTGAATATCACCTCCTCGAAGGACCCCTTAAATAATATGGAATTGCTATTTGGGTGAGGCCAGTAGAACATGGAGGTGGTTATAGTGGGTAGGATATTTTTTTGTCAAGATTTTAATATAATCAAGTATTGTGATGATAAAAGGGGTGGTGAGGAGTGGTATTTATACTTGATGAGGGGTGGTTTTAAGTGATTAAATAATGATTATTTTATATTTAAAGCCAACCACATTTTGGTGTAATTAATTCCAAAGAATTTGGTTGATAATTAATTTTTAAAAGGATTTTTAAGGTAGATAAACACATTAACTATCCATTTATTTTTTTTGTTTTTTAGTTATTTTATGTCGTTATCTTTTGACTTTAACATGATATATTGTCTAACTTATACTGTGGGAAATATTTTTTTACCATGGTAACATTTTTATGCCTTAAAATGAAAATAAACTTATAAAAAACTTTCAAACTACTAATTAAAAATATTTAATCATTTTTTTAACATTTTAATTATATAATTTTTAAAATTATGTTTAGAATTAAACCGTCAAAATGCAATGAAAAATAGTTTTTTGGAAAAATGTGTTTTTAATCCTAAAAAATGTAATTATACCTAAATAAGGTATAAATATTTGTTAAATGTATTTAATTAGATTATATATGACTAAAAATTATTTAATTTACTTCTATATTAGTTTGAAATCATAAAATTAATTTTAAATATAAATAAAATGAGAGTTTTATAAAAATTTGTATTATTTTGCTGTTCACTAAAAAATTAAACTTTTCAGAAAATTCTCAAAAATTAATCCTAAGATAATTTTGACATAGAGAAACCAAAAATTATATTAATTTTACCAAATAAATTTTCTAAAAGTTTAAAAAATTAATTATATTTATTTTCTCATAGAAAGCAAAAAAATATTCTTTTGAAGAAAAATTTTATTTGAAGAATAAAATGACATTACTAAAAATTGTTTTCCATATTCAAAAAGAATTAATTAATAAATTGAAAATGAGTTGGATAATTATATATTTTATAATGTGTTTAATACTATTTAGACCCACCAATTTAGTAGCTAGGTTATAATATTCATGTTAAAATAATAATATTTGGATTTTGCTTAAGATTAGTGTTATGTGAAAAGTGATATATATAAATATATTAAATTTATTTAAAAAGAGACATACCATAAAATCTTGTGGTGTTATATTCTACACCCCTTAAAATTAATTTCTCCCTCAAAATTCATCACTCAGATACAAACAGATAAAGATACCTCAACCTCATTACATCCTCAGGTTCTCACATAGCTTTCTCAAGCTATAGGGTTTTCAAAAAAACATTGACTTGGAGAGTGGTCTTGTTTCATAGAACTTTCTCTATTAAATCCATAATATCTACCAGTTTTCCCACATAAAATATATCTTGATTCAGTGGTAGGACCTCGGAGTTTTTTACATATGAAGGATCATATATGTACTTTATCTTGAGAGATACATGGAAGACATCATGGAATTAAGAAAGGTGTTGTGGAAGCGCTGATCGATAAGCCATTGACCCCATAAAATCAAGAATTTTAGTAAATATCATCTTTATAATTTAAAATTTCACTTCAAAAATAAATGGAGAATATATAAATAATTCCTTTATCGGAATCCCACATCATAAAAAGTGTTAATAAAACATCCACTTAAAAAAGGGATTTTAAAAGGTGAAGGTCCCCACAAAACGAGGAATCTGATTAGGACAAAATTAAAGGAAAGTGAAAATGTGGACATGGAAGATAATTATAACTATAAATTTATGATGGATAATGATAGATTACATGGTTAGGATAATGTTAATAACCAAAAAACTATAAACCAAATAGGTCCAAAAAAGGTCCTTGATATTATTATAAATAATGATAATTGGAAAATATTTTATTTCAAAATCCTTTGAGAAGATAAATTCACTTGATTTCATTTCAAAATTATAATCTCACACTTTGGTTGTATATTAATCATTTTTTCTTCATTTCTTACTTTAAGGAAAGAAGTTAAAATTTCAATACCTTCAAAACTAGTGGATCATAAGTTCTATAATGGGATGAAAAGTCATTTATTTTATCTCTAATTATAAAAATATGGTTATAATATGTTATCCAATAAACATAAATATTCATATGGCTAAGTAATTCATTAATATCTAAAAACTCATCCAAAATCCAAGATAAAGAATTTCATATTCGGTTACCTTTATGAACATTCTAGAAAATCAGAATCCAAAGTTTTTGAATAAAGGTCACAAAATTTTCAAAATCAACTTATTAATCCCACAAAAAACTTGATGTAGATATTAATTTCCACACACCAACCATATTAAGATCATTATAAAGTATTATCTTGAAACATGATAATAACCTGAATCACCCTAAAACCTTATTAAAAACATGAATGCTTTCAAAAATTTACTCTTTCATCAAAATAGAAATCTTAAAAATCTAACAACCCAATCAATAAACTGAATTTTCTTTATATTACTAATCAGTTCCAAGGTTATAAATACTATCAAATTTATTTTATCACAACAAAATATCTCTTTATCTCATTATCATCCCAAAGTCATGCATATATTCAGTGTTATCGTTCCCTTAATCACGTGATCTCAAAAATATCACCTTACCACCTTAATCAATTTTCATGGTTTCAAGTACCATTCAATATATACATTAAAATACTTTAGGAAAAACTATAGTGTAATGATACTTAGATGATTCATTATTCCATAATACTATAATAATTTATTCTACAACACTATTTTTTAATTCCAATATATAAACACTCAATCATTCCACTTCCTTCATAAACCATTATCCAGGATTCGTTGTTTTATTCCTTAACACTTCTTCCATGTCATATTTTATTCATAGTCTCTTAATCATCATAAATATAACCATTACTCATACAACCTTTACAATTCAGTTTATTATCTTTCCCCCTAGGGAATCAATTTTAATAATTCCCATACATTCTAAATATCAAACATTTAATTTTCTATGATTCCTTATAAATACCATTATTCTCATCCATTTTATTAACTAAACCTTTCACTTTTCCATTTAAATTACATGATTTGTGTCATTATTTTCCACTCCAAAAGTATCTTCCAGTTCCTTTGAAATAATCTCCTTGATTCCTATTCCCACATTCTTTACGTGATGAAAATTGAACTTTCTTTCCTCTATAATCACCATGAAATTCTATATTTACCTTATTAAATGGTTTATGAAACTCACCAAAGTTGAGATTATTTATTATATTATGAGATTTATTATTAGGAATAATAACAATGTTTCACCTTTCGACTCCTATTTTATTTGGTTACACATGTGGAAGATCATTCCATTGTCCATCACATTCACCAATTAGATGAATACTCCTAGTTCTATCCATTGTCTAAAACCCAAAAAGCATAGTGTGATTGTAACGCCCCGACCCCAGATACCCAGAGTCAGTGCATTACTTCGTAACAATGGCATGATCACAAAAGATCATGTCTCGAAAGACCGATTAGTTTAGTAGCCTTGGAAACACTAGATACATTCATAAATGATACATTACATCATAAAGTGAAAAACTAATAACAAAGTCTTCATAGTCCACACTCATATCCTCTTCTGACTATCCCTGCAGGTCATTCATAAAATACTTCTTCACATCCTGGAAAATATTAAAACATTGAAAGGGGTGAGCTCAGATGCTCAGTAAGGATAACAATATTGCGGAAGCTTTCATAAATAAACATAAACATTTAAGGCAATGTAGAACTAAAACAAAAGCCTTTTAAACTTGAACATCAACATAATATGGAAAAAGTAAAATGAGATAATTCCATTCACTTCTTCGCATGGATATTCTACTAGTTGAATAATCACATGCAATATCAATAACCACTTTCATAATGAGGGAATGTATAATGCCAGACATTCTGAAACATTTTGTCAAGGCCTCGGCCAAGACGTCTAAAATGATTAAGGCCTCGGCCAAAACCATAAATCAAATTGGGAAAGGGCCTCGGCCAATTCCACGTCTAGTTGTCTCATGAGACCTACCGATGCATCGAGGAGCTATAGCGGGCTCCACCCGTCACTTATTAAGTCCAATACATTCCTCAAATGAATAGGTTTAAACATATCATAAACCATAACATAATCGTATCACATAAAACATGAATAAAGGAAACATAACATTTCCACATTTCAATCACAAGATATCAATACAACACATTGTTATAATAGAAACGCTTTCAAAACCATTTTCAATACCAAAATAAAAGAAAGTTAAAACTTTGTATTTATTTTTCATTAAAAAAAATGATGGCTTGTAGAGGAAGCCGAAACTCAAATAATGGTCGTGGCGGTGGAGAAGTCGTTGTCGACGCATAAGTACGGAAAGAAAAACATTCCCTTTTATCGTTTAGAAAAATTCTTCGTATAAAAATATTCCTTTTGAATAAACGTAAAAGTCAAAGGGGTTTATACACCGTATAAAAGAAATTTGTGTATAAAACCAAATATGCCTCAATGAAAGGAGATTGAGACGAAGTCCTTACAAAGATCATTTTTAAAATAAAATAGATATATTATGTGTATTCACTATAGGTACACATAAAGAAAGTAATAATACAAAATAATACATAATTATATCATGACATAATTTGAAAGTAGGAGATTAACCCAAAGAATAGAATTTGGGTTAAGAAGTTCCCTTACCTCGTGTCTGACTTGACTCAACCGTTCTTTAACCTCCTGAATAATAAACTAGAGTTAATATATACCTTATTAAGAACCATTTTCAATTTCATTATCCTTATTATATCACTTATTACAATGATATGAACACTATGTAATTATTTAAGTTAATAACGGTCGTTTTGTCGATCTTTGGTACTTGAGTCAACAATAAACTTCTTATAATTACAAGTTGTTTATGTGGTAGAATATCCTTTATCTCCAGAATTATATTCATGATTTAGATGTCATTTATATCTTATATATCCAGTATATACATTCATTTATAATATTACATAACATTTAGAGGTAAGAAATGAAATGCACCGTTCATGGAGACGGTAAGCCGTACGTACGCATGAACGCTACTTTCATTTCAATTTCATGTTTAATGGAACGAAATCATAATGATATAAATGTATAATATAATTACAGTATAATATAGTGTATAATACCATTTACTCCATCCTTTATACATCCCACATATGGCATTAACGATTCAAATCACTTTGAGGGGGCGGTAGTCCGCACTTCCTAAAATGAAATTATCGCGTTTTACCCGTAATGGAAATCATAAAGTATGCCATAAATGAGAAATACAGAAGAATAAGTAAAACATAAACATATTATATATCATATATAAAAATAGTGACATCTTAATGGCCACCTTTTAAGGTGTTATATGAGTGTTGAACAATCATCGTTTCGTGAGGCAGAAATTCGCCATCCACAGAAACCGTATGTTCTTTAAGATGTAGGTGTGTGTAAGTGTAGCTCGAATCCTTCTTATAACAACATCCTAGTATATTTAGGATACTGGTGTTGTTACAAAAGAAATGAATAAAAATATTTTAGGGGGTTGGAGAAGAAAAATAAAACAAAACAACATTAGAGAAGACATTACCTCAAAATCGGGTAACTCTTTTTGATTTGAGCCAAATGCTTCTTTGGGAAGAGTTATGCCCAATGCTAGGCTTCTAGGAGTAATAGGGGGAAGTTGGGAGAGTATTTGGGCAGAGTTTGGCCGAGCCAAATGGCTTGAAAGTGTAAATGAGGTGGGAGAGGTGGGGGCCTTTTATAAGTGGAGAGGAGGGGCTCTTTTGGAAGGATTGAAATGTTACATTATTACACAATGATTTTCGGATTCTAAAGGTCCCACACTTATATAATTCGTGGATAAGTTGATAAGGGTTCGAAATATTCTCATCCAATAGGATTTGGACAAGTTTAAGCTTTGGATTTTGCATTATCTTCTCATTTTATTTAAATCGTTAAATAATGGGGTCATCACTGCATCATAATTATGTCATAAATAATTTAATTTATTTAATGTCTAAAAATTATAAAAAAAATACTATGATGTAGGAAATCGTTTTATCTTTATAATGAATATTTATAATCAAAATTTGGACTTGTGTAACCCCACTTAAAAACTGTTTTAGTAAAACAACTCATGTTTGTTTCAATTTAATTTTAACATTAAATAAATATATATTAATGTCATTTCCAACTAAAGTGGCTCCATGGGGTCCCCAAGTTGACCCATGGGTTGTCTTGGTCGGCCATGACTCATCCAATAGGAGTAGGACAAGTTTCATGCTCATCTCATATTATTATAACATTATTTGTACCTTAAACTACACTAATTACCTCTAATCGCGATTAAGAACTTAAAAGTTACTATTCACCAAAAAATTATTTTAATCTCATTGAACCACATTTTACTTCTTAATGAAAACCATTTATGTCGGATTTTTGAAAATCAAATCACAGAAGTGGTAATATTTCATTTAAAAGAAAAATCAGTTATTTAACTACCACTTAGTGGTTTCACTATTCATCAAAAATTGAAGTTTTTCATAACAATGCCAAAATTTCACCCTAAGCTATAATTGATATTCCGAATTCAAAAATGATGTCTATTTTACAAAATTCCAAACATATAAGTTGCATTAATTAATTTTATAATTAATTCCCGTTGTCACAACAAATAGCGTGTTTTTAAGAAACAATTTATATCAAAAGATTGACAATTGTTTATGTCCAATTTCAATGTTAAATTAATTATAATGACCACCATTGGATAAAATGGTAAAAATATATTATAATTATACTTTAAAACCACTAAATAGTATAATTTATCACCATAAATTATTTTGATTAAAAAAGTTTTTTTTAAGTAATTTTCACTATTCATAAAAAATTAGAAGTTCTCAGAAAAATACCAAAAATTCAACATAGGCTAATTTCGATATTACGAATACAAAAATGAAGTCCATTTTGAAATATAAATTTTCTATAATTTTAAAAGGTGGTTATTACTATTCATAACAACTACTTTGATTAGTCGCGGTGTTTTAGAACTCGAACTTGCGTATAATGCAAGCTATTGCATTATTGAAAGAGAGGCGTATCGTGGAAGCTCGGGGTGTTACATTCTCCCCTCCTTCAATAAATTGCATCCTCGAAATTTGAAAATTTTCTTTGAAAATAAAAGGTTGAAAATAGAAAATACCTTTGAGGAAAACCCACATCGGAAATAAGGTTAATAAATATATAACATTAAAATAAAGCAAGATAAGTACAAAGGTCACCCAATATAGCCCATTCTAGGATTCTGTGAAAATATGGATATGGAGGAGAAACAAACCATCAAGGTCTGATGGAGAGTTATAGAAAACAGGACTAGGAGAAAGTTTAACTACAAGAAAATCACAAACTTGTGATTGGTTAAACGATCATTGATTCCCCAGTAGGAAAAGTTAACCGACAAAATTTTTGTTTTGAGTTAACTTTTATAAAGTTGAGGAATTTATTTAGGATATTTACTAAGAACGTAAGGGAATATACATACTTTTCATGTAGACTTTCATTCTTTAATAAATTTTTACCACAAACCCATCTTTCACTCTAAAAGGTAATACAACTCAAAAATATTATACTTATCCTAATTGTATAAGGTTACAAATGTTAACACATACAATTTAGATTAGTAAAATTATTTTGTAATAACCAGGGACTTCCTGTAGGCTAGTGGTAGGAAATAAAGGCCAGTCGCACTATGGTTGTGGGTTCAATTTCTGCAGCTTTGTCCGACGCGACGGGTTATTCCCCACCCTGCAGGTTGTTCTTTTCCTAAAACTATAGTATCATAATATTCCAAAAATAATCTCCATAAATTTTTTAACCTTAAACAATACTATCCAAAGATCAACTTAATCCATTCCAACCTTAATAGTTATCCAAAATACCTCCGTCCAGACTTTCTCTAAAAGGTCTCTAAATTCCAAAATCAATTGTAACATCAGATTCCCCAAACAAAGAAAAGTTTCTCTTATTGTCACATACTAAAAATATGATTACCTTAATCATATTAAATCCTTAATGAAAACAACATGTACTGCAGTACAATCCTTATATATATCACATTATTCTTATAACCATAATCTAGTTCTTGAGTCCAAAAACACAAATACAATAATTATTCCGCTTCAACTGTTGTCACAGCATAAGATTGTCCTTGATCCCTTGTCCTTTTCTGAGGTAAGATTCCCTGACGCTTAGGGAATTCATTTGCATAATGACCCATTTCTCTACAATTGTAGCATTCAACTTTGACAGCCTCATTATTTCCCTTGCAATCACGAGCCTGGTGACCCTTTTCTCCACATTTATAACAAACTCCCATTCCTTTTAGGCAAGTACCAGGGTGATTCTTCCCACAATTATCACATAATGGAAAATCCTTCTTTCCCTTTTTCCCTTTATCTGTCTCTTGTTCCACCGTTCTCTTCTTCTCTTGCTTTAATTTGTTGTCATAAGACTTAGAGAATTCCTTTTCTGTCTTGATAGCACACGAGACAATATCTTCGTATGATGAGAAGGATTGTGATACTAAAGCTCGACGGAGAAATGGTTTTAACCCATCAAAGAAACGATCAATCTTACTCCTCGGGTTACGTATATAATCTGCAGCATACCTCGCAAACCTTGTAAAGTTGGCCTCATACTTTGTGACATTCTCATCCTCCTTTTGTCTCAGACTCAGAAATTGCCTTTCCATATCTGCTCGATGGTCACGAGGAAAGTATTTTTCTAAGAAAAGCTCTTTGA
The DNA here is from genome assembly GCA_963277665.1 of Viscum album. Taxonomy (NCBI): domain Eukaryota; kingdom Viridiplantae; phylum Streptophyta; class Magnoliopsida; order Santalales; family Viscaceae; genus Viscum; species Viscum album. Next base: position 320,377,428 of record OY728159.1, read on the forward strand.
ACTCCCTCCATTCCATATTCTATACGTCATCATCTTCCTTCGTGTTTTGAATCAGCGACCACCACTGATCGACATCTCCAGTGAGGCGGTAAACTGCCATGGCAACCTTCTCCCTTTCACTACTCCCCAAGGCATGGAATATTTTCTCTAAGGAGTTTATCCATTGCTCAGCTACTATAGGATTTGTACTCCCATTGAAGGTTGGTGGTTGTTGCCTCATGAAGCGGTCTAACATTGATCCTCCACGTTGCGGATCAGGGTGCTCCATACGAGTAAGGTTGTTATTCATAACCTGCGTGAGTTGTCCCAGTACGGTGAGAAGCTGATCAGCACCAGTTGTATCACTAGCCCCACCATAATTATCTTGATCAGGAGGGAAATCCCTACACGGAGTGCATGAATTGATACGGTTTCCATTCTTTCCACTAGGCGCCATTTCTAAACAATGGCATAAACTAGATAAGTTTATGAATCACAATACATAATTCCATACTTCTAGAATACTTAACCTAAATTGAGCTATTTATAGATATAATCCATAATCATAAAAAAGTGTTATTTGAGGAAGTATATACTCATAACCTTTCATAGTGGTTTGTAAAGAAAATGGGAATTATCCTAAGCATATCCCCCGGGAGTGTCGTAACCAAGAGTGCAGCAAGGCCCGTTGTCATGCACCAGTTCCCGTTCGAGTATAGCTCAAAGCGGTGTTTTCAGGTTTTACCCCTAGGTACATCTGTGCCAGAGCCGCCTCTACCTGCTCGTATCCAGACAGGGATGTATTGCTCGGAAAACTCACAAAATCTCTACAATACCATAATTCTAGGAAGTTCTTCTATACTAATCCTCAAAGTTCATCTTAGGTCTATGTGCTCTAATCAGAGTTTATCTAAATCTAGCTTCCAAGGTTTGTACTAAACTTCCTCTGATACCAATTGTAATGCCATGACCCCAGCTACCCAGAGTCGGTGCATTACTTCGTAACATTGGCATGATCACAAAAGATCAAGTCTCGAAAGACCGATTAGTTTAGTATCCTTGGAAACACTAGATACATTCATAAATGATACATTACATCATAAAGTGAAAAACTAATAACAAAGTATTCATAGTCCACACTCATATCCTCTTCTGACTATCCCTGCAGGTCATTCATAAAATACTTCTTCACATCCTGGAAAATATTAAAACATTGAAAGGGGTGAGCTCAGATGCTCAGTAAGGATAACAATATTGCGGAAGCTTTCATAAATAAACATAAACATTTAAGGCAATGTAGAACTAAAACAAAAGCCTTTTAAACTTTAACATCAACATAATATGGAAAAAGTAAAATGAGATAATTCCATTCACTTCTTCACATGGATATTCTACTAGTCGAATAATCACATGCAATATCAATAACCACTTTCATAATGAGGGAATGTATAATTCCAGACATTCTGAAACATTTTGTCAAGGCCTCGGCCAAGACGTCTAAAATGATTAAGGCCTCGGCCAAAACCATAAATCAAATTGGGAAAGGGCCTCAGCCAATTCCACGTCTAGTTGTCTCATGAGACCTACCGATGCATCGAGGAGCTATAGCGGGCTCCACCCGTCACTTATTAAGTCCAATACATTCCTCACATGAATAGGTGTAAACATATCATAAACCATAACATAATCGTATCACATAAAACATGCATAAAGGAAACATAACATTTCCACATTTCAATCACAAGATATCAATACAACACATTGTTATAATAGAAATGCTTTCAAAACCATTTTCAATACCAAAATAAAAGAATGTTAAAACTTTGTATTTATTTTTCATTAAAAAAAATGATGGCTTGTAGAGGAATCCGAAACTCAAATAATGGTTGCGGCGGCGGAGAAGTCGTTGTCGCCGCATAAGTACGGAAAGAAAAACATTCCCTTTTGTCGTTTAGCAAAATGCTTCGTATAAAAAGATTCCTTTTGAATAAACGTAAAAGTCAAAGGGGTTTATACACCGTATAAAAGAAATTTGTGTATAAAACCAAATATGCCTCAATGAAAGGAGATTGAGACGAAGTCCTTACAAAGATCATTTTTAAAATAAAATAGATATATTATGTGTATTCACTATAGGTACACATAAAGAAAGTAAAAATACAAAATAAGACATAATAATATCATGACATAATTTGAAAGTAGGAGATTAACCCAAATAATGGAAGTTTGGTTAAGAAGTTCCCTTACCTCATGTCTGACTTGACTCAACCGTTCTTTAACCTCCTGAATAATAAACTAGAGTTAATATATACCTTATTAAGAACCATTTTCAATTTCATTATCCTTATTATATCACTTATTACAATGATATGAACATTATGTAATTATTTAAGTTAATAACGGTCGTTTTGTCGATCTTTGGTACTTGAGTCAACAATAAACTTCTTATAATTACAAGTTGTTTATGTGGTAGAATATCCTTTATCTACAAGACTATATTCATGATTTAGATTTCATGTATATCTTATATATCCAGTATATACATTCATTTATAATATTACATAACATTTAGAGGTATGAAATGAAATGCACCGTTCATGGAGACAGTAAGCCGTACGTACGCATGAACGCTACTTTCATTTCAATTTCATATTTAATGGAATGAAATCATAATGATATAAATGTATAATATAATTCCAGTATAATATAGTGTATAATACCATTTACTCCATCCTTTATACATTCCACATATGGCATTAACGATTCAAATCACTTTGAGGGGGCGGTAGTCCGCACTTCCTAAAATGAAATTATCGCATTTTACCCATAATGGAAATCATAAAGTATGCCATAAATGAGAAATACAGAAGAATAAGTAAAACATAAACATATTATATATCATATATAAAAATAGTGACATCTTAATGTCCACCTTTTAAGGTGTTATATGAGTGTTGAACAATCATCGTTTCGTGAGGCAGAAATTCGCCATCCACAGAAACCGTATGTTCTTTAAGATGTAGGTGTGTGTAAGTGTAGCTCGAATCCTTATTATAACAACATCATAGTATATTGAGGATACTGGTGTTTTTACAAAAGAAATGAATAAAAAGAGTTTAGGGGGTTGGAGAAGAAAAATAAAACAAAACAACATTAGAGAAGACATTACCTCAAAATCGGGTAACTCATTTTGATTTGAGCCAAAGGCTTCCTTGGGAAGAGTTATGCCCAATGATAGGCTTCTAGGAGTAATAGGGGGAAGTCGGGAGAGTATTTGGGTAGAGGTTGGCCGAGCCAAATGGCTTGAAAGTGTAAATGAGGTGGGAGAGGTGGGGGCCTTTTATAAGTGGAGAGGAGGGGCTCTTTTGGAAAGATTGAAATGTTACATTATTACACAATGCTTTTCGGATTCTAAAGGTCCCACACTTATATAATTCGTGGATAAGGTTATAAGGGTTCGAAATATTCTCATCCAATAGGATTTGGACAAGTTTAAGCCTTGGATTTTGCATTATCTTCCCATTTTATTTAAATCGTTAAATAATGGGGTCATCGCTGCATCATAATGATGTCATAAATAATTTAATTTATTTAATGTCTAAAAATTATAAAAAAAATACTATGATGTAGGAAATCTTTTTAGATTTCTAATGAATATTTATAATCAAAATTTGGACTTGTGTAACCCCACTTAAAAACTGTTTTAGTAAAACAACTCATGTTTGTGTCAATTTAATTTTAACATTAAATAAATATATATTAATGTCATTTCCAACTAAAGTGGCTCCATGGGGTCCCCAAGTTGACCCATGGGTTGTGTTGGTCGGCCATGACTCATCCAATAGGAGTATGACAAGTGTCATGCTCATCTCATATTATTATAACATTATTTGTACCTTAAACTACACTAATTACCTCTAATCGCGATTAAGAACTTAAAAGTTACTATTCACCAAAAAATTATTTTAATCCCATTGAACCACATTTTACTTCTTAATGACAACCATGTATGTATGATTTTTGAAAATCAAATCACAGAAGTGGTAATATTTCATTTAAACGAAAAATCAGTTATTTAACTACCACTTAGTGGTTTCACTATTCATCAAAAATTGAAGTTTTTCAGAACAATGCCAAAATTTCACCATAAGCTATAATTGATCTTCCGAATTCAAAAATGATGTCTATTTTAAAAAATTCCAAACATATAAGTTTCATTAATTAATTTTATAATTAATTCCCACTGTCACAACGAATAGCGTGTTTTTAAGAAACAATTTATATCAAAAGATTGACAATTGTTTATGTCCAATTTCAATGTTAAATTAATTATAATGACAACCATTGGATAAAATGGTAAAAATATATTATAATTATACTTTAAAACCACTAAATAGTATAATTTATCACTATAAATTATTTTTATTAAAAAAGTTGTTTTTAAGTAATTTTCACTATTCATAAAAAATTAGAAGTTCTCAGAAAAATACCAAAAATTCAACATAGGCTAATTTCGATATTACGAATACAAAAATGAAGTCCATTTTGAAATATAAAATTTCTATAATTTGAAAAGGTGGTTATTACTATTCATAACGGCTACTTTGATTAGTCGTGGTGTTTTAGAACTCGAACTTGCGTACAATGCAAGCTATTGCATTATTGAAAGAGAGGCATATCGTGGAAGCTCGGGGTGTTACAGTGATAAATAATAATCATATTGGAAAATTACATAACCAAGATAAAATGATTATAAAATTTCAATCTATGACACCTTAGGTTTAATCCTAGGTTATTCATTATTGTTACTATAATTCTAGGATTTCAACGTATACTTGGACTTATCCTTAGTGATCTTACTTAAGGTTTTCTCATACTAGTTTCCAAAGGTTCACTAAACCAGGATCTAATAGAAACTATAATGAGGTATTCTTTTCATGCATATATATTACATCTAAATAGATGAATATTTATTACATAACATAAAAAACCATGCCATAACTGTATAGTTTTAGTCTCTTTAGAAACATGAAAAAAACAACAACCAATCCATAAAAATCAAAATCATATCATCCTTATTTATTCATAATTAACACCATTTTTGACATATCATACTTAGTACTATCCTTCATATCATGGGTAAAAGTAATATAATAAAAGGGTGAGATGATATGCTCAATATGGGTAAAAAATGTAGATATCAATCATAACATAAGCATAATAGAATAATAACATGATCATAACAATTAAAAATTATACACTTCATTTAAAAGAACAAAATATTGAGTCATGGAATAAATCATATAAGTTAATAAGACATAAATCATAAATTAACATGAGACATGAGATAATAAAATTTGCATATGACATGGAATTTGGCATATACATAAGCATAAAAAATCATTCTCTTATAATTAAAGTCTCATTTCCAAAACATAACTCTATGGGAAGCTAAACCTCTTGGGTGGGACACACCACCATCCCTAGTGGAATCCCTTTCCTCATAGTGGAATGGTTTCACTCCCCAAACCATCATAGTAGTCAAGGTTCACTCCCAAGACCATTATAATGGAAAAAAATACCTTACTAAACTGAGATCACTTCCCACTGCATTCATGTCTAACTAAACTAAGTTCACTTCACATTCTAGTCCTGATTTACTGAACTAATTTCACTTCCCATTTTAGTATTTTTTATCTCATGTGATTTAAATCATTACCTAATTCATTAAAGGGACATATAGGTCCCACATGTCATTGGTTATAATGTAACCACTATCTTTGGTTATAACGTATTCAATTCACTTGGTTATAACATAACCAACATCACATAATAAAAACCACACATATGTATACCATAAGAAAATAATTCATTAATCATATCAGATCCCATGTAAATAAATTATTTTCATAAACATTTCAGCATAACATAAATCATGTAAAATAAATGGGTTTCATAAAATTCATTCAATCATAAACATAAATCAACCATAAACAGAATATTGATGTTATCCTTGAATAATATACCCATTAAATCATAATTAACTTCAAATAATGTTATCTAAGATGGAAAATAAATTTGAAATATCACATGAAATAATTTATGAAAAATAAAATTTCCTTTTTTAAATCATTTCTTTTTACAAAGCTGCATAATTATAAAAGAAAAAATTTTCTTTGAAAAAAATCTTATAATAATGTAAATCAAAAATAAAAAAATTAAGGAATCATGATTGTAACATACTAGTTTTTCAAAAAACTAAAATAAATTGAAATGTATGAAACTTTGTTTTATGTATATATTTATAACTATCCTTTAAAAATAATATTGATGCTTCAATGTTTTGAATTTTGAAAAACGGTCATCTATAATTGTGTTCAGTAAGTTATTTGGAGTCTGATGGCACCAACTTGTTTTTTAGTGAATAGAAACATACCCTTATAAATAGTAATATGAATAGTAATATGAATCAAATGAATAATAAATTTTATTATTATTTTATTTTCTTAAGGCTTTAAGATAATTACATCTTGGTAAATCTTTCAATGTGATATAAAAGCAGTTATAGAATTAGAATTGTTAATTTTTGAGTTAAGTAAGATTTTATTTAAAAATTAAATGAATAATATTTAGAAAATTATTTTTAAAAAAAATGGTGTTCATTTTTTAGTTCTACACGATTAAAAATGGTTAGGGTAATTTTTTTTTTAATTTTTCTGAAATTCTTGAATTTTTGATGAATAGTGAAATACGGTTAAATACAGTATATTCAAATTATCAGTTAAATACACTATTTATGACATCATAAGTGATGTAATACCACTTGGTTCAAACTAAAATGCCTTTCTTACTATTTTAGGTTACATTAATTAAGATTATTTTTTATCTTGAGAAAAAATATTATAATAATTATTTAAATAATGTAAAATACCTCCTCTCCTCCACTATAAATACCACCATCATTCCCCGCTTCCTACCACACCTCTCAAGCCTTGATAATTTTTTAATTTCTTCCAAATTACATCCACAATCTCCTTCCCCACGTCCAAGACCTTCTGGTCTCACCAAAAGGCCCAAATCAAAGGCCTTAAAGAGGATCTCAAGGAGAAGAGATCAAGAGATACGAAATCCTCTTCATTTTCCTGTGTTTTCCTTTCCTTTCCATTTATTTTATTATAGTCTCTTCCCATCATATTATCCAAGAGGCATGAAAGATAAAAAAATATTGTATATTCTGGATGTTCTCATGTTCATGAAAAATTCATCATCATTATTCTTCTCCTCACCTACGTATTCAAGGAATAAAAACATTGTCCGTGATGTGTCGAATTACCAACATCGTGGACGATGTGATTTCAATTTTCTTTAATTCCTTCAAGTATGGTCATGAAACTATTTTTATGGTTGAACCAGGTTAAAATATATGTATTATGTCTAATCCATGGTTCTGGAATTCCTTTGTACACATGGTTTTAATTTATAAAACGAAATGAGGTCATTATTATCAAAGAACCGCTAAAATGATCTAAATGAACATCATTAATGTTTTAACTTATGAATAATCATCATTTTGGAATTAAAAATTACAAATGGTATAATTTATGGTTTTGGAAATATTTAACTACCATTACATTCCAATTCTGTAGTTTCACTCCCAATCGAAAAGAATATCCATCATGAACCGATCATGGAAACCATGTAAAGAACGCATCCAATACAATGTAAATAACAAAATATTACTAATAAATGTGTCGAATGATGTTGTAAAATGATCATATAAGTTGTTATAAACATGAATATGTTTCATTAATATATTAATAACACTATTTTAACCCTTATATAGTATGTTTAAACATAATTTAAGTAAGAAGAACCTGAGGTAAGGGAATTCCTGACCCAATTTCCATTATTTAGGTTAACCTTCTTCTTTATTCATTATGCAGTATTAAGATTATTGGTGTGATGATATTTTGTTTATATTATGTTTCACTATGTGTATTTACAGTGTATACACATATCCATTAGATTATATTAATCCACACTCCAATTATATTTTAAGGGTCTTTCTTTTTAAAATCCTTTTAAAACTCTCTTTAATAAATTTCAAAAGGATTGTTTTTTATATGTATATGGAATGAGTGGTTTACTATGATTTTAAAGATAATTTATTACCATGATATGTTATTTGGACATTATTTATGGTGGTTCGAGCCCATTATATCTCAAAATATATTGGGTTGAGCCCATTACAGCTCAAGATATGTTGGGTTGAGCCCATTATAGCTCAAGATATGACAGGTGAGCCCCATTATAGCTCTCCAATACATTGGGTAACATGGAGATGGAAGTTTACAAAAAGGTTGTTCCATGTATAAGGGTGAATTTAATAGTGATATGGTAAATATTTCCCAAGAAAAATACATGATTTTTCTATGCATATGACTTTTTATGATTATGGGTTTTATTGGTTATCATGTTATTTCTTTCTTTATATCCCTTACTGAGTTTTATACTCATCCCATGTTTTTAAAATGTTTTTCATATGATATAAGGATGGGTTAGATAATTAAGGGAGTCTTGATGTTTGATATGGAGTGTTGTTAAAGAAATCATGTTTTAAGCTTTAATGATTTATTCTTTGAAAAAATCGATATTGTTTTTAGTAGTATCCTCTTGTATGAATGTGGTATGTTATGTATGTAAGGTATCCTAATTCTCTAAAACTCTAAACCCAAAAAGTTACTCAATGTGTAATTATGTATATTATTTACTAAAATTCAAGATTTAGTAACATTTTAGGGTCGAGTCCTAACGGTTGATATTAGAGGAATGGTTTAGACATCTTTAGGGATTAGGAGTTTTCATTAAACATATGGTTAGTTTGTATGTGTATTATTTAAGTTAAATCCTTATTTTATAACTTTTCAGATCAAGGAATGTCAGTAAAAAATTAAAGGAGGAGGATCTCAAAGGACATTCTTATCTCTTCCTGATGACTTGCTCGCATTAATTATTGTAAAGTCATGTCCAGATGACTTTGAAACATTTTCTAACATACTACTCACTTGCAATAAATTGTTTGAGATATCAAACACCTCCACTATACCTCGATACCATCATGGATCATGGGTTGTATTTAATAAAATCCTATTTTCTCAATATTCTCATATTTTCAAGAAAGGTAAATATTATCAAGTAATTTTCAAATATTTTACCCTATCACAAGATTTTGAAGAATATTATGATTTTGAAAAAGGTGCTGAAGAAGGAGACCCTTGCACAACCTATTTATATTTTATTTTAAAATATAGTATTTCATCACATACTTATGGTATTTTAAAAGGTCCATTGATTGAAAGTTTCAAATGAAACTCATTCTGACTGTTTTATAAAAATCAAGTTTTATTAGATGTTTTGAAATTATATTTCATACATGATTATTTTCTGAAAACTATTTTTCTGTGAACACCCATATGACCCAAGTTATACAAGGTGTATTTGGATAAAGGAAACAAATGATTTTGAAGGATCTATAAATCATTGTTTCAATGCATGGACCTTAAATTTACATGATCAAGATGATGGTGAAACCAAGTGGACACCATGATCAAGGTACCCTCACTTAAAAAAAAAACTTTGTGACGATGCAATTTCCGAAAGGTGGTGATAATGTAACATCCCAGTTAAAAAAAATTGAAATTTATGTATCATTGTTTTATGTAGATATTTATAACTATACTTTAAAAATAATATTTCTGCTTCTATGTTTTGAATTTTGAAAAACAGTTATCTACAATTGTGTTTAGTAAGTTATTTGGAGTTAGATGGAACTAACTTGTTTTCTTAGTGAATAGTAACACACCCTTAAGAATAGTAATATGAATAGTAATATGACCCTAATGAATAGTAAATTTTAATATTATATTATTTTATTTTGGATTCAAGATAATGAAATATTGGTTGATTTTTTAATGTGATATAAAAGCAGTTATAGAATTAGAATTTTTAATTTTTGAATTAAGTATGATTTTATTTAAAAATTAAATTATTAATATTTAGAAAATTATTTTCAAAAAATGGATTTCATTTTTGAATTCTACACATTGAAAAATGGTTAGGGTAAATTTTGGTGATTTTTCTGAAATTCTTGAATTTTTGATGAATAGTGAAATACGGTAAAATATCGTATATTCAAATATTCAGTTAAATACACTATTTATGACATCATAAGTCATGTAAGACCACATGGTTCAAACTCACATGCCATTATTACTATTTTGGGTTACATGAATTATGATTATTCATAGTCTTGAGAAAAAATATTATAATAATGATTTAAATAATGTAAAATACCACCTCTCATCCACTATAAATACCACCCTCATTCCCCTCTTCCTCCCACACCTCTCAATCCTTGATCATTGCCTAATTTCTGCCCAATTCCCTCCCCAATCTCCTTCCCCACGTCCAAGTTCTTATGGTCTCAACCAAAGGCCAAAATCAAAGTCCTTAAGGAGGATCTCAAGGAGAAGAGATCAAGTGGTAAGAAATCCTCTTCCTTTTCATGTGTTTTCATTTACTTTCCTTTTATTTTATTAAAGTCTCTTCCACTAAACTTATTTAAGAGGAATTTAAGCTCCATAAATATTGTATATTCTGGATTTTCTCATGTTCATGGAAAATTCATCATCATTATTCTTCTCCTCTCCCACTTGTTCAAGGAATAAAAACATTGTCTGTGATGTGTCGAATTACCGACATCGTGGACGATGTGATTTCAATTTGTTTTAATTCCTTCAAGTCTGGTCATGAAACCATTTTTATGGTTTAAACAGGTTATAATATATGTATTATGTATAATCCATGATTATGGAATTCCTTTTTACACATTGTTTTAATTTATAAATTAAAATGAGGTCGTTATTATCCTAGAACCACTAAAATGATCTAAACGAACATCATTAACATTTTAACTTATGAATAATCCTCATTTAAGAATTGAAAATGGTAAATTGTATAATTTATGGTTCTAGAAATATGTAACTACCATTCCATTCCAATTCTATAGTTTCACTCCCAATCGACAAGAATATCCATCATGAACCGATCATGGAAACCATGTAAAGAACACAACCAACACAATGTAAATAACAAAATATTACTAATAAATGTGTCTAATAATGTTGTAAAATGATCATATAAGTTTTTATAAACATTAATATGTTTCATTAAGATATTAATAACACTATTTTAACTATTATACAAGAGTTTTAAACACAATTTAATTAAGAAGAACCTGAGGTAAGGGAATTCTTGACCCAATTTACATTCTTTGGGTTAACCTTCTTCTTTATTCATTGTGTGGTATTAAAATTGTTGGTGTGGTGATTCTTTGTTTATATTATTATGAACTATGTGTATTTATAGTGTATACACATATCCATTCCATTATATTAATTCTCACCCCAATTATATTTTAAGTGACTTTCTTTTTTAAATCCTTTTAAAACTCTATTTAATAAATTTCAAAAGGATTATTTTTTATATGTATATGGCATGAGTGATTTATTCTGATTTTAAAGATACTTTATTACCATGTTATGTTCCTTCCAAATTATTTATGTTGTTTTTATCCCATTATAGCTCAAGATATGTTGGGTTGATCCCATTATAGCTCAAAATATGTTGGGTTGAGGCCATTATAGCTCAAGATATGATGGGTAAGCCCCATTATAGCTCTCCAATGCATTGGGTACTCCAGAGATGGAAGTTCAACAAAAGGTTATTCCATGTGTATGGGTGAATTTAAGAGTGATATGGTAAATATTTATTAAGGAAACTATATAATTTTTCTAAGCATATGAGTTTTTATGATTATGGGTTTTATTGGTTATTATGTTATCACTGGACTAACACTTTCTTTCTATACATCCATTAATGTGTTTTATACTCATCCAATGTTTTTAAAATTTCTTTAATAGGATATAAGGATGGGTAATAAAAATAAGCGATTCATGCTTTTTGATATGGAGTTTTGTTAAAGAAATCATGTTTTAATCTTTAGTGTTTTATTTCTTTGAAAAAATGGATACTATTTTTAGTAGTATCCTCTTGTATGATTGTGGTATGTTATGTATGTAAGGTATCCTAATTCTATAAAAATATAAACCAGAAAATATCCTCAATGTGTAATTATGTATATTCTTAACTAAAATTCAAGATCAAGTAACATTTTAAGGAGGGCCTTCGGGCCATCAAAGGCCTTCGGGCCACAGGGCCTTCGGGCCATTGAAGACGATGAAGTAGCCCAGTTCACACAGAGCATGCCATAGATGAGGATCAGAGAACCAGTAGCAGTCACCAAAAGTAGAGATAATCGTATTGGAAGAATGAGAGGGTATGGCAACCGACATCGGGACCAGGCACCGTGCAACTTTGTACGGGGAAATGCTAACTGATCAGCAATGCGGGTGGGGAACTAAAAGGAAATAAATGATGAAAAAGCTGGGGAGGGGCAGTTCTAGTGGGTTGGGCCTATGGGTCATGTATTGGGCATGGTATGCCTCTGGGCCTTCGGGTCATGTATTACGGGTCATGTCGGGCCTTGTGCCTCGGGCCTACGGGTCATGTACGGGTTCCCCTTCAACCCTTAAAAGGGGGATTATCTATAATAAAATAAAAAGAAGGCCTTCAGGCCATTCGGGGGGGGGGGGAGTAACATTTTGAGGCCGAGTCCTTATAATTATGTTGGGAAATTCCATTCATTCTATATAAGTTTTAAAAAATATTCCTTTCATATTTTTTTAGAAAAGTAAAAAAAACCCCATTTAGAAAATGACAAAAAGAATCCTTTCAAACCATTTTGTAAAATTTTTAACTTGAGTGAGAATTTATTTAAAAAATTATAAGATAATATTAAAAAAATTGAAAACAATTTTAGACAACATGGATATGGAATAAAAAGAGAGTTTTAAGTGAAAATTTTAAAAGATAAATTTTAAAACAATGTCCCCTATAAATATCATATCATTGAAGTGATAATTAACCAAATGAATAGATTATCTGTATTAGTTTTAAATACTTATAAAAAAGTGGAAATATAAAACAAGATAATAAAAATATGTATTACAAATAAGCTTAACATGACATAATCAATAATTTTGAAGTTTAACCAAGTGAATGAAATTGAGTTTATAAATACTTTACCAATTTGTAATTAGTCAAATCATATTCCCCATAAAATAAATAATAATCAAATGAAACATTTAATAACAATAATATAATTAGATTCATGATATTATATATCAAATGTTAGTATATACACCACACACAAGAAATCAGTTATGTATAAGGCACATATCTCACAGAAGTAAAAGTAATACGAGAAACCCTTACCTCACGCTTCCCTTTTGATTTTCATAATTTAAAATCCTATATAAAGGTTTAAATAATGTTATTAATTCATTACAAAACAATATCTATATTTATAACTCCATATATGATACTTTTATAAAATCATACCACCCATTCGTTAATAATATTCCATTATTTTTATTATTTCAAGTGTATTTCTTTCATGGTTTCATGGTTGGTTCACTTGTCTATAATTATAGATTTTCTTATAAAATGGAAATAAAAAACAATAAGTAAAAAATAAATGGTATTCATTCAGTTCAATAAGTTTTAATGGTCCCATATATCATTTTCCTTTTTGGTGTGAAGATGATTCATTTGATAAAATGTTATTGATAAATGTTTAGTTTATTTTTGGTAGTTTTTTAGACCATCAAAAACTAGTTTCATTTTATTTAATATTATGCATATATATTAGTTAAAAAACATTAAATAAGTAATAATTTACCTATTAAAAATTTATTTGACTATAATAGTACTTTTATGACCATCCTTAAATGTACTAATGGAAACTGAACAAAATTATTATTCATGAAGACTATTAACTGCAATAATTTGGACAATGGTTTGGTTTCTTTGAATAAGATTAGATAATAAATGGGGTGGATATAAAAAAAATTATAAATTTAAAATTACATTATATACATGATACAGGGGTTATTATTCGTTAATAGATTGAGTATGTGAAGAGAATGTAGGATAAAATGAATTAAGAGTGGTTGTTTGAGAAAGTTAACTCTTGAATATCACCTCCTTAAAGGACCCCTTAAGGCACTTGAAATTTTTATTTGGGTGATACTATTAGAACTTAGACATTAGTAGAGTGGTTACAGGATGTTTTGGAAGATATTTTAATATAATCAAGTCTTGTGAGGATAACGGGGGGTAGTGAGAAGTTTTATTTATACTTGAGGAGGGGTGGTTTTAATTGATTAAATAAAGATTATTTTATATTTAAATCCAACCACATTTGAATTTAATTAATTAAAAAATAATTTGGTTGATGATTAACATTGTAAGGTCTGGTTATGGTTTAGTAACACATCAACCACTCATTTAATTTTGTAGTTTTTAGATATTTTAATCCTTTACCTTTTAACTTTAACCCATAACATTTTTTTCACTTATACTATGGGAAATATTTTTTTCACCATAGTAACATTTTTATGAATAAAAATAAAAATTATATTATAATATTATTTGTACCTCTAATTTAATAAAATTGAATCAATTTTTAGAAACTTATGGAAAAAATGTTTCAAAATTAAATTTAAAATTAAATAGTAAAAACACAACAAAAAGAGTTTCCCTTTTAAATACAATGAAACTGAGAGTTTTGTGAAAATTGGTATTATTTTACTTTTCACTGAAAAATTAAACTTTTTGGAAAATACTAAATAATTAATCCTAATATAATTTTGATATGATGAATAAAAATATGATTTAAATTTTATCAATAAATTTTCTAAAAGTTTCAAATATTAATTATATTTATTTTCTCATAAATATTAAAAAAATACATTTTTGAGGAAACCATTTATTTGAAGAATAAAATGACTTTACTAAACATTATTATTAATATTCACAAATAATTAGTCAATACATTAACAATGAGTTAGAAAATTTTATATTTCATAATTTGGATAATACTATTGAATCCTTCTAGTTTAATGTCTAGGTTATAATGGTAATGTTAATATAATAATATTTTAGAGTTTGTTTAAGATCAGTGTTCTGTGTGAAGTAATATATAAAAGAGATTAAATGTATTTAAAAATAGATATAAAAAAATATTGGGGTGTTACAATTTACGAACTGGTAAAAAGAATAAAGGAGACACTTCCACTTCAGGTATTTTTTCATTGAATGAGACCTTTCTTTATCTATATGTTTGGTATTGGATAAAACATGTGGCTCACCTATTTTTAATCATATACAATAACTAAGTAGATTTCATAATATTGCAAAGGTATAAGTGCATCTTCAATTTACAAATTGTCCAAGACTTGTATCCTTGGAAATGGGAGATTATCATCTCACATTTCCTAGTAGTTTGGTTATTGTATTAAGTAATTTTTATTATTTTTCTTCAGTAACTAGAAACAAAATCTCAGTGTCAATTTTGGACTCCATGGGGTTTTACTTCTAGTTTTGAAGAAAATGTTTTCTATTTTATAAGGATAACATATGTTATAGTATGGATCATCTTAACACTTGATTGTATATACTTGAACTAGAAAACCTTGTAATGAACATGAATGAAAAAACTAGTGGATATGAATAATATAGAACCGACCTATGGAACTTAAGTCTTGTCCATTTAAATGGGAATAATTTAAAAAAATTAAATCAAATAGGGTATTTAGACTCAACTAAGTTAAAAAAATTGGGTTAATTCTCACTTGTTTACAAGGGAAAATGACCAAATAATCCTTCTTTGAGAAAAGAGTAAGAACCATTGAATTACTAAAATTGGTTCATAATGACATTTGTTGTTTGTTTCAAATAGAGGAAAGGGGTGGGTTTTATAATTTAATAATTTTATTGACGACTATAGTATGTATGGTTATATCTAATTAATGAGGTATAAGTCAGATTCATTTTAGATTTTTAGGGAATACCAACATGATGTATAAAACGAGCTTAGTAAGAATATTAAGGAAATTTTCTTAGAACAAGGCAGTGATTATCTTAGCTTATGTCTCATTAATCACTTTAAAGAGTATGAGATAATATCCCAAATCACTCCTCCTTATACACCTCATTGTATTGGCGCTAGTTAAAGGAGGAATAGGCCTTGTTTACCATGGTCAGGTCAATGATGAGTCGGGAAATTATTACCATTATAAATGCTAAAATCCATCAAGATATTACATGAAATATAATCCTTCCAAGATTATGAAATTTGGTAAATGGATTTATGAAATTATTTTCTAAATGGGAAGTTGGTTGAAGATGTATACATGACTCAACTAGAAGGGTTCATTAAGTCAAAGAATGGAAATATAGTATGTAATATATAGAGATACATTTATGGGTTGAAGCATGAATCATGATCATGGAATGTTCTTTTTGATAAGGCCATAAGATATTTTGGTTATATCAAGAACAAAAGTATGCCATGTTTCTTTAAAAAGTTAATGGAAACTCCATCATTCTCCTTTTATTATATGCTGATGACATATTAATTATGGGAAATGAAGTGAAATTCTTAAACTAAGTTAATACTTTATTAAATGAATTATTCTCCATGAAATAATTAAGTGAAGAAACCTAAATCCTTGGGATGAAGATCTATCAAGATAGATCTCATAGGATTCTTGGCCTAAGTCAAAGTATATATATTGAACAGGTACTCAAAAGGTACACTATAGAAAAATCCAAGAGAGGGTTGTTTTTAATGTCACATGGTATCAATCTATCCAATAAAATGTTCACACAAACATAGGATGATATTTAAATAATGAGTAGAATATTTTATTCCTATATAGTAGGATATATCATGTATTTCATGCTATGTACTATGTTTGATGTTGCCTTTACTTTAAGAATGGTGGGAATATATCAATATAATCTAGGTGATCTATATTTTGTAGCTATAAAAACTATCCTAAAGTAGTTAACATGTATAATGTATAAGTTACTGGTGTATTTAGGATATAAGGAAATAGTAGTGAAAGGACACACTAATTCTAGTTTCTTGAAAAATCATGATGATCTGAAGTCACAATCAGGCTACGTATTTTTCTTAAATGGTGTTTCAGTGTGCTGGAGAAGCTCAAACCAACCTATGGTCACCGATTCTATAGTAGAATGCAAGCATATTGTGACTTATGATGCAGCTAAATCGGTCATTTAGATATCCATTTTTATCTTTAACATCAGTTGTGTTCCTAATAGTGCAGACCATTTTTTAGTTTATTGTGATAATATTATAGTAGTTGTGCTTTCTAAGGAACCAAGGTTACACCAGATGGAAAATAATGTACTTTAGTAATTTCAACTCTTGAGGGACTTTACTCAGAATGGTGAAGTCATAGTTAGTAGATTGGCTATAGAGGATAACATGGAATACCCTTGGTTAATCTATATCTCGTTATAATTATGATTCTAATGTGAGATCTATCGGCATTACGAAAAAATCACGATTTAGTGGCGGTTTTTTTTTGTTTCGCAGCGGTTTAAACCGTTGCTAAATTTATTGGCAGCGGTTTTGAAAAACCGCCGCTAAATCGTGCATCGGGAAACTATTCGCGGTGGTTTTGAAAACCACCGTAGAACGTTTCACGGGGGTTTTTTAGCGGCGGTTTAAACCGCCGCTAAATGATTTAGCATCAGTTTTTTTATTTTTATTTTTTTTTATTTTATTTTTTTATATTTTTTTATATTTATTTTATATTTATTTTATATTTATTTTATATTTATTTTATAGTTATTTGGTATTTATTTGATATTTATTTTATTTATTTTATTTATTTCCGTATTTATATTATTTATTTTCATATTTATTTTATTTATTTTTATATTTATTTTATTTTTTTATTACGTATTTTATTTATTTATTCGTATTTAAATTATTTATTTATTTAGTATTTTATTTATTTATTTCGTATTTTATTTATTTATTTTATTTATTTCGTATTACTTTATTTAATTCGTACATGCATGCATGCACATGCCCATGCACATGCCCATGCATATGCCCATGCACATGCCCATGCAATATAAAGAAATACTGCGTTTGATGAGATTTGAATCCCTAACCTCTTGCATATTTTCCAAAGACTTTACCACTCCAGCAAGCTCGTCATGTGGTTAATAAACAGAATTTAATATACTTATATATACTAATTGAAAAAACCAATAATACATCACTAATAGATATAAACTCAATAATTATTAAACAATAAGCAATAATCAATAATTAATAACCAAAAATTAATAATTAATAATTATTGATTTATTAGTTATTTATTGAGTTATTTATTATTATTTCCTGTTTATTATAATAAGTAACAAATAAATTCTAATAACATTTACATAAATTATAAAATTATGAAAATAAAATAATAAAATAATAAAATTACAAAATTAAAATAATAAATAATAAATAATAAATAATAAATAATAAATAACAAATAATAAATAATAAATAATAATAAATAAGAATCAATAAATAATAATAAATAATAATAAATAATAATAAATAATAATAAATAATAATAAATAATAAATAATAATAAATAATAATAAATAATAAATAAGAAATAACAAATAAGAAATAACAAATAACAAATAAAAAATAAAAAACAATAAATAAAAAATAAAAAATAATAAAAAATAATAAAAAACAAATAATGAATAATAAATAATAAATAATAAATAATAAATAATAAATAATAAATAATAAATAATAAATAATAAATAATAAATAATAAATAAAAAACAAAAAACAATAAATAATAAACAATAAACAATAAATAATAAATAATAAACAATAAATAATAATAAATATATAATAATATATAATATATAATATATAATATATAATATAATATATGTAATATATAATAAATAAAATATTATTATTATTAATAATAAATAATATATAGTAAATAATATATAATAAATAATATATAATAAATAATAAATAACGAGTAATAAATATTATTATTAATAATAAAAAATAAAAAATAAAAAATAAAAATAAAAAAATAAAAAATAAAAAATAAAAAATAAAAATAAATAAAAAATAAATATAAATAATAAATAATAAGTAACCAGTAACAAATAATAGATAATAAATAAATTGAAGTATATTATAAATAATAAATAATAAATAATAAATAATAAATAATAAATGAAACACATGAAAAAGTATGAAGAGGCGTGATAAGGGATGAAAAATTATGAAAACGCATGAAAATAGATGGAGAAGCATGAAGAAGGAAGCATTAGAAAGCATGAGAACGCATGAAAACTCATGAAAACTCTGGAAAACCCCTTAAGAATTCAAAATAATCATCATAATAACCCAAAAAAAACCATTGATAAAGATAACAAGTCATGGAAACCCAAATAAATAGTAATAAATAGAGCTACTGTTAAAACCCGTCAAAACGGTCATAAAGTGACAAAAACATTGGACTCACATTAACGGAGATAACTTATGATCCAAGAGTTTGTTCCAGATCCGTGACCATTCGAATCAAAGATCCTGAAATGATCTTCGAGATGATAGGTGAAAGAGACAGAATGGACCGGCGGATCGGAAGTTACGACCATTAAAAAAACTGACAAGGAACGGGTGCTAGAAACGAGGGCATCGAAAAACATAACAAACCCGATACCCACTAAAAAGGCCATAACTTATCATCCAGGAGTCCATGTGGGCGCCGCGACTAGTCAAACTAAAGATCATGGAACGAACTACGATCTGGAAGGTGGAGGAGTCCGAACTGACACACGGATCGAAAGTTAGGTCTGTTTGAAGACAAGTTCGACGGGACATCGGTGATGGAAACGAGGTTTTAGAGGACTTCAGATGGGTTTTCGGGGTTTAAAAACACAACAGAATATTTCTTATTTCAAATTGATGCATAGCTCTCTTCGCTGGCTTCGATTTGATATGTGGTAGAGCCCAAACGGACACCCGGAGCGAAAGTTATGACCGTTTGAAGTTGGAAAACTTTTTTAAACTTTCTTATAACTCTCATATCTTCTGCATCTTAGACCGTCTCATGGGTTTTATTACACGTGCCTCTATATCTCTTTATGAGCTTCGATTTGACTGGTTGTGGCGCTCTAACGGACGCCCAGATCAAAAGTTATGGTCATTTTAGTGATTTCGGGGTTTCTCATTTTTTTTTCTTTTCATTTCGCGGCGGTTTTACCCAAACTGTCGCTATTTTGTGGCGGTTTTTTAAAAAACCGCCGCTAATCCTCGAAAAAATAAAAAAATAAAAAATAAATAATTTTTTTTGCACATTTCAAGGTGGTTTTTTTCACAGCGGTTTTTAAAACCGCCGCGAAATACCGGCCTGAATGCTATTTCGCGGTGGTTTTTAAAATCGCCGCGAAACGCCTGTTTTCATGTAGTGCAGGTTGAACATATTAGAAGTTAGATCTAGTAAAAGTGGGATTGTTGTAAGTGGGTTCTCTCTACCCAACAAATGTATGAACTTTGATTACAATTACATGTATATTGTTTTATATATATATATATGTGTGTGTGTGTTTATCTTACCATAACAGCAGTGATACTTCTACTTTCAAATATATTTATGGTAATTTAATTATATTACATGCCATAGAAAAAGGTATAGTAGTTCGCAAACTATAATTAAAAACTATATATACTATGAAATTAATCTTAATGTTATGAAATGTGGTCTAGATACATCATGCCAATAGGACACTGATGATGTGTGACCATTAGATTCTAGGGGATCATAAGAATTGAGACTTCTTATCATGAATTTTACACTTTGTGATCTCAAGTGGATGTGGACATAAAGACAGACCCACTGATAGGAACACCACATGTTTTAGTTTCATTAGTTTTTTCAATCTAAAAACACATGTATTGATCTCCTAACTGAATATCGTTATCAATGTCTACCATTTGATTACATACTTTGATTCAAGTAAAAAACCATGAAATTAAATTTGTGGTGAGGTAGCATGTGTTTGGTTTCTCTTTAGTGGTATGTAATTTGTTGAATGATCAAGATAGAATTTATTTATTCCAAGTTTAGGAAGTGATATCAAGGGCCTAGTTGATCAGGATGGAAGTAACTTCTTTAAATCCATGTCCATGGTATAGGATGGTAAGTCTATCTAGTTAAATCAATGAATAATAATGAAATCATTGATGATTACACAATTTGTGTAACCCGCTTTAAGAGATGTCATAAGACAAAAAGATCATATTATATTGAGTGTGTTCATAGGGGAGTTTCTATTGCTATAACCATTCCTTATCACATTAAGGGACTTGATGGGTTTCTAGACTCCCCTCTTGGTCTATGAATAATATTAAATGTTGTTGAGATAAGGTCCTAGAGGGCCACACACAATAGTGGATTTAAGAGTCTACCATATTCTTATGAATAAGAATATAGGGAAAGGTGGACCCTGCCATGGGGTCTGAGATTTTTTCAAGAATAAACAATAAACAATTAATAAATAAATTCATTATAATTCGAGTATAAAATAATTGGTTTGAATTTATTTATTACAATAATTCACAATGTGTTAAGTGAATACATGAAAAAATAATATACGAAAGAATATTATTATAATATTCAAGGTTATTTTAATATTAGTGAGAATTATGAGTCGATTAAATGACTCATTTTTATCACATATTATATTTACTATATATTACAAGTGATTGATTAAAATATAAATGACATTATGATGTAGTTAGTTCATCATAATGTTTCATTTTCTCCTTATTTAGTGGGTGTTTTATATATATGGGTCATATAACCTTTTCCGAGTGTTTAGCCTCCTCTATATAAGTAAAGAGGATCTCATTATTATGGTACTATTAATTCCTTCGATTTTGAGATATCCTCTCTATTCCTTCTCATGTCCTAGAGAGAGGAATAATCCTTCCAAGAACTCGATCCAACAACCCCTTCTTAAAAGAATGTATGGGAGTTTTGGTGATCATCAAGATGTTGAAGGCATCATCAGACCTCTACACTAACACATATATTTGGATGAAAGATGTTCTTGTGGATTCTTAAAGCTTGTGTGGATGATGTATAGGGGTTAAAGATTATATGCTTCAATCAATGGTCACCTATGACGAGTGATAGTTGGAAATATATTTGACTTGAATGAGGTAATAGTTCTATTAAATATTATACTTAATCAATTAACAGGAGATCCCCAGACATTTTCCAAGGCACAGATTGCTGTAAATGAAGAAGTTTCATCACTCAAAAAATGAATATTTTTAAATCCTCATCCCACCATCTTACTTCTCACACCCTGGTACAAACATATAGTAAATAGAAAATATTCATGACATATCAATTAGGTCCTTAAATAGTGTAACATACTATTATATTTAACTCAAATATTATGTAAGTTTTTTTGATTAAGGTCCATCCTAATATTTTTATTATTTTTTATGTCATGAATCATATGGGCCTACATGTGGAAATGATGCATCCCATTACAAAAATTATGACACATCGTGGACAATGAGAGTGCATAGGGTCAAAATGTATAGTATGTTCTATATAATTAATGGGTTCTAGTTTGTGTTTGTTTTTTTATTCTGGAGAGTATAATATTTTATCTAATTATATAAATAGACTTGTTATGAACTATTAGGGCTCGTATATATTGTAATTCTCAACAAGTGAGTTTGATATCTTCTGATGGAGTGGTATATCAATTTGTGATGGATTGGGATCTAAATGATTTCATCTAAGGACCTTTGGTACTAATGGTTGGGAATATCACTTGTTAATTAACAATAGTAACTTTATAAATTGTTGATTAAATAAATAAAAGAGATTTTCCCACCATCATAGATCATTATCATGAAGTTTCCCCCAAAAAATCTCTAGGTAGCCACATGAAAGGGAAGTGGAATTTTTATTTTATTTTTTAGGGTCTAATCCTATTTAACTTACTTATTATAATAATTAACTAATATAAGTGATGGAATTGAAGTTCTAGTTGGAAGAATTATAAATTAAAGGTTCCATAAGACTTAATACATCACCTTGGGATGCTTCCATTCACTTTATGAATAGAGTATATAGTTTTATCTGCTTTGCATTGATTATTTTAAGTTAAATTGGGTTATGATAATGAATATGTATCCTCTTCCCCAAATTGATGGTCCTTTTGGTTAGTTGAAGGGATACAAATGGTCCTCAAAATTTGTTTTTATGACCAATGTATCAAAAACTCTAATTTTTGAAGGAGTATATTCCAAAGATATATTTTAGAAGTCTTAATAGTCATTATTAATACCTTATTATTCCCTTTAGTCTTATAAATGCACTAGTAATTTTCCTGTAATATATTAATCTTATCTTTGAAAGGTACCTTGACTACTTTTTTTGGTTTTCATTAATGACATCTGGTTATATTTTATTTCTAAAAGTGACCATGAAGAAAACTTTTATATTGCATTGAGCACCCTATAGGAACGATTAATTTATAATAAATTCTATAAGTATGACTTATATATATAAAAAGTACTCTCCCTTGTCCATGTCATTTTCGAGGAACAAATATCAGTTGATCCTTAAAATAAATAATTTGTTATCTCCTAGAAACCACTATATGATGTCTTTGAGATACACATCATTCTTAACTAAGTTGGTCAATACCACATCTTTTTTCATGACCTATTATGCGTCACCTCACCAATGATATATTTTACAAAGAAATTTATTCCTTTCCAAAGGAAAGATGGGTGTTATAAATACTTTTAGGAGCTTAAGTTTATACTCACTCCATAACCTATAATTACATTTACAAAAATAGTAAAAGGTTATATGGTATATTATGATGCATATAGATATAGTTTGGTATGTGTTCTCATGAAAGGAGCTCATCTCATAGATTAGAACTCATGATAGTTACATGTTTATGAAAATAATTATCTAATGCATGATCTGGAACTACTTGTGGTAGTCCATGCTTTGAAAACATGGCGTCATTATCGCTTTGGAGAAAATTTCACAATTTTTACAAATAATAAAATCTTGAAACATATATTATCACTAAGATATTTTAACCTCAAGAAATTATAATGGTTATAACATTTTCACAAGTTTTAATTTCACTTGGTGTATACTCATAGTAAATAGAATTCGAAGGTTGATTCTCTAAGTAAAAGTTATATAATTAGTTGGATAAAGAATAATCTAATTAGTGTTAGCTGATTAATGTAATTATAGACATTCATCTGGATTATATTGAGTAGGATAGTGTTTTTTATTCTTTCTGGTGTCTTTTATTCCAAATATTGTTGACCAGTTTAGGAATCCTCAAAAAATAACCTTGATTTTCTAACCATAAGGTAAAAAATAAGTGGTGTGGAGACCATTTATATATTTAAAGTAGATGGGAACTCAATCATGAATTTTTTAAATATTATATAGTAGTTCCCCAATAATATAAGGATAAAATTATTTCTTTATCACAATTCAAAATGTACTATTTCTCTAAGAAACAAAAGGATGTTTAAGTCACTAAGGACCCATTTTTATGCCTCGGTGTGAAATGAAGAGTAGCTAATTTTTTTTCAAAATACCTCACCTATCAGTAAGTTAAGAACTAAAATTAAATACCAACTGGTATATTATAATGTCAAATCCATGACTTATTTTTAAGGTAATTTTCATTTAATTTTCATTCTTTCTTTGTTGTGGGGGTTTCCCATTCATTTTTTGAGGAGAGGGTGACTTTTCCTGATTTGGGCCAAACCGTGAGCGCATTTCCAGATTTAAAAACCAATATTGTTTCTTTTATAAATCTTTCATGTTTCAATATGTTTCACCCATTCCACATCAAAAATGGCCTCCACTAACCTATTAACTCCACAATATCAATTTGGACCCTTTAGGAATCTATAAATATGGTAGATTTGGGTTCTCATTAAAGAATTGAGTTAGCCCAAAAGCCCATTTCTAGTTTTAATTTTTTTGTTTAGTTAATATCTTAAAGAATAGGTATTTGTTTTCAATGATTACAAGTATCACTCGAGACCACTAAACCCAAGAACACCCCCATTATCTTTCCACCCATCTCTTGAGCATGTTTGAATCTCAAATTAGGGAAGAACTTCTTAGGCTTTCTCAAATCATCCATATTTGAAGAGGTAACTTATTTCCTTCATAACACCTTCAATTATTACTCTTTACCCCCATTTCAGTTCTCATATGACCTTATCAGACTTATTAGAATATCAATTTAATTCTTTTATAGTTTTAAAATCATCTACTGCTGTATTTGGGGAAATTTCTTCAAGATCCCTCAAGTAAGTTGGTTTACTTTATTCTTCCTCCCATTTTCTTAGGAGTTTTACCCCTTTTTCTTTGGGTTTATTCCAATTATTCTTAAATTTTCCAATTTCCATAAAGTTTGGATTCAAATATAGGGTTTTATATTGGGTTTCTTGGTCTATTATTGTGGTTTTAGTCTTGGTCTAAGTCCTTTGTGGTGCGGCGGGAGTGCAGTAGGATTTTCGCACAAGGATTCAAAGATTTTCATTATTATGGTCGGTGATTCCATGGTTAATAAATGCTAGATGAGTTATTATTTCAGAATTTCTATTTTTATCACACTTATTATTCATTATCCTTGTTGCGAAATCTGTTTTTGGTTACTTTTGTTAAGAAAAATATTTTTAGGTAGCAATTTTGTGCTAAATTTGGTGTTTTACAAGTCTATTTCATGTTATGATAATTGGGTTTGTTTTTTAACTCATGTAATGGGTTTATATAAATGATTTGGGTGCTGAAAATTCTTTTTTAGTGAATATTGATATGACCATGGTGTTCAAAGTGGTATTTTAAATGGATTTTGTGTGTAAAGCATTGTTAAATTTTGTGAAGTTGTTTTATTAAAATTCTAAAGGTTTTATTGAGTGGTGTAAGTGGTGAAAAACAAGTGTAGATAATTTCTTGAGTGTATTATGACTATAAATGATGTTTTTATGTGATAATGTCTTTTGGTATCATGAGATAATGGTTTGAGCACAAAGCGGGTAGCTCGAGTACTTAGGATAGCAGATATGTTCTAGTATTCCAGTGATCCGGATGGGTTTTGTCCCTGTTTCACTGAAAAAATGGATAAATAAAACACTAAAAAAACTATATTGATGATTATTGGGGACCAATAGGTTATGAGTATGTTTCATACTAGTGGATCGTGCATGAGAACATATTTTTCAATTGTTACTTTTCACCGAGGTACGAGGTACATGGGGCCCGAGACTAATTAGTGCCAAGGGGTGTTCCTGAGATTGGTGCTCATTGACTCTTGTGTGATTATCATTGAAATATGGGGATTTTTGCTGGAAAATACAGTATACTACATGTTTTATTGAAATTTTCTCATTCATGTAAAGTTTCCCTTGAAATATATTTACATTTAAAAGTTGTATTCTTTAGAAATTATTTCTACTACCTCTTGTTTATAAAAAATAGCATGCTTTTTATCTTGTGTTGTTTACCCTATAAAATATCTTGGTGGAATCCTATTAGTATTAGTCTCACACCCCACATACACCCTTTGGGAGTAATTATACTTTTTCATGTTTGACATAGGTAAAGGAAAGGCTTGGGGTGATGGTGGTTCGGGTTGTTAATTCCCTTCTATGGTGCGTCGTTGTGGAGACGACTTGTGGGTGATGACCCCTTGTAATGTGGAGTCCTCAGGGATGGTTTTCTATTGTTTTTATGTGTCCTTGGACATCTTGTATTATATTTAGCCCTATGTACTCTGTTATGAATTTTTTAAAATCTTTTTTGGTATGAATTTTTCAAATCCATTTTATCAATTGGTTTTGATGTTTTATGATTCCATATACGGGTAAATAATCCCCAAACCAAAATATATGATACCCGAGCACTTGTGCCAACCTGTGGGGATAGGGAACACCCTTTGGGCCTTGTCATGGTCCGATTTTAACACCAGGTTTGATGGCGACTATATTTGGGTTTGTGATAAAATGGTATCAAATGAGGTTAATATTTTTGGGTTATATCATTATTTTGGGATGAGTTATTCTAGAAAGGAGATAAGACTATTGGGAATCAGAGTTTTGGTCATGAGTAGAGTTCTAGGACCACACCACTCTTGGTAGACCTCAAGTCACCATGGGACATTAGAATTGTTTGTTTGACTTCACTTCCAGGTGAGACGTGTGTGCTGCATACGACACATGGACATCAGGCGGAGGTGATGTAGTGGTTTATTCTATTGTTATATTGTTTTTGGATTCATTATATTTGATGATGTTGATGGAATTTTTAATAACTTTTTTACTATTTTTTTATCTTGTGACTATTGTCTTTTTGAAGCAACATGCCTCTCCGGAAAGCTCTGAGGCACATACGGGAGGAAGCTGGAGATAGTTCTCCCTCACCGCTTGATTAGAAGCTAGTAGAGGTTGTGGTTCGATCTGTTCAAGCACTAAGACATGGAAAAAATCCTCTTCCTATACCAGTGGGAGACGATGAGACTAGTCCTAGGAAGGATAAGGCCACAGAGTTCCTGAATAATAGGCCTCCTACTTTCCGAGGTAGCGTAGAACCCCATGAAGTAGAGGAATGGATAGAAATGATCGAGTTCATGTTCAAGTTCTGGGATACACCTAATGAGCTAAGGGTATAGTGTGCCTCTTTTCTATTGGAGGGTCCCAGCCTCAAGTGGTGGGAATCGGTAGTTCAAAATGGAAAGAATGAGCAGATGCACTGGGGGGATTTCAAGGCCTTCTTCAATGAAAAATACTACCCTGAAGTCCTGGAATACTCTAGATCTTGAGAATTCATGAATCTTGTTTGGGGGGTCTTTCTATGACGGAGTATGCCAACCGTTTCTCTAATATGGTTCAGTATGTTCCTAAAATCGTCTCTAACAAGCAAGTGAAGTACCAGAGGTTTGAGAAAGGCTTACGACTAGAGATATAATTCCATATTTTCTTGTTTAAGTTGAGGACCTATGCTGAGGTGGTTGATTGGGCATGCATGGTGGAGATTGAACAAAAATGGAGGGATGGTTTCTCTGGGAAAATATCAACAGTGGGCAGTGGTAGCTCTTTAGGGAAGAAAATAAAGTAGGAGGAATAGGTGAAGAAGGGAGGTGATAGTTTGGGCCACTCTTCCAGGAAGTTTTCATCTATGGATTCTGATGCAAGATCGGTTGTGTGCCACCAGTGTGGGAGGTTGGGTCACATACTACTAGAATTCCCACTTCCTCCAAATCCATGTTACCAATGTGGAGGTATGGGTAACTTGTAGCACTTTTGTGGGGTGGCACGCCCACTTCAGAGTGGGGTAGGGTCAGTGGTTTTAAGAGGATTTCCAGCACAGTTAGAGCCATCAAGGATGGGGGGATATAATTTTGGTGGTTGTGGTAGTAGATATGGGTCATCTTCTTGGAAGATCCAATTTAGGGTAAAGCCACAGACTAGCGGTCATCCTTAGGAAGAGATCAAAATTATCCATGTGGTGGATCAGGCACCAGCAGGATCAGAGGTGGGACCATTGACAATTCGAGGTACCGTTTTGATCGCATCATCTATAACTGCTACTTTTTTTATACTAGTGCCTCTTTTTCATTCATTTCATCCCATTTTATGGACACTCTAAATTTTCCAACTGAGTTGTTTTCTTTTGTGATGGAGTTGGTGACGCTGCTGGGAAAGAAGAAGCAGAGTCTCAAGTGCCCATCGTGTGCGCTTTTCATGTCAGGGTTTGAGATGGAGTGGTACCTCTTGGTCTTAGATTTGGAACTGTTTGACATAATACTTAGCATGTATTGGCTAGTACACTTCGAGGAACACATCAATTTTTATAGGCGGTGGGTCAGTTTCATGGCACCTAATGGGAGTCGTCTGGTTTTTTGTGGGGAATGGGATCCTCGGTCGAGTCGTGCGAGACCTCCACTCCTAGAGTTGGGAGATGTTGTTTTTTAATTATTGTCGCTCACGATAGATGATGATGGTCATGCTCCAGATAGTGGACTACCTCATGTAGTTGAAGAGTTTCCAAAGGTATTTCTGAATGATTTTTCAGGTTTTCCCCCAGAGCGGGATGTGGAGTTCTTGATTGATCTAGCATCGGGAACACAACCGATATCTCTTCCCTCATATCGTATGTACCCCACCGAGCTGAGGGAATTAAAGATACAGCTAGATGAATTAGAATCCAAAGGATTCAATCACTCGAGCATCTATCCTTGTGCTATACCTATATTGTTTGCGAAAAAGGCTGATGGATCCCTCCTGTTGTGCATTGAATATCAGAAGCTGAATAAGGTAACAATCAAGAACAAATATAATTTCCATCAAATCGATGAAATTTTGATTAGTTGAAGGGGGAAAGGTGGTTTTCTAAAATCGACTTGCATTTGGGCTATCATCAACTCAGGGTAAAAGAGGTAGATATCCCAAAGACAGCCTTTCGAAGTAGGTACAACCACTTTGAGTACTTGGTCATGCCCTTCGGATTGACCAATGCTCCAACAGTCTTTATGGAACTCATGAACCATGTGTTTCATCAGTATATAGATTATTTTGTCATGGTATTTGTCGATGGAATCCTAGTTTATTCGGGATATAAGGAGGAACATGATCATCACTTGCAGATCGTTCTGGGCACCTTGGGAGAGCATCGCCTTTATGAAATGTTTTTCAAATGCACCTTCTGGATCATGGAAGTGAAATTTTTGGGGCATGTGATCTCAAAGAAAGGAGTTTTGGTGGAACTTGAGATGATTAGTGTGATTATGTAATGGTAGAAGCTGGATAATGTGTTCAAGATCATGAGTTTCCTTGGCCTGGTTGGTTATTATAGGTAGTTTGTTCGAGATTTCTCTCGTCTTGCTTCACCGATGACCGCACTCACATGGAAATGGGTGAAGTTTTTATGGGCCCTAGAATGTCAAAAACCATTCAAGGAGCTGAAGATGTGGTTGAATACCACTCCTGTTCTGATTTTTTTAGAGGCTGGAAAGGGGTATGTGGTGTATTGTGATTCATCAGGTATGGGTCTTGGGTGCGTGATTATGCAGGATGATCACATAGTGGTGTATGGCTCTCACCAACTCCAACCACATGAAAAGAATTACCCAACCCACAACTTCTATTTTGCATCTGTGATGCATGCTTTGAAGACTTGGTGTCACTACCTCTTTGGGGAGAGGTTTTTTGTCTAATCTGGTCACAAAATCCTGGCCTATATCTTATAGCATAAGGACCTCAAAACGAGGCAGTGTCATTGGATCGAGTACTTTTAGGGGTTAAAATTTTACATTGTCTATACCCCAGGAAAGGGTAACGTGGTGGCCGATGCCTTTAGAAGAAGAGTTCTAGTGAAGGCTTTGAAGAAGTCTAGTGATGAGTGGACTCTGATGGCACTCTTTTCTTAGATGCATGTGGAGAAGAAGGAGCACAGTGGAGGTGCATTCTTGGAGAGAATTCAATTTAATCCTTATATCATGGATTTGATTTAGTGGGAACAACCTAGTGATGAGATTTGTTAGTGGTCGAAGTAGTTTCTTCATGGTGGGGATACATCCTCTAATTGGTAATCATATCCCGAGGGCATCATGTGTTTCAAGGGGAATTTAGTAGTGTTATTTTCTCAGTGGAAGGTGGTGATACAGGATAGCCACTAGTCTCAGTGGGTTGTCCATCTGAGTTCCACAAAGATGTATTATGATGTCCATCGACAGTTCTAGTGTCATGATATGAGATGAGACATAGTGGACTTCATGTCGAGATGCTACACATGCTAGCAGGTTAAAGAAGAGCATCAAAGGACCTCCAATTTTCTCCATCTGTTACCCATTCCTACCTGGAAGTGGGAAAAGGTCTCGATGGACTTCATTGTTGGATTTCCTTTTACACCTTGGGGTAAGAATTTCATTTGGGTGGTGATTCATCTTTTGACCAAATCAGCCCACTTCATTCTAATCATAGATACAACTAAAGTGTATGAGTTGAGCCGTTTGTATCTTCAAGAGGTGGTAAGGCTCCATGGTGTTCCATCAACAGTCGTCTCAGATAGAGATCCCCATTTCACTTCTCAGTTTTTGGAAGGACTTCAAACGGCCTTGGGGTTTTAGATTAAGATGAGCATGACATACCATCCTCAAATGGATGGTCAGACAGAGTGGGCGAATCATATTCTTGTGGAAAAGCTCCGTGCATGTGTTCTAGACATTGGAGGTTCCTAGGATAGACATTTTTAATTGGATGAGTTTTCTTATAATAAAATTACCAATCCTTGATCTGAATGGCTCCTTTTGAGGTGCTCTATGGTCAGCCTTGTCGGTCTCCCCTGTGCTGGGCTTAGGTAGGTGAGACCTCATTACTGGGGCCGAGTCTGGTGCAAGAGATGTATGAGAAGGTCAAGTTGATCGGGAAGTGCTTATTGAAAACTTAGAGTCTCCATAAATCATATTCTAACCAGAGGCATTGAAACCTAGATTTTTCTGTGGGTGACATGGTATTCTTGAAAGTGGCCCCTCATCCGGGCCATCGTTGATTACGAAAACAAGGGAAGCTGAAATTGTTGTATATTATATTTTTTGAGATCACTGATAATATTGGAAAGGTGGTGTATAGGTTGGCCTTACCTTCTCAGTTGACATCCGTCCATGATGTCTTCCATGACTACCATTTTAAGAAATACAACCCGGATCCATCCCATGTACTGAATCGGGAGGATTTGGATATAGAGCTAGATTTATCTATTGTTGAGCAGCCAGTGAAAATAGTGGATTTTAAATAAAAGGTGCTTTGGGGGAATTCTATTCCTCTAGTTAGAGTTATTTAGCATCATGGGAGTGATACACATGAGACATGGGAGAAGAAGTCCTAGGTTGAGAAAGAGTATCGATTTTTGTTTTCAGATCAAGCTTCAGGTTGACTTTCTGGGATGGAATGTTTTCTTGGTGGGTATAATTTTCACATCCATGACTTATTTTAGAGGTAAATTTCATTTAATTTCCATTATTGATTTATTGTGGGGGTTTTCCATGCATTTTTGAGGAAAGGGTGAGTTTTCATGATTTGGGCCAAACTGTGAACCCATTTCCAGATTTAAAAACATATTTTGTTTTTTTATCTCTTTCATGTTTCAATATTTTTTACCCCTTACACATCCCAAATGGCCTCCCCTGACCTATTAACACCAAAATATAAATTTTTACCCTTTATTAATCCATAAATATGGTGGATTTGGGTTTTTAGTTAAGGAATTGGGCTATCCAGGAATCCCATTTCCAGTTTTTTTTTAAAAAAATTTGTTTAGTTAATATCGTATTCAATTTTTATGATTTTTCAATGATTCCAATTCTAACCCAATACCACTGAAACTAGTAACTCCCCTTTCTATTTCCCCCCTATTTGGATCTTGTATGCATCGATAATTATTGAATAACTTCTTAGGCTTTC
This sequence comes from Viscum album, assembly GCA_963277665.1. Lineage (NCBI taxonomy): Eukaryota > Viridiplantae > Streptophyta > Magnoliopsida > Santalales > Viscaceae > Viscum > Viscum album. The sequence goes on from OY728159.1 coordinate 320,409,988, forward strand.
TCAAATCGTCCATATTTTAAGAGGTAACTTATTTTCTTCATTACTCCTTCAATTATTACTCTTTTTCCCCAATTTTAGTTCCCACATGACCTCCTCAGACTTATTTGAACCTCATTTTCATTTTTTTTCAATTTGTAAAATCAGATACTGGTGTATTTGGGGCGATTTCTTCAAGATCCCTCAAGTAAGTGGGTCTCTTTCATTTTTCCTACCATTTTCTTATGGATTTTCCCTTTTTCTTAGGGTTTCTTACAATTATTATTAAATTTTCTAATGCCCAAAAAGTGGGAATTTGAACCTATGGGTTAGTCTTGGGTTTCTTGGTCTATTATTGTGTTTTTCATCTTGATCTAAGTCCCTTGTGGTGCGGCAATGATGCAATTGGATTTTTGCACAAAGATTCAATGGTTTTCATTATTGTGGTATGTGATTCCATGGGTAATAAATTCTATATGAGTTAAAATTTATAAATTTATGATTTTATCACACTTATTACTCATTATATTTTCTACAAAATCTAGTTTTCGTGACTTTTGTTAATAAAATGATTTTTAGGAACCAATTTTGTACTAAATTGGGTGTTTTACATGTCTATTTCATGTTATGACAATTGGGTTTGTTTTATAACTCATTTAATGGGTTTATAGAAATGATTTGGGTTCTGATAATTCTATTTTGGTGAACATGTATATTTACATGGTGTACAAAGTGGGATTTTAAAATGATTTTGTGTGTAAAGCATTGTAAATTTTTTTGAATTTGTTTTATTAAAATTCTAAAGGTTTTATTGAGTGGTGTAAGTAGTGAAAAACATGTTTAGCTACTATTTTGAGTTTTTTATGACCATAAATTATGTTTTTATGTGATAATGGATTTTTTATTACTGGATAATGGGTTGAAAATAAAGGTGGAAGCCTGGGTACTTAGGAGGGCAGATATGTACTAGTACGCTAGTGATCTGGATGAGTTTTGTCCCCGTTTCACTAAGAAACATGGATAAAAACAATACAAAAAAACTATATTGATGATGATTGGGGAAAATTAGGTTATGGGTATTTTCCCTAATTGTGGTTCGTGCATGAGAACATATTTCTCTATAGTTACTTTACGTTGAGGTACGAGGCACATGGGGCTCGGGACTAACTAGTGCCTAGGGGTGTTCCTGAGATTGGTGCTCACTGACTCTTGTGTATTTATCTTTAGAATATGGTGTTTTTTTCTGTAAAATAAAGTATCGTATATGTTTTATTGAAATGTGATCATTCATGGAATGTTTCCTTTGAAATCTATTTACATTTGAAAGTTTCATTCTTTAGAAATTATTTCTACTACCTCTTGTTTATCAAAAATGGCATTCTTTTCATACTGTATTATTTACCCTATGGAATGTCTTGGTGGTATCCTATTGGGAATAGGATAAAAACCTACTTACACCTCTTGGGTTTAAGTAGACTTGTTCATGTTTGAAATAGGTAAAGGAAAGGATTTGGGTGATGACGGTTTGGGTTGTTAGTTCCATTCCATGGTACGTCTGTGACGCCCCAGGTTTTATGAACTTGTCTGAGTGAGAAATGTGGTGTTTTATATTGATCTCTATTGTAATACATGGTATTTTTTGGTACTAATAAATAATTTGAAACTAAATAGATGAGAAACAGGGAGAATAAGGTGAACTGGTATATATTAAAATGTTACATTGCAAAGAAGACCCAAACTAATTTAAAATACCATGCATAAGACCTAACAGAGCAACGAAAAGGCTGCTAAGAACCACAACTCCAGTAATTTGATAGTAAACATCCTCTAGGTCTGTCAGTGAAAAAACATGATAACCAGAACCACCACACACATACTCAGCACCAATGTAATGAGGAGAGCCATCCTTCCTGATTCAAGTGTTTTGATTTTGTGAAACGCCCCTGTTTTTATAATGGTCCTTTAAGAAAATTAAAACTGTTGTATTTTTGACCGTTGGGTTTAAATTGATAAAGTATCCCCTTTTATAAAACATTGGTCTTTATAATTCTCTTATAACCCTATGATATTTCAAATATCTTAATATGTTCCAAAATATTTGAATTACATCTTCGAGTATCTTATTTTTTTTAAAGTAAAATAATATTATTAAAAAAGATCCTATTTGATTTTATGAAATCCTAATGTTCACCTACATGGATGGAAACTTAGTATTTTGAAATATTTTGAAAGTTATGTTTAAAGGGTATCTGTAATAAATATGTCTTATTGGATCTCTAAAATTATGTATTTTCGAATTGGGAAAAACTGTTGGTCTTTTAAAAAAGAATTTTATGAAACAAATTGTGGTGTATTTTAAAGATCCTAATATTTATAAAGGTTTAGTATATAAATTATGAAAGGTATATATTTTAAAAATATTTATATCAAGATGTAAAGTATTTTACATAATCTTGAAAGGGATTTTAGATTTAAAATTTATAAGTAAAAAACTATTTATTTTGTTGTATTAAGAAACTCAATTTTTAAAAAAATTTATATTACATACTACTTTGAGACTAAGTATACTTGTATTATTTATTTTTTAAGTCTAAATAAATTTTTAACAAAAATTTTGAGTTGGAACCGGCCAAGCCGAGGGAATCCCTTTGGGACAATCCCTCAAGGCCGAGACCAAGCCCCTAGGGACCCGAGGTACCGACCATCGGGATCCCAAGCGCGTTTAGAGGGTGCCAATAGGCCCGAGTCAAGCATAGGTTCATCCGGTCGCAAGCGGGCCCGTGTGTAAGGCCCGCGAAGCGCCTTGCGTAGGGTTGGGCCAAAGCCCGCATGGGGCCCATGTATAAGGCCCTGGTGTGTGTGTGTTTGTGTTATTGCTCTGAAGGCAGAACACTTTGTTTTATAAACCACGCCTCACTTTCAAACTGTTTCAATGTGGGATGCGTTCCGCGCAATCAGAACCGTCCGATCGAATCCTGCTTCGATGTCGTCCGTCCAACCCTTTTCACCGCACGATTGCCCCTGCCTACTGCCGTGACCGTCCAATCTCTCATGAGATCTAATCCCGACCATTGGTTTCTTTTAAACCGATCAACTCACCTCCCGCGTCCCTCCCGCCATCCGATCACGCATGGAACTAATCGAGGCCGTCCGTTCTTTTCTGCGTCAACCTCTCCATCGTCTTCTTCCTCACGCCGGGGTCCCATACCAGTAGGCCTGCACCCGAGGATGCCTCGACTTCTCCTTTTTCATTACTTCTCTTGACCCTCACACACCCCCTCCTAGGGCTCTGTTCCCTCGTCTTCCCCATGTCGGCCTACCCTTGGGTCGAGTCACCCAAGTGCATCGAAGCCCTATTTAAACCCCTCCTGCCTTAGGAAATTGGTATGGCTTCTTCTCCGCTTTCTTTTCCACAGACTCCTAGCAATCCAGCGAAGTACCGCTGGACCGAGCTTCCTACTCAAAGCAATGTAAGGGTTCTCGCATGCTTGCTTTCTTTTGGAGGGACCTTTGTTTTATACTCCCGGTATATATATAGATTTTATTTGTATATATATACTTAATATAAACCCTTCGGTTTGTATTGCCTTTAAGAAATTTGCCTTCGTGTTTTCAGTAGGGTGCATATGTAAGGGTGATTTCATGTTTTGATTTCCTTGGGAGAAACCCATACCGTTATACACTCGGTATATACAGTTTGTATACGCATATATGTAACACAAACCCTTCGGTTTGTAATACCATCAAGGGTGTTTTCCTTTGCGTTATCAGAAGGGTTATATATATGAATCCTTTTAATTTTTTTAACGATTAAGTTTTTACAAAAAAAAACCAAAACTTATATTTACGTATATAGTGTATATACAGTTTTGTATATATATAAATATGTGAATACATAGAACCCAAACCCTTTCGGTTTAGGGTATCCAAGATCATTCAGTAGGTTATACTAGGTAATATATGTATATTGAGGTTGCATTTTAACTGACGCTTAACATATATTATTTATGTAAACCTTATATATATATAACTAAATATTTCTACATGTTTATGTATTTTTTCAAAACAAGAGAGTTATGATTTTAAAGGATGAATGCATGTCCTTGAACGATATTTTGGATGCAATCTAGGCCATTGGCTTAGGTACAATTATGTTGTAGTTTAAAACCAAAGTTGTTACATGTTTATGTATTTATAGTTTCATGAATATTAAACCCTCTTAAAGTTTTTTTGGTTCTTAACTAAATAAAATTAAGAGTTTTTCAGAACTCAAGAAATTTTAATGGAATTTTTTATTTAGTGTAAAAACCCATATATACATTCTTGGTGAATATATGGTGATGTGTGTATATAATTATAAGTATAAAGTCCAAAACCCTAATTTTTAGTAATGATTACTAGGACTGAATTTATGTTTTGATACATGTGTAATTTTAATAAAGGATAATTTTTGGCGTTTACTAAACCAACATGTATTTTGTATATATGTACACACAAATGAGCATGTTTTATTAAAGGAGTTTATTTGACATTACCCATGACGTATTTTATGATAAAGTGTATATTCTGGCTTGATTAATATGTATTAGAGGATTTAGGGTTTATGGGATCATGTCGTCATGTTGTGTTGATTTATTGACTTATTACACCATGATCCTACTTTGGTGAATGTTACTAATTAATCAAGTTATGGTTTAATGTATTTTTCAAGGGCCTGTTTATCACCATAACTGATGGAAAGTGTTTTCTTTAAGCATTCCACTTCCATGGAATAATAATTTTAAAGATTCCTCATTTATTATATCATCATTTTATATGCTTTATTAATTAGCTTATGTGAAAAGAATGTTTTACTAAACTATGTGTGCCTTTGATTAGTTATTGACATATTTTGTAATGTTAACTATCATATCATGTATTAGAAAAATGTTTGGTGCCTCATTATTTACTTTAATTATTATTTTACATAATTCATACTGATAACATATCACTAAATGAACTAAGAAATTAGATTACCCAAAGTGGTATGGGACACCTTGGGTAATATGAAAATGAATGAGTTATTCAAGGTGGTATAGGGCATCTTGAATATACAAACTGTTTAAGAAAAGTATGAATGATGTGGCTCACATGATAATAAAGAAAAATTTAAGGGTGTTCCCTGATAGCGCTCCAATGAATTGGGTAATGATGTAACCACTAGAGATTACAAATTTAAAGGTGCGCCCTGATAGCGCTCCAATGCATTGGGTAATGATGTAACTACTAGAGATTACAATTTTAATGATTCCTTGGGGATGGACCTTGGTGATACGAAAATGATTGTTTAAGTTAAATTTTGATGCCACATAATTCAAGTTATGTAATAAGTTCTTTTCAAGATAAAATGCCTATTCTTTCACGACCAATGCCTTTATGTTTTCATAAAGTTCTTATTTCACTAGTATAAGTTTGGAGCATGATAAGTGTTTATCACTTAGTAAAATAGTAACCAGCATATGAAAATATAAGTTGTTTCCTTTATACACAACTCTGATTATGCGTTACTCTTAACTGTTTAATTGTATGCTCAAGTAATCACATGTCGTACTTATTTATGGTAACCATTATTAGTCCTTTGAGAAATGACATAATTGTTTCATATTTTTCTTGAAACTATTGATTGAGAATTTTGATGTTATGTGTTATAGTTTTCCTTAAGATAATGATTTTAAATGAATGTTTTCAAAAAAAGTTACACAGTTTTTTTAATTTTAAAACCCATTACTGAGTATTTCAATGATCACCCTACATTTTGATTTAAAATTTTCAGGTATTAGCTTTTAAAAGATGAATCGTTTCAGAAGTTTCCGGTTTCCCAGAACCCGAACCACACAAAATCCTCTGAATGGGACATGATGTGTGTTTTTTCAGTGCATGTTTTATTTAAAAACAACACATCATGTTCAGAAGGCACCGGCTCCTAGGTTTCTGGAGTCAGGGTCTCTATAGTTGGTATCAGAGGTTCGGTTTGGATAACTCTAGAAAGCCAAAAACTGAAAAAAATATACTTCATTTGACTAAAAATGAGTTTTCTTAAATTTTAGATGGAAAACGAAGGTACTAATCTCTTTTCTCTTCCCACTGAGGCCCTAGAGACTATTGTGTCTTTATCTAGCCATGAGGATTTTCTAAACTATTACCATATCCGTATGACATGAAAACACCTTTACGATGTATCCAACTCACCACGGGTGCTTCAGTTACACTGGGGGGTAGGAATGGATTACCTCCTAATGATGATGACCTAGTTTCCCTCTTATATACGCCGGGGAGGGTACTATGAGGGGCTTTTCTAAATTTTCACGGCAGGTGAGGGATTTGGCACTATGATCCTCAACCCTTTTCAAGAAGTTGATGCCGCCGGTGACCTCCGTGAAGCCTATCTATGGAAGGTTTTAAACTACGGCTTCTGGGGTCAGTTGTTGGACTTCGGAATGTTAGAAGATGAGTCCACCCGACTGTCTTGCAGAAAAAAAGTGTATGTGGATATCTCCCAACTTCATACCCCTCATTCTAGAATCATGAGACATCATAGGTGCCCCCATGAGTTTAACCATGTATGCTCAGCCTGTGTTTGGTTTGAGGAAATAGGTATTTTAGCCTCTCTGTGTGGGGTTTGTATAGTAGGTAGTTAAGGGAAACTCAAGTACTAATGTTTAATAATAAACATATGTTTATTGAAATGTTTCCATTCTCTTTACTTGTCTTTACTTTGTATTTACCTTTTAATGGTTTTCAAGTTATTGAACTCCTGTCTTAAAACTTCAGATGGAAGGACAAACCCACCTGTTATCTCTTCCCACTGAGATTCTGGAAATCATTTAAATCAAAACTTGTGAGGATGAGTATGACCCCTTCAAAAATTTGTGAAAAATGTGCAAGCAGTGGTTTGAGGTGACAAAAAATCTGAAGATTCTCCGCACCTGCCAGGGGAATTCCTCCATCTACTACCGCATAGGTTCAACACAGCTGGTCGGGCATGAACGACGAGGAAGTTACCATGAAGGGCTCTTCATGTGTTCCACCTTATGCCGGAACTACACGGCCAGAGTGAAATTTCAAGAGGCCGTGTTAGAGGGAAATCTTTATGTGACTTATATGTTCCAACTCCTCAGCTTTAGCCTATTTGACCACAGTTATGACTTGAATATTCTTGATCGAGACATAATTCGGCGAGTTCTTCGTACATTGGTCCACATAGACATTTCAGAACTTTGTACTGTTCGAGCTTCCCTCTGGAAGCCTGAAGGTATAGAACATGAGTTCAATCACTCCTTCCCTAAGTGTATCTGGGTTAGGGAACTGGAAGAGTTGATCATTGTTACGGGGATTCCGCTAAATGCACCTATTGACCCTCTACATTGGTGGAGATGGTGAGAACGTCGCGGAACCTTTGTAGTTTTAATTGCGAGGATGCAATTCTGTCAAGAGGGGGATAATGTGACACCCTGAGTTTTATGAACTTGTCTGAGTGAGCAATGTGGTGTTTTATATTGATTTCTCTTGTAATACATGGCGTGTTTTGGTACTAATAAAGAATTTGAAACTAAATAGATGAAAAACAGGAAGAATAAGGTGAACTGGTATATATTAAAATGTTACATTGAAAAGAAGACCCAAACTAATTGAAAATACCATGCATAAGACCTAACATAGCTACGACAAGGCTGCTAAGAACCAAAACTCTAGTAATTTAATAGTAAACATCTTCTGGGTCCATCAGTGTAAAAAACATGATAACCAGAACCACCACACACATACTTGGCACCAATGGAATGAGGAGAGCCATACTTCCTGATTCAAGTGTTTTGATTTTGTGAAACACCCCCTGTTTTTATAATGGTTCTTTAAGAAAATTATAACCGTTGTATTTTCGACCATTGGGTTTAAATTGATAAAGTATCCCCTTTTATAAAATTTTGGTCTTTATAATGCTCTTATAACCCTATGATATTTCAAATATCTTAATATGTGCCAAAATATTTGAATTACATCTTCGAGTATCTTATTTTTTTAAAGTAAAAGAATATTCTTAGAAAAGGGTATATTTGATATTATGAAATCCTAATGTTCACCTACATGGTTGGAAACTTAGTATTTTAAAATATTTTGAAAGTTATGTTTAAAGGGTATCTGTAATAAATATATCTTATTGGATCTCTAAAATTATGTATTTTTGAATTGGGAAAAATTATTGGTCTTTTTAAAAAGAATTTTATGAAACAAATAGTGGTGTATTTTAAAGATCCTAATATTTATAAAGGTTTAGTATGTAAATTATGTAAGGTATATATTTTAAAAAGATTTATATCAAGATTTAAAGTATTTTACATAATCTAGAAAGGGATTTTAGATTTAAAAATTATATGTAAAACACTATTTATTTTGTTGTATAAAGAAACTCAATTTTTTAAAAAATTTATATTACATACTACTTTGAGGCTAAGTATACTAGTATTATTTATTTTGTAAGTCTAAATAAATTTTTAATAAAAATTTTGAGTGGGACCCGGCCAAGATGAGGGCATCCCTTTGGGACAATCCCTCAAGGACGAAACCGAGCCCCTAGGGACCTGAGGTACTGACCATCGGGCTCCTAAGCATGTTTAGAGGGTGTCAACAGGCTTGAGCTGAGCATAGGTTCATCCAGTCGCACGCGGGCCCATGTGTAAGGCCCGAGGCACGCATTGCATAGGGTTGGGCCAAAGCCCTCATGGGGCCCGTGTATAAGGCCCTGGTGTGCGTGTGTTTGTGTTATTGCTCCGAAGGCGGCGCGCTTTGTTTTATAAACCATGCCTCACCTTCGAACCGTTTAGATGTGGGATGCGTTCCGTGTGATCAAAACCGTCCGATCGAATCCTGCTTCGATCTCGTCCATCCGACCCTTTTAGCTGTGGGATCGCCCCCGCCTACTCCTGTGATCGTCCGATCTCTCGTGAGATCTAATCCCGGGAATTGGTTTCCTTTAAACCAATCAACTCACCTCCCACGTCCCTCCCTCCATTCGATCACGCATGGAAATAATCAAGGTTGTCTGTTCCTTTCCGCGTCGACCTCTCCAGCGCCTTCTTCCTTGCATCGGGGTCCCGCACCAGTAGGCCTGCACCCGAGGACACCTCGATTTATCCTTTTTCACTACTTCTCCTAACCCTCACACACCCCCTCCTAGGGCTCTGTTCCCTCGTCTTCCCCATGCCGGCCTACCCTTGGGCCGAGTCACCCAAGTGCACCGAATCCCTATTTAAACCCCTCCTGCCTCATGAAATTGGGACGACTTCTTCTCTTCTTTCTTTTCCACGGACTCCCAGTAATCCAGCGAAGTACCTCTTGACCGAGCTTCCTCCTCAAAGCAATGTAAGGGTTCTCGCATGCTTTCTTTCTTTTGGAGGGACCTTCATTTTATATTCCTGATATATATACAGATTATATATATATATATATATATATATATACTTAATATAAACCCTTCGGTTTGTATTGCCTTCAAGGAATTTTCCTTCGTGTTTTCAGTAGGGTGCATATGTAAGGGTGACTTCATGTTTTTATTTCCTTTGGATAAACCCATTCCATTATACACTCGGTATATATAGTTTGTATACACATATATGTAACACAAACCCTTCGGTTTGTAATACCATCAAGGGTGTTTGCCTTTGCGTTATCAGAAGGGTTATATAAATGAATCCTTTTAATTTTTTTTAACGATTCAGTTTTTACAAAAAAAAACAAAACTTATATTTACGTATATAGTGTATATACAGTTTTGTATATATATAAATATGTGAATACATAGAACCCAAACCCTTTAGGTTTAGGTTTTCTAAGATCATTCAGTAGGTTATACTAGGTAATATATGTATATTGAGGTTGCATTTTAACTGACGCGTTGCTCCGATGCTTTCGCCGGGGCGCGCGCATTCGTCTGTGGAGAACGCGCTGTTGTTTCCCTGCATTCCCACTTTGCAAAGGCGGGTGGCATCCATTCCTTGTTCAGGGACGTCTGCTCCTTGATCGAAACTGGGATGATGGGATGTCGATTCTTCTTTTCGTGGATTCCTCCTCGGAGCTCATTACCTAGTCCGGGTCTTCCTCATAGATTTAAGACGGGTCCGTGAAGCTCATTCCCGGTTCCATATCTACATGGACACCATTTAATTATGCTGCTTCCGTCAAGATGCTCCAAGGGGTCTTGTCGGGGCAGCAACCTTCGGTGAGGAGAATGGTCACGTTGGGGCGTCGTTGGCATGTCTGTCTTCGGTCCCCCATCACAGGGCTTCTCGAGGGCGTGGAAGCCCAAGGCATCCTACATCGAACGCGGGGAATGTGTACCATCTAAGGTTTTCTTCAGCTTCCCATGTTTAACACGGGGTATGCCGTGAGTTTAACGCCTTGCGTAGATGGATCAGGTTGAAGGGATCCTAGGGGGGAACACTAATGTTGGGGCCAGCATGTGGGCGGCTTCCCAGATGCCATGGAGTGGGATGGGGTGGCATGATCTCACCAGGATGTGGCGGCCTGGGTAAGGATCAGGATGGATGGTGGAGTGAGACATGGGGCTTACGTTCTGAGATGGACCAAGAGGGGGAATACAGTTTAACGTCATGCGGGACGGGATACCGTTTAACGTTATGCGGGACAGGATATAGTTTCACGTCATGCGGGACGAGATACAATTTAACGTAATGCGGGACGAGGGGTTTGGGGATTACGCTCTAAGGGGGGGAAAGGTGGTCAGGGAACCGACATGGAGAGTTCAGGATGACCAGGTGGTGGATTGAACCTCGTGGAGGCTTCCTACATACCGTGCGTTAGCACGGATCAAAGTCCACGTAGTTTGCTGGGATGGGGCTTACGCTCTGGGATGACCCATAAGAGTATGTCATGGTCAATGTGCGCTCTAAGCCCACGTGATTCATGCTCGGTGTGGGAAACAAGAGGCCGCAGGGACCAGACGATCACGTCGCGAAGGGTGCGTCCTTGAGAAGCGTAATGGGGCTTACGCGTTGAGCGGCCCAAAGAGGAAACAGGGGCTTACGCGTGGTTAGTGTCCCTTGGTGCCGGATTTTACTCCAGGGTGGAGGCCCGTGGTGAGACAAAGCGTAGTGGGAAAAGGACTCCACTGGCCTTGGCAGGGGGGAAGTACAGAGATGCATGGGTGCAGTCATCCACAAGAAAGGATAGGGGATTACGCTCTGAGGCGGCCCTTCCCCCATGGACAAATGCCGCTCCGACAAGGAGGATCTCATTCCATGTGAGGAAGAGTCTATTCCCATGGAGAAGAGTGGCGTAAAAAATTTCCGAGATGGGGGGACCCTGCGTGCGAAGCACAGGGTCGGACCACAGTTTAACGTCTTGTGTTAAGGATGAGGTGCTTAGCAGTTTAACGTCTTTTATCTTGGATGAGGTGGGTTTTCTCCACACCCCTAGGGCTTACATTCCCAACGCCCTCTACCACTTGTGGGAGGGAAGGCATCAGCAAGGCCGTAGTGAAGGGGGGCCACAGGGCAAACCACCGGGGGGTCCACGTTAGCGTGGCTATGCAAAGAAGCAATAGCCGTTAGCGTGCCTATGCAGAGAAGCATAAGGCAAAGCAACAGAATGAGAAACATGGCCCAAGGGACCTTGAGGTTACTTCACACGAGAATGTAAGGACGTACGAGAAAACAACGCATGGCGCGCATGCCCTGCAGGGGAGACATCAGGTGCCGGTGCAGGGGGCATCCAAGGAGCGTCAAGGTGAGGGGTCCTAGGATTGCGCGCAAAAGGGAAGTTTTGCGCGCAAAACACCGGGACGACGCGCAATTGGATCAAGGGAATTGCGCACGGAGAGGGAACTACGTACAGGGTTTTGCGCGCACGACAGGGTATTGCACGCACGAGACACGGATTGCGCGCAAATGTTGAAACCCTGGGGAGGGGGAAAATTCACTGAATCCGGTGGAATTGTGCGTAAAGGAGAACTCCGGGGCAAGGTTACGCGAAATGAGGGATTACCTGGAAGTCATCTTGTGCGCAGGGGGAGCCGAATTGCACGCACGAGAGTCGCTTCAGAATCCTCAACCCCCAAACCGTTGGGGGTCACCTTCTATTTATAGGCGACCTCCGGTGCGGAATCCAGGCGGTGCGCGAAATTCTTCGCGCCAAGCGCAGCCGGCGCGCAAGAAACTCGCTGCGCAGAACCGGGGCGTGCAAAGCTTGTGCGCCTCATCGGCTCAATTCCGCGAAACTCAGTGATTCTACGCGCATAGAACAATTTTTCGCGCGGATCCTCCTTTATTTCCCACACCACATCCCGGGCCTCTGATTCTGAATATGACTTCGCTTCGTCATTTAGAAACCTCCTCCGAGAGTTACAGACTTTTTTCGGCATCAACAAATTCCCTCCATTGGAATTGGATCGGTGAGAGGTCGCAAGGATCAGATTCTAAGGGAAATGACGAAACACCGAAGTGCTAAGTCCCCTGGTCAAGTCTCGCGCAAAAATTCTGATGGGGCGCGCAAAACCTACGGACGCACGCGGAATCCTATTTCCACGCGGTGTGGAACCCTGGCATTGCCTATAAAAAGGGGCGCTGGGTCCCAAATCCGTACCTCCGCTTTTTCCACACGATAAGCTCATCGCTCTCGTGCGCGGAATTTCTTCCGCGGCTGCACGTGAAAACGCTCTGGCAGTGCGGAATTCCATCCGAAATTCGGCCGTGATTTCACGCCTGCTCGGGATTTTCCGCGCTCCGCGTGCCGATTGCGCGCTCATAACCAGGATTTCGCTCAACTCATTTAGATTTTGCGCAAAACCCTCTGATTCTGCGCACTGCATCCTAATTTCGCCCAACTCCCGAAAGATTCGAGATGGCTGCAAACCAAGTTGATGAGGGGGAAGCCGCTGCCCGTAGGACAGAAATGGTAGAAAACGAGGAGGTTTATGGCGCCAAGGTGATTTTCTCCAACAATTTGACCTTGTTCAATCTGTTGACTCTGGACCAGAAGACGTATCCCTTGTCGGACAACCTCCCACTCTGGAATTTTGGCATCCTGGAGGAGGTGCCCCTGCCGAGCTTCGAAGTGGACACGCCGCGGTCTTGGGTGACCCAGGAGGACGAACTTACTCACTACAACATCACCAACAACGGCCATCCTGCCAAGGAAACTAGACATATGGATTTATATGTCTTGAACCTGAGGACTAGGACCATTACCGGGGACGAGACTGTGGTAGAGGATTCTCCGGCCCTCTACGCGAGCACGTTTCGTCAAAGCATCACGGATGACACGAAGGGCTGGCTGAAGGACTGGGACCTGTGGTCTGGGGGCAACTTCACCAACGAATGGGCCTGGGCATTCTGGGTTCGCCATAGCTGTGACCAGTTCGGGGACGAACTGCGGTATATCGGCCTATTCGAGGCGCTATGGACATCGCAATTCCATTTCCACCGCCAGCCTAAACTCGGATCAGAGCTGTCCACCCGGTGGTCTCCGAACACCAACACATTCCACCTTCATCATGGGGAAGTCGGCATTAGTCTCTGGGACGTTCACTGCATCGGAGGTATCCCACCGGAGGGTTACCAATACGACGAGTTCGTTCCTCCAAAGAACACCTGGGGAGACAGGTCGTGGACGCCTATCCTGACGCGGCACCTGTTGGAGCTGGCCAAAGAGAGGCTGGGGGTCAAGGACTTCCTGAAGGACATCGTCTACAAGGGCTGGTTCAGCCTGTTCCTTGAGAATGATCTCGCCGTCAAGATGCTGGGACGGGGAAAACGGTGCCCAAATGCGGCTCAGAGGAGCAAGGACGGGTCATACTGGAGGACCCTGGAGGCGGGGAAATACCAATCATGGGGCTACCACGTCATTGAGGCCCGGGACCCGAAGGTCCGGTGTGCTGGGTTCCTTGCTGCCTTCCTGAGCGGGTGGCTCCTGCTGGTGCGGGATGCGAGGATGGGCATCCGTCCAACAACATTGGTGATGGAGGGCTCCATGGCCGCCCACAAACGGTTCAACTTGGGCATCCCCATACTGGCCAAGCTGTATACCATTCTGGGGCGCATCTCACAAGGGGGGTCACCTCAGAGAGTATGTGGTCCCTTCCAGATCTTCCATGGCTGGGTGGCAGCTCATCTCGGCGGGTATACTTTCCCAAACGCCGTCCGTCCTCCGGGCAACGGTCTATGACCGTCCTTGCTAAATATCGCAGGGGTGGCACCAATGAAGCTCAATGAGGAGGGCATGAGGATCCACATCAGCAACCATGAGAACATCAACTTCAGCCCGTTCCCCACCCCAGTCAGCCAGCTGGTGGACAACGGTCGAGGCTCTCTGGAACAGCAGGAATACTTCCAGAGCATTCGGGGCGGGGTGCTCATGGATCAGATCGACGGGAAGGTGATCTGCGAGGCTTACGTGCCATCCCGATTCTCCAGGCAGTTCAGGTGCCTCTAACGAATGCCGAAGAAGGTATTCACGACTGTCTGGTAGGAGAAGAATCCATTCGTCCTGCGCCAGATGTGGTTGATGTTTACCACTTTCAGCTCTAGCAATGTCGTTACTCTTCCTCCCACCGGGGTCGATGCTGGCCTCGCAACAAAATACGCTGAACAATGGACCATTGCGTACCCTGAGGGGCTATTACGCAAGCGCGTCCGGCAACTCGAGGTCACTCACGTGGAAATCAGGCGACGAGAAAGAAGGCACAGTGTCGTCGGAAGGGGGGAACCAAGGGCGCGTCAGGCAGCGAGGCCTGCGCAGGCCAGGACTTTGGCAGTGGGGACATCACATGGTGCCGCCACGTCCTCATTACCCGCAGGGGGGTCTAATGAGGCGGCCAGGGAACTGCCCGGGAAGCAGATAAGATATCTGCTCAAACCTTCCCAAGACGCAATTCTCCCGGCATTGTGGTCGGCCTGCATGACCCTGCGGCAATCGCTGAGCATCGAATCCATCTGGCAGAAGATAATGCAAAACGGGATCCAACTTCCAGAGGTCGGGCTCATTCTAATTACCGACCGAGTAAACTTCCATCGACGGCATGCTTATCTAATGGCCATGGATGCGTACGCACGCCAAAGGGGGCGGCGTGCGGAGCCAACTTTCCTAGTTAAAGTGATGCTCGGCTAGGAGCATGATCTGGAAGCGATGTCATCAGGAGAAGGCAATAGTGACGAGGAGTCGGAGGGGGAGGAGGAAACCGGAGAGGAAGAAGGCGAGGGAGAAGATGAAGAAGAAGATCCGAAAGGTGAGGGGTCTCAAGGGGTGACCTACCAAGGGAGTCTCTGAGAGAGCGGCGAGATTTATGACTCTGATCTCGACATAACTGAGATTCTTGAGGTTTGTCTCTATCTTCATTCATTTCCCTTATTCATCCATTCTCCTTTACAACTTCTAACTCACTTCCCCATCCTACTCAGGAACAGTTGAGCGTTGGACGGGCGTCCCCACCAGAGGAGGGAGGAGAGGAACCAGTGGGACATGATGGGGATCTGACACCCGTCATCGAATTAACAAGCGCAGAGGGGTCTCCCCTTACGGCGGATCCTGTAGCGGCCGAAACACTGGGGACCGACGCTCTGGATTCCTGTAAGTCTCATGCTTCACTACTGGTGCTTGGTGTCAAAATATCCCGTCTGACTAGCGTATTCCTTGCGCAGTGATCTCAACACTGGAGGCACGTCAGGCTGTAGAGCCCAGGACGTCCGTGAGTGGACCAGCGGCGGACATACCACCTCGTTCAGAACATGATCCCTGCACTGAGTCGGCCCTGGCAATTGATGAACAGGGGGTGGAAGACATCAGCAGCGCTGTTCCTGAGACGAGGTCGGAAGATGGTGGAGGCATCATTGCTGCTGGGGTGAGAGAAGAAGGTCGCCCGGACGTCAAGGGTTCTATCCCTCACGAAGACATCCCTGGGGCGGATCCTGCTTCCGATCTACTGGATGCCTTCCCCATAGACCGACCCGCTGACCCCGAGGAGATATATGACTCAGACTCAGAGGCAGCCGAGGAGAGCTGGATGACACAACACAAGGGGTGGAAGTGTATCCAACACTTCCTCAGACAGCCCCAGTTGGATTGGTTGAGGAGGATGGGATTACTTCAGACCTGGTTGCGCTTCCTGTGCACCAGATGGGCTGATGCTCAACGTCTTCATCTGACGGTCTGTGATTACATGGTCGAGAAGATACGCGAGAGCAGCTGGTGCACCGACATTTCCCAGTGCCGGGAAGGATCGGCGAGCGCTAAAGCGCTGCTGAGGGCGGAGCAGGAAGTCCGACACCTCGAAGGGCAGGCGGCAGATAAGGAGGCCTTCATTGCAACATGTTCTGAGCTCGTGGAACAACTGCCGGCCCAACTGGCTGATGCACAGTAACAACTGGTGGAGGCAAGTCACCAAATGACCGTACATCAAACCTAGCGGGCACAGGCACAAGCTAGGGCTGGCGAGATGCGCTCTATGGTGGACGATGAGGAGAGATTCTTCAAAATGCGAGAAGCGGCCCTAGAGGCTACCAACCAGAGGGTAGCAGCGCTGGAAAGATTGCTTCAGCATGATGATCCCTAAGGGCTTTGTTTTTGCCATCTCATGAACTTTATGCTTGTACTGCTCATCGTCTCAATCCAATATATGGCCAAATCCACTCATTTGTACTCTTGGTTTAATGCACTCAACCATAGTTTCGAAACGAATAACAACTCATCCCAAGGCTCCTGTGGGTGGTGCCCAACGCGAGAAGCAGAAGATGCTCGTACCATCATTTCGTTCAACTGTGGGGCATTGACCAAGCTTCAAGCATCCAAAATCGGGCCTGGAATTCTGAGGAGACCTTGAGCCAATTGATGCGTCAACTTCTCAATGTTCTCTATCACACGAGCGGGGCGATGCCGGGGGCATCGAAATCCATCCGAACACAGGGGAATGGAGAGGAAGGGTGAATCATGCTTCCCAAATTCGGAACCCAATGGGGCGCAACCATGGAGGATAACTGTCAACCATGGCGGAAACACAACATCCATATCATGTTGGCCTGGAATGGGGACAATAAATGAGGGCTGACCGCTGACCATGTTCGCAACACGGGGCCTAACTCAAATATCGTCGATCAGTTTCCTGGAACGTTGGCCTAGGACAATAGGCGGACCATAGGTATGTCATCCATACTGTTAGGGGGTCCCGTCAAACATGACCAGTCCTTCGGAATGTTGGCCCATGAAAGTAGGCGGACCATAGGTCGAGCATCCATACTGTTAGGGGGTCCCGTCAAACATGACCAGTCCTCCGGAACGTTGGCCCAAGATAGTAGGCAGACCATAGGTCAAGCATCCATACTGTTAGGGGGTCCCGTCAAACATGAAAGGAAATGAGGATCTGAATAAGGGGGGACACAAAGAGTGGGAGGTGGAGTGGTGGTTTGTTCGAACTGAGTCCAACACTCTCGATATTTCCCCACCATTGCAAAGGTGCATTAGGCAGACATACCGACCTGATCACGGGTCGTCCCAATTTCCAGGAAGGACCTCTTTAGCGAGAGAACCGCCGCTTCCCATTATTACCATGGGGCATCCCGAACCTGCTTGGGGTAAATGTCCCGATTACACCACTTCCCATGAAGTCGGGCCGAGGGGCCAACAATAAGGAAGGACGGGGTTCAGTAATCCCTAGGGCTGGACCCAAGACGAAATGTCCGGGCGGTCCTACATATCTCATTAGGATGAGAAACAAGCCACACGTAGTTCTTGAAGCACAGTTTAACGTCATGTTGGAGGAAATACAGTTTAATGTCATGTTGGATGAAATACAGTTTATCGTCATGTTGGACGGAATACAGTTTAACGTCATGCGGGACAGAATACAGTTTAACGTCATGCGAGACGAAATACATTTTAACGTCATGCGGGATGAAATATGGATCTTAGTTTTAGGTCTTAGAGCTCGGACCGTGAATGGGAAGGGGGAGAAACGAACACATGGAAAGGAGTTTACAAAACCCGACGTGAATAAGGACCTAAACCCAACTTACCATGTGCTCTCTGGGAAAATGCTCGAGTCGAGGGACCAAAAACGAAGGTAGGATGGGCCCGCGGGGAAGTTCCCCAGGCGCTTCTACGTATCTCATAAGGATGATAATCAATCCATACATAGTTCTGGAAGGTGACATGGTAAGATACCAGTTCCAGGGGAAAAGGGGAGTGCGGGCATGGCCTTTGCACTGAAAGAAGCGGAATTTGATAAATCTTGTTTGTCCTTTAAGGTGAGTGGTTTTTTTGTGAAGTGAAAGGCCTAGAGTAGTAGGCCGTGGTGTCACCACAAGCATCAAGCCGTGATAGGCGTTGACAAATGGCATGGCACGAGACCAATACCCAACGTGATGTCCTCTACAACGAGGTCATCACAATGCAGTGCCATTTTTCGTCTTACGGCCAGGATGATAATGTCACAGTTTAGGGTCGTGTGATAGGACCAACAACAGAGTTTAAGGTCATATGGTTTGGACCGACACACAGTTTAAGGTCATATGGTTTGGACCGGCACACAATTTAAGGTCGTATGGTTTGGACCGACACACAGTTTAAGGTCTTATAGTTTGGACCGATGCACAGTTTAAGGTCGTATGGTTTGGACCAATGCACTGTTTAAGGTTGTATGGTTTGGACCAACAACACAGTTTAAGGTCGTATGGTTTGGACCAACAACATAGTTTAAGTTCATATGGTTTGGACCGACAACATAGTTTAAGGTCGTATGGTTTGGACCGACAACATAGTTTAAGGTCGTATGGTTTGGACCGACCGAGAGAGGAGCCTCGGGCCAAAGAGGCCTACGAGGGTTTAACAATCAGGGGGGGTAGGAGATGCTAGCTCCCAGCTATTCTGGGCCCGAAACACAATGTATGGGTGAATCCTCGTTTCCCATGGGGATGAGGGTCAAGCTGCACACAACCTGTAAAGAAGATACCCAAGAACATACTCTAGCGCTCAGATCGCAGGAGCCCCGAGAGACACCGTTACACAGCTCGGTCTGTCTGACGCGCGGGGGTGTACTGAGGGTTAGTACAAGGAGTGTCGAAATTCCACCTTGACACAGTGGGGTGGAACATGACATGAACCATGCCACCAACATTCAAGGCCCAGGGAAGCCGGCATGACGACTGAGGATTACTGCTGACCATGTTCGCAACGCAGCATCCTGTCGTATTAGCTATGGGGACAAACAAATGATCATCAACCACTGACCATGTTCGAAATGTGGGATTCATATCAATTTTTTGTCTGAAACCCTCCGGGGCGTCGGCCCATGACGGTAGGAGAGCCCTTGGGCGTTGTATCCAGGCCGTTCTTGGGGGTCCCTCCAGGTGTGAAGGATGATGGGGGCCCGAATGAAGGGGAACACGAAGATTGGAAAGTGGATGGAACTTGCCTAAGTCAAATCTGGCACTCCAAGTCCTAGACCAGAGTACCCTGAGCACATCAGTAGACCACTAGAAAGGGTCAGAGGGCTCAGTCCGGGAGCGGCCAAAAGATGGCGGATCCCCGGGCAAAAGAGGGGGCGTAATGCCAAACACTCTGGGAACCGGGAGATCGTGGGATCTCCTAAGAGATGGGGATGGACCTGACATCAAGGTGTTCAGGCGGTCCTACGTATCCCATAAGGATGGGAATCAAGCCATACATAGTTCTGGAAAGCGTTTTTAAATACCATTGGGCATAGGAGGGCTAAATCCTGAGGACAGGGTGCGTGTGGTGCAGCTATTGCAAACCCGACGTGAATGGGGACATAATCTCACACCACGCCACGCGATCCTGTAGTCAAGGTCCCAAAGGCGAAACAGACACGACAACGAACCTCAAGCTGGACCCAAGGATGAAAGGTCTGGGCGTTCCTACGTATCCCATTAGGATTGGAATCAAGCTAGACGTAGTTCTGGAAATACAGTTTAACATCATGTTGGACAAAATATGGATCTTAGTTTTATGTCTTAGAACTCGGACCACAGGAAAGGGTAGAACCAAAAGAGGATCTTAGTTTTAGGTCTTAGAGCTCGGACCATGTGTAGTTTAAGGTCTTGCGGGACCGTGTGCAGTTTAAGGTCTTGCGGGACCCTATGCAGTTTAAGGTCTTGTGGGACCATACAGTTTAAGGTCTTGCAGGACCATACAGTTTAAGGTCTTGCAGGACCATACAGTTTAAGGTCTTACAGGACCATACAGTTTAAGGTCTTGTAGGACCATACGGTTTAAGGTCTTACAGGACCATATAGTTTAAGGTCTTGCAGGACCATTCTGGCTAGAAAAAGTACTTCTTGAGGAACCTGGCATTTTTGGAAGGAGTGATACACTCACCATCCATAGTCACCAGGGAATACGCGCCATTGGGATAGACCTTGTGGACAATAAAAGGCCCCTCCCACTTGGGCTCCAACTTGGGTGGTTTCGTGCCGGGAATCATTGGTGCTCTGAGAGCCAACACCAAGTCACCTTGCAGGAAGGAGCGGAGGTGAACCTTCTTATTGAAAGCTCGAGCCATCCTGCTCTGATGCCTTTCCAAGTTATGTAAAGCTCGAAGCCTACTTCCATCCAGCGCTTCCAATTCAGCTAGACGGATCTCATCAACTCTATCCCGTGCTTGCTGGTCGTAGACCGACGTGCGCAATGAGGGCAGCTGGACCTCGATGGGAAGGACGGCCTCAGCTCTGTATACCAGGGAATACAGAGTCACCTGGGTGGAATTGCGAGTCGTCGTCCTATAAGCCCAAAGGGCGTTGGGGAGCTTGTCTGGCCAACTTTTCTTGTTCTGACCAACAATTTTTTTTTTCAGAATGTTAGAGAGGGTTTTGTTAAATGCCTCAATCTGTCCATTCACCTGCGTGTGATAGCGGGAGGTGTGGTTAGATCGAATGTTGTACTTGGCGTACAATCTTTTCAGCTCGGCCGCTCAGAAGTTGGTTCCGTTATCCGTGAGGATAGCGTGAGGTATTCCAAACCGGTGGATGATATTGGATCTCATGAAGTCAGCAATAGAACCAGCCTTGACTTCCCTGAGTGGGGCTGCCTCTGCCCACTTTGAGAAGAAATCCGTAGCGGTCAAGATGAACCGACACTGGCGGGCCATCACCGGCGGGTAAGGACCTACGACATCCAACCCCCAGACTGCAAAGGTCCAAGAATACTTAGTAGTATGGAGAGGCTCCGGTGGCCGATGCAAAAAGTTAGCATGAACTTGGCATGCATGACACCTCTTGGCGTACTCGATGCAGTCGTGGTTCATGGAGGGCCAGAATTATCCTAGCCTCCGAATCTGGTGGGACAACTTCGACCCGGCTTGGTGGGCACCACAGGAACCAGCGTGCACTTCCTGCATGACCTGTGGGATCTCAACTCCTTGAAGACAATGGAGGAGAACACCATCAAACCCAAGCCTGTAAAGGAACTGTTTAAGGCTGAGACCGCTTTGAAGGGTGAACTGCGGCGCGTGATTCCAGATTCGTTCTCACTCTGCTCAGTCCATCAGAAGATTGTCGTGCCAGAGATATTCAACCAAGGGTGTCCTCCAGTTAGGAACTGTCTCGATCACCACGCCTGAAGCCCCGGGGGGTCCTGACGCAGGGGCAACAGTGGTGAGATGGTTCACTCACGGGCCACGATCGCCCTCTGGGATAACAAGAGAAATGACTCTCCGGTGCGCCACGTGGATGATTAGGTCATCCTGTTCGGGCTCCACGAGTGATGCGGCCAGGCTGGCCAAAGCATCTTCTCGACTGTTCTGCGACCGGGGAACGTGAACGACATCTGGTCGGGAGGGGAACTTAGCCATTAGATGGAGGGTGCACTCCAGCAACAGCATGAGTTCCGGATTCCTGACAGCATACTCACCGTTAACCTACTTGATGACTAGCTCAGAGTCCCCTTTTATATACAGATGGGGTACGTTAACCTCCAGAGCCAACTTGAGGCCAGTGATGAGGGCATGATATTCTGCCTCATTGTTGGTGCAGCCTTCTGACAACAAGAAAGAATATGGCAGAACGGCTTGCTCCGGGGTGATGAAGACGATACCCAGGACCACTCTGTTAAGCCTAGGATCATTGATCCTTCTACCGGTAGGGCTTCGAGAGGCGCCGTCAAAGTGCATCTGCCAGCATGGGGTGGCGTGATCGACTGAGAGGATTGCCTCATCAGGAAAGCCCAAATCCAGTGGTTGGTCTGCAGAGGTTGGGTGGGCAGCGAAGAAGTATGCCAATGTCTGTCCTTTGACGGCCTTCTGAGGTATGAACCTAATGTCGAACTGCTGGAGGATCACCACCCAGCGTGCCAATCGGCCGGTCAACATAGGCCGACTCAGGATGTATTTCAACGGGTCTACCCGAGAGACCAGCTGTACCTCGTGGTGCTGCAAGTAGTGCCACAATTTCTGTACGGCAAATACGAGCTCCAGACAGCTCTTCTCGATGGTAGAATATCTAATTTCCGCATCGAGGAGCATGCGGCTGAGGTAGTAGAGGCTATTATCTATTCCCTCGTTGTTCTTCTGGGCGAGAAGGGCACTGAGGGATCGCTCCAGGGCGGTCACGTAAAGGACCAAAGGCTTTCCGGGAACAGGTGGCATCAGGACCAGAGGTTGAAGCAGATACTGCTTGATTTCCTCAAAAGCGGTCTGACACTCTTCGTCCCACCCATAGGCGGCGCCTTTCTTCATGAGCTAGGAGAAGAGCTTACACTTTCCGGCCAGATTCGCAATGAATCGGCGTATATAGGCTAAGTGGCCTTTGAGGCCTCGAAGCTCCCGGATATTACTTGGGGAAGGCATCTGACTGATGGCATTGATCTTCTCGGGGTCGATCTCGATACCTCTATACCTAACAATGAAGCCAAGAATCTTTCTGGAGGTGACCCCGAAGGCACACTTCAACGAGTTCATCTTCAAGTGGCGATAACGGAGGAAACTGAACACTTTCTCAAGGTCTTTGAGATGGTCCCGGTGCTGCTGAGATTTAACCACCAGGTCATCTACGTAGCACTCCACCCATGTCCCAAGGATCGGCTTGAATATGCAGTGCATAGCCCGTTGATAGGTGGCACTTGCATTCTTCAGGCCGAAGGGCATAACCCAGTAGCAGAAAGTGCCCTGGGGGGCCCTGAAGGTAGTGAACTCTTCATCCTCGGGGGCCATCCGGATCTAGTTGTACTCGGAGTACCCATCCCTGAAGGATAGGGCTTGGAACCCAGCCGTTGCATCGATCAACAGATTTGTCACGGGAAGGGGAAAGTCATCCTTCTTTCAGTGGCGATTAAGATCACGGAAGTCGATGCAGACCCTGATCTTCCCGTTCCTCTTCCTGAAGGGCACAATGTTGGCTAGCCACCTGTAGTACTAGACTTCCTTGACGAAGTTGGCCTTAATGAGCTTATCAACTTCGGCCTCAACCACGACACCATGAAAGGGGTGCATTTTCCTGGGAGGCTGCTTGAACCCGCGATGGTTTGCTGGGTGGCCAAGGCGGTGGACGGCTACCTGGGGATCTAGTCCCATCATCTTGTCATAACTCCATGAAAACACATCACGGTGCTATCTGAGTAAGTCTATGTACTGTTGTCGTTCCTCGGGAGGCATAGCGGCACTGACCAATGTGGGTCTCGGGTCCGCCTCACTACCGAGGTTCACCTGTACTAACTCGTCGACGGTGGTGGAGATTCCCTCCTCAAAGGTAGGAGGATCATCTTCTATGTCTTCTTCTCTGCTTGAGGAAGGATTGTCCATGGGGGGAGCCGTTTCGGGGCTGCTCGACCCTGATGGGGAGCTGGCACCGGCTTGGGCGGCAGAGGTCATCACCACAGGAGACTCATGCACCGTGGAGATCATAGCGACGAAGGCGGTTGATCCAATCCCATCCGGCCTTCGGCCCAAGGGGCCACGCTTTACGACATCAAAGTAGTGGTGACGTGTTGGTCTGAGCTGGTCGATTCCGGCTTGGTGAAACAGATACGTATGATGTACTGTCGTTTTCATGGGCCCAACGTCCCGATATCGTACAGGGGTAGGAGGCTCGGGGATCACCTGAGCCTGGTTGTTATAAGAGTACGAGGTGATTTCCCGCCGTCGCTTGGACCCGGAAATATGGCTTCCTCTGGTACCCGAGACAACAAAACACTCTCCCATATTGGGAGTCGTGGCCTCCAACCGATGGATTGGGAAGACATATGCATCATCCAAACCTACCCAGGGATCACTCGCGACAGCGGCGGGCACAACCTCACCTGCCAGGATTTTCTTGTCCTTGCTCTTATAATAGTCAGCGTCCAGGTAACGAGCTTCACAAGAGGCAAACAGAGACGCATCTCCTTGGATCACACCCACTCGACCCTTAAGGGAGTATTTGAGGCACTGGTGGTATGATGAGGGAACCGCTGCGTGAAGATGGAGTCATGACCTGCCCATCAATGCATTGTAGGCAGTGTCCTGAGAGACAACCATGAATTCAGTATTGGTAATTAAGCCGCCGAACTGGGTCTTCAGACAAATCTTGCCGAGTGGAGTTTGCTCGGTCCTGTCATACCCCTGGATTCTGAGGTCGGAGGGAGTTAAATCATCCTCAGACAACCCCAGTTTTCACAGTGTCTGAGTTGGGATCAAGTTAATCCCAGAACCCGTGTCGACAAGACAGCGACGGACTTCCACGCCATTGAACTGACCGGTGATGTACAACGGATGGATGTGCCCATGTATGGGAAGGTCTTCATCTTCACCAGAAAACGAGATAACCGCCTGAAATTCGGTGTCCTCAATCACCTCGGTGTGGAAGGCTTCTGCGGCCGATACCTTTGTCTCAAACTGAAGGGGGATCCTTAGAGCCTCGGTAAGCGCCTCACACATTTCAGATGACAAGTGTAGGGCCTCAAGGATGGAAAGACTTTCTGGAATGCCGACCAGATGTTTTAGGACATCATACTTTCGCGCCAAACGCGAGATTTTTCTTACCGGAGGTCACTCTGTGATTGGGGGCATGACAGGCCCTGCTGGTGGGACCAGTGACTGGCTGGTACTAGGCACGTCCCGCTGTTCACTAGTTGAAGCCCGGGAGGTGGCTGTCATGCTAGGACCAAAAGGCTGTAGTCGGCCAGTGGCAGGGCTGGGCTGGTTGCGATGCGGGCAAGGCGGTTCCGCCCGATCCAGCAACACAAACGGTGGTGGAAGCAAACCTGCTGTCACCGGGTGAGGGAGCCGCGAGTGCTGCTCTCTGTATCGGGCCTGCTACCTGGTCTCGGTAGCGTGCACGACCTGACTGGAGGTGACGACTGCCGTGCCCCGGTGATTCACGTAGCCATGGATCCATCGATGTTGGTGATGACTGGGGACATTGGGGAGGTCCACCTGGCGCTCCTCATCGTCGGGAGCCAAAAATGGATTTACCAACTCTACGGTGTTAACCGAAGCGTACCCCGGGCTCTCGGGGAGGTCCACCTGGCGCTCCTCATCATCAGGAGCCAAAAAGGGATTTACCAACTCTACGGTGTTAACCGAAGCATACCCCGAGCTCTCGGGGAGGTCCACCTGGCGCTCCTCATCGTCGGGAGCCAAAAAGGGATTTACCAACTCTATGGTGTTAACCAAAGCGTACCCCGAGCTCTCGGGGAGGTCCACCTGGCGCTCCTCATCATCGGAAGCCAAAAAGGGATTTACCAACTCTACGGCGTTAATCGAAGCGTACCCCGGACTCTCGGGGAGGTCCACCTGGCGCTCCTCATCGTCGGGAGCGAAAAAGGGATTTACCAACTCTACGGTGTTAACCGAAGCATACCCCAGGCTCTCACTCGAGGAGTCATCCACTACCGGACGGGGTCTCGGAGGGATCCCCATCTCTGGGGGCATGAAATCGCCAAGCGTGCAAGAAGATGACGACAATGGTAGGGCACGTTCTTTCTTCTTCCGCCGCCGCCTGCTCTTCTGGGAAGTAGTAGGATGGGACGACGATGCCAAAGCGGCACTCGCAGACTCCGAGGGCTCTAGATGATTCAGGCGGGCATAGATGATTCCATGGGCATGGGAGACCGTCCTGCGGGCCATCCAGTCATTATACTTCTGGGACCCACGGTCAGAAATCTGTTCCCACCCATCCCCGTCATCAGTGCTGCCATCTGATCCTACGAAGACACCTGCCACCTGTGCCGGGGCTGGGCCCAACCTGACTATGTTGTCATCAATCTGGTCTTGGATCCAGTCCTTGAACACATAGAATTGCTGGATGGTGTGTCCCAGGATCCAATGATAAGGGCAGTAGTTAGGGTGATCAGTGATACACGCCTCTTCTGGCTTCCGGCACTCAGGAAGTCGCACAATCCTCTGATCCAAGGCGCTACGGAAATAACCGGGGATCTGGGCCTCGCCAAACGAGTAAGTATGATTCCTTCTGTATAGAAAGGGTAATCTTGGGGGCTGACCATGGCCAAGGGCCGGAGGAGTAGGCCGAGAAGGCGGAGCCAGATTACCTTGCCTAGGTGGTGGCGGTGTGTTACGCAGAGGCGTCTGCCGATTTTGATGCGGTCGATGCTGGGCCGGAGGCTATGGGGGTGGACCCCTATGAGCCTACTGAGTTGGCCTCCCTGGCAGCAAATCTAGCTATCTGGGGGCCTCTATCTGGGCCACAGCAGTGGGCTCGGCTCTGGCGGCTCTCCTTGCAGAGATTATAGGATGCAGCGGGCGTGCCTGACTGGCCTGTTGCAGGGCTTCTTCAAGGCGCTGAGCCTTGTCCGAGAAGTCGCGGAACCCTCCAGGGTAATTATGTGTGATCAGAGAAGGAACCAACTCCGCCTTGACGTTCCCTACACACATCGTCAGTAATTTCTCCTGAGTCAGCGGCATGTCAAGGGAGTACGTGAGCCCCTTCCACCGGGCGATGAAGTCCGCGACTCGCTCTTCAAGCCTTTGCTTGCACCTAAAGAGGTCTGCAATGTTCGTCTTCTAGGTTGTGGAACTGAACTGGTATAGGAATTGCCGTCGAAGGTCCTCCCAGCTATTCACCGATCTAACAGGGAGTTGGCTGTACCAGACGAATGCTGGTCCTTCCAGTGTCTGAACGAAGCACCGGAGCTTGGTAGCCTCCTGCTGCGCCAGAGTCCCTAACATAGGCCCGCACCTCGAGTTAAAGTGGGCCAAGTGTTGTGGCGGGTCTCCGGTCCCGTTAAAGGGGGAAAAAGTGGGGTTCCCAAATCCTGGCGGAGCCGACATGTCATCCACCCACGCTGGGTACGGCTTGCCATCTGGCAGGATTACCACCTGCCGAGTTTCCAGGGCCTCCAAGAGGGCGATGAGTACTTCCATCAGATCATCCGGATGTGGATTCCTATCCTGACGAGGATCTCTAACCACAAGCACGTTTCCAGGCTCTTTGATACGGTAGACGCGCTCAGCGGCTCGCGGGGCAGCTGGCGGAGCGACTCTCGGAGCGGCGGGAGGAAACTGAGCAGGGTCCCCTAGGTTGTCTCGCCGCTCGGGAGGGTTCGGCGAAACATATCGCACCCTCTTTCCATGGGTTCCAGTATCTCCCTTGTCGGCAAACACGACACGGTCACTGTTTCCCGGGGGGATCTCAGTAAGGGGTAGATGCTCCTGCCCCTACTATCCTGGTCTAGGGTCACCGTAGTCAGGCCGCCGCTCTGCAATGCATTCGTCCAAGAGCTCATCAACCAGCCTCTTTTTCTCAGCTAGCTGTTGGCGCAACGTGGCCTTCTCGGGATCTTCCTCTACCTTCTGCACTCAGGCAGATGGGTTGGCGAGTTTGACAGACCCAACGGGCTCTTTACCCTTGCCGATGTTTCGGCCCAGTGTCAGTGCCTCCGTGGGTACAGGAAGACCTAGGAGGCTCCTCTGTTGGCGAGTAATCCTCCCAGATGGGTCCAGTAGCGGCCTGTCCTCAGGGGGTGAGTCCCCGTCGAGGGCCTCCACAATGTTTCCCTCATCTGAAAGGTCAGCCATGTTGTCTGTGAATGCCCTTGGCGATGTTCCCTCAGGGCCGCCCAGTGGATCGGGCTGTCGGCGGATCACACAGAAGAGAAGAGCAGCATACTGCCCCCATCCGCAGACGTGCGCGTGCGCGGTGGCTTCCTCAATAACTCTGCGGAGTACTTGAAAACTCTGGACGCATTGTTGCTGGAGGGCCTCATGGTGGTCCAGTGACTCAGGGTGCCAGACCGCGGGGAGTGATGCTAGGTCGACCCGACGACACTGCTCACCAATCTCCTCGAGATGCTCTTGGCTCACAGGATAAGGCGCTAGCTGATGGTGGAGGCGGGAGTGAGTCACCCGAAGAATCTGGCAGAAGCATTCAAACTCTCCCGGGTTGAGTGACTCTGGAACATCAAAATCCGATTCTGCGACCGACCAAAACTTCTCAGGGAAGTGGCCCGCTGCAAGAACGGTCAAGAATCTCCACGGCTCCGGTTCGGGGTCCAGAACCTTCCGCCCCTGCTCATCCACCGAGGAAATTCGGGGAGTTGGCAATGGCACCGAGGCAGGCCGCCGGGGCGGTGGGCTGGCCAGCGGGGAATACGGTGAACAGGCCGATTGGACGCCGATCCCTGGGTCATCCTCTAGGGGTTGCAGTGCCCTAGCTGCCACGTCGCGATAGGATGGGCCGGTGAATGGGCCTCCTGTCACAGCATTGGTGCTCGCCGAGGGTGTATCGCCTCGCGATTCTTCCGTCGGTCCCCAGAAAAGTTCCTCACCCTCCCTAACAGGGGCGGGAGGTGCTTCCGAGGAGGCTAGTGGCAACTGCGGGCTTGATCCTCGATGGTATGCCAAATCCTCGTCCTCTTGGATATACCTTCGAAGGCAGGAGGGAATCATATGGATCTCGCATTTGGGGAGTACGAGACTGACGCGCCGCGTCCCCATCCCTGCCCTCAACTCGAAGGGTTGGGGGGGAGGTTCCATCGTCAAGTCGTATTCCGCCTTAGAATCTAAGAAACGAACTGGTCTAATTTCTGTCCGGACTCCCCTGACATTCCTCTTACGACGACGATGCCCGACCTTCCTGCCCCTGGGTAGCTCCTCAGGGTAAGGACGATTTCCGTCATGGGGTCCCCCGACCACAATAGAGCTGGGGAAAAGGGGACTGAAGGCTAGAGTGCGAGAAGCACCGGGACAGATGTCAAAAGGGACATGGGGAGGACCTCCATGTGAGTGAATGACAGGATACACAACGTATCCATGCTCGCGGCTAGCAGTAGGGGGAGTGAACTCATACCCCATGCAGTGGGTGCTGGATGGAATCATACCCGGAGCATAGCCGTCGCGAAGAAGCTTTCGGATTTCCAGATAGGTGGCATGGAATGAGCCTTCATGGTGATCGAAACTACCGCAGATTGGTCTGTAGTGGCCATTTCCAGTGTCTGTGACCAGGAGAGTCGACCAAAATTTCCTGCAGGGCGGTTTGGGTTTCGATCCCAGTCGGGCACGTGGCTGCCCCTGCTCAACATGTACAGGGATCTGGTAACAGGAGTAAGCAGTGGCTCGGGCCACAGTGTTTGCTGATGTTGGTGCCCCAGGACAGGCATTCTCTCCCGCTCGTGCCCAAAAATGGCGCCGAGTCAGATGGGCCGGAACCGGCGGTGCAGGCATGAAGATTGCCTGCTCCTCAGCTCGGGGAGTCGGGCGGTGGCATCAACGCAGCCTAACAGAGGTTCTTTTCGTTAACCCCTGGGACAGATCGCAGATCGGGTGGACCCGGACATCCCCCACCTCATTGGCGTAGGGGAGGGATGTGTCAAGGCGCTCTGGGGATAGGCTCCCGAAGCGGTTGAACGTTGGCGTGGGGAGTGGCGGCTCCCTGCGCGGCCCTCGAGGGTGGCGATGGTGGTGAGGCGCAACCGCCTCTAGATCCAAACGGGCCATGCCCCTGGTGGGGATGACCCCTTCCTCATCATACCTACAAACCAGGTCATTGATCACCCTTCACTGGATGATTTCTGACGGGGAGAGGGGGCGCAAGCACCCGACTTCTACGGTGGTTGATGTCTGAGCGGCTGTGGAATGGGCGGGACCGTGCGAGGTATCTACGTTGGTACTTCCCCTGCCCCTGCGCCAGTGGGCAGGTGGAGATCGAGCTCCGTATGCAGTGATCTGATTCCTGGAAGCAGGGAGATGAACCCATTAATATCAATAGGAAAGGAGATCAACAACCAAGGCCCATCGTCATTCTGTCTTCCATAGTCGGTGAGAGGGATCCATGTTGACGACGTCGCAGAACGGAGTAGTCAACGTCCTGACAGACTCGACCCCCGGTGGGTTCACGTCCCGGTGAGGGTTACCCAGACCTGGTGACATGCTATTCATCCGACGCCCCGACGGCTACCATTCCCCGGATTGAAGAGAATAGATTCACGTCGGGTTCACCATTTTTGTGTGATTCGACGCCCCGACGGCCACCATTCCCCGTATTGAGGAGAAGAGCTTCACGTCAGGTTCACCATTTTTGTGTGATCTGATGCCCTGACGGCCACCATTCACCGTATTGAGGAGAAGAGCTTCACGTCGGGTTCACCATTTTTGTTGCTCCAATGCTTTCGCCGGGGCGCGCGCATCCGTCTGTGGAGGACGCGCTACTGTTGCCCCACATTACCGCTTTCCAAAGGTGGGCGGCATCTGTTCCTTGTTCAGGGACATCTGCTCCTTGATCGAAACCGGGATGATGGGATGTCGGTTCTTACTTCCATGGATTCCTCCTCGGAGCCCATTACCTAGTCCGGGTCTCCCTCATAGATTTAAGACGGGTTAGTGAAGCTCATTCCTGGTGCCATATCTACATGGACGCTAGTTAATTACGCTGCTTCCGTCAAGACGCTCCAAGGGGTCTTGTCAGGGCAGCAACCTTCGGTGAGGAGAATGGTCACGTTGGGGCATCGTTGGCATGTCTGTCTTCGGTCCCCCATCACAGGGCTTCTCGAGGGAGAGGAAGCCTGAGGCATCCCACATCGAACGCGGGGAATGTGTACCATCTGAGGTTTTCCTCAGCTTCCCATGTTTAACACGGGGTATGCCGCGAGTTTAACATCTTGCATAGATGGATCGAGTTGAAGGGCCCCTAGGGGGGAACACAGATGTTGGGGCCAACACATGGGCGACTTCCCAGATGCCATGGAGTAGGATGGGGTGGCATGATCTCACCGGGATGTGCCGGCCCGGGTAAGGATCAGGATGGATGGTGGAGTGAGACATGGGGCTTACGTTCTGAGACGACCCAATAGGGGGAATACAGTTTAACGTCATGCGGGATGGGATACAGTTTAACATCATGCAAGACGGGATACAGTTTCATGTCATGTTGGACGAGATACAGTTTAACGTCATGCGAGACAAGGGGTTTGGGGCTTACGCTCTGAGGCGGTCCAAGGTGGTCTGGGAACCGACATGGAGAGGTCGAGATGACCGGGTGGTGGGATTGAACCTCGTGGAGGATTCTGACGTACCATGCGTTAGCACGAATCAAAGTCCACGTAGTTCGCTGGGATGGGGCTTACGCTCTGGGGAGGCCCATAAGAGGATGTCATGGTCGATGCGTGCTCTAAGCCCACGTGAGTCATGCTCAGTGTGGGAAATAAGAGGCCGCAGGGACCAGACGATCATGTCACCAAGGGTGCGTCCGTCAGAAGCGGAATGGGGCTTACGCGTTGAGCGGCCCAAAGAGAAAACAGGGGCTTACACGTGGTTAGCGGCCCTTGGTGTCGGGACTTACTCCAGGGTGGAGGCCCGTGGTGCGACAAAGCGCAGTGGGAAAAGGACTCCACTGGCCTTGGCAGGGGGGGAGTACGGAGATGCATAGGTGCAGTCATCCGCAAGAAAGGCTAGGGGCTTACTCTCTAAGGCGGCCCTTCCCCATGGACAAATGCCACTCCAACAAGGAGGATCTAATTCCATGTGAGGAAGAGTCCATTCCCGTGGAGACGAGTGGTGTAAACAATGTCCGAGCTTGGGGGACCCTGTGTGCGAAGCACGGGGTCGGACCACAGTTTAGCGTCTTGTGTTAAGGACGAGGTGCTTAGCAGTTTAACGTCCTGCAGCTTGGACGAGGTGGGTTTGCTCCACACCCCTAGGTCTTACATGCCCAACACCCTCTATCCCTTGTGGGAGGGAAGGCATCGGCATGGCCGTAGTGAAGGGGGGACGCAGGGCAAACCACCGGGGGGTCCACATTAGCGTGGCTATGCGAAGAAGCAATAGTCGTTAGCCTGCCTATGCGGAGAAGCATAAGCCAAAGCAACGCAACGGGAAACATGGCCCAAGGTACCTTGAGGTTACTTCACACAAGCCTGTAAGGCCGTATGGGAAATCAATACATGGTGTGTATGCCCTGCTGGGGAGACATCAGGTGCCAGTGCAGGGGGCAGCCAAGGAGCGTCAAGGTGAGGGGTCCTGGGCTTGTGCGCAAAAGGTAAGGTTTGCGCACAAAACAGCAGGTCGTCGCGCAATTGGACCAAGGGAATTGCGCGCGGAGAGGGAACTACGCGTAGGGTTTTGCGCGCACGACAGGGTATTGCGCGCACGAGACACAAATTGCGCGTAAAGGCTGAAACCCTGGGGAGGGGGAAAATTCACTGAAGCCGGTGGAATTGCGCGCAATGTTGAACTCCGGGGCAAGGTTGCACAAAATTAGGGATTACTTGGTAGTCATCTTGCGCGTGGGGGGATCCGAATTGCACGCACGAGAGTCACTTCGGATTCCTCAACCCCCAAACCGTTGGGGTCACTTACTCTTTATAGGCGACCTCCGGCGCGGAATCCAGGCGGCGCGCGAAATTATTCACGCCGAGCGTAGCCGGCGTGCAAAAAACTCACTGCGTAGAACTGGGGAACACAAAGATTGCGCGCCTCATCAGCTCAATTCCAAAAAACCTGGTGATTCTACGTGCACAGAACAATTTTTCACGCGGATCCTCCTTTATTTCACGCACCACATCCCGGGCCTCCGGATCGGGCCTCTGATTCCGAATATGACTTCGCTTCGTCATTTTGAAACTTCCTTCGAGAGTTTCAGACTTTTTTTGGCGTCAAAATGACGCTTAACATATATTATTTATGTAAAACTTATATATATATAACTAAATATTTCTACATGTTTATGTATTTTTTCAATACAAGACAGTTATGATTTTAGGGGATGAATGCCTATCCATGAACGATATTTTGGATGCAATATAGTCTATTGGCTTAGGTACAATTATGTTGTAGTTTAAAACCAAATTTGTTACATGTTTATGTATTTATAGTTTCATGAATATTAAACCCTCTTAAAGTTTTTTTTGGTTCTTAACTAAATAAAATTAAGAGTCTTTCAGAACTCAAGAAATTTTAGTGGCATTGTTTATTTAGTGTAAAACCCTTATATACATCCTTGGTGAATATATAGTGATGTGTGTATATAATTATAATTATAAAGTCCAAAACCATAATTTTTAGTAATGATTACCAGGACTGACTTTATGTTTTGATACATGTGTGATTTTAATAATGGATAATTTTTGGCGTTTACTAAACCAACTTGTATTTTGTATATATGTACACACAAATGAGCATGTTTTATTAAAGGAGTTTATTTGACATTGACCATAACATATTTTATGATAAAGTGTATATTCTATCTTGATTAATATGTATTAGAGGATTTAGGGTTTATGGGATCATGTCGTCATGTTGTGTTCATTTATTGACTTATTACACCATGATCCTACTTTGGTGAATGTTACTAATTAATCAAGTTATGGTTAATGTATTTTTCAAGGGTCTTTTTATCACCATAACTGATGGAAAGTGTTTTCTTTAAGCATTCCACTCCCATTGAATAATAATTTTAAAGATTCCTCATTTATTATATCATCATTTTATATGCTTTAGTAATTAGCTTATGTGAAAATAATGTTTTACTAAACTATGTGTGCCTTTGATTAGTTATTGAAATATTTTGAAATGTTAACTGTCATATCATGTATTAGCAAGATGTGTGGTGGCTCATTATTTACTTTAGTTATTATTGTACATAATGCATACTGATGAAAAATCACTAAATGAACTAAGAAATTAGATTACCCAAAGTGGTATGGGACACCTTGGGTAATATGAAAATTAATGAGTTATTCAAGGTGGTATGGGACATATTGAATATAAAAACTGTTTAAGAAAAGTATGAACGATGTGGCTCACATGATAATAAAGACAAATTTAAGGGTGCGCCCTGATGGAACTCCAATGTATTGGGTAATGATGTAACCACTAGAGATTACAATTTTAATGACGCCTTGGGGATGGACCTTGGTGATACAGAAATGATTGTATATGTTAAATGTTGATGCCACATAATTCAAGTTATGTAACAAGTTCTTTTCAAGATAAAATTCCTATTCTTTCATGACCAATGCCTTTATGTTTTCATAAAGTTATTATTTCACTAATATAAGTTTGAAGCATGAATAGTGTTTATCACTTAGTAAAATAGTAACCAGCATATGAAAATATAAGTTGTTTCCTTTATGCGCAACTCTGATTATGCGTTACTCTTAACTATTTAATTGTATGCTCAAGTAATCACATGTCGTACTTGTTTATGGTAACCATTATTAGTCCTTTGAGAAATGACATAATTGTTTCATATTTTCTTGAAACTATTGATTGAGAATTTTGATGTTATGTGTTACAGTTTTCATTAAGAGAATGATTTTAAACGAATGTTTTCAAAAAAAGTTACACTATTTTTTTATTTTTAAATCCCCTTACTAAGTATTTCAATGCTCACCCTATATTTTGATTTAAAATTTTCAGGTATCTGCTTTTAAAAGATGAATTGTTTCAGAATTTTTCGGTTTCCTAGAACCCGAACCGCACACGATCCTCTAAATGGGACATGATGTGTGTTTTTTTTCAGTGCATGTTTTATTTAAAAACAACTCATCATGTTTAGAAGGCACCGACTCCTGGGTTTCTGGAGTAGGGGTCTCTATAGTGTCATTGTGGAGACGACTCATGGGTGATGACCCCTTGTCATGTGGAGTCATCAGGGCTATTTTGCTGCAGTTTTTATGTGTCCTTGGACATCTTGTATTATATTTAGACCTATATATTCAATTCTGGATTTTTTAAATCTTTTTTCTATGAATTTTTCATATTTGTCTTATCAATTGGTTTTTATGTTTTATGATTCCATATACAAGTAAATCATTCCCAAATTAAAATGTATGATACCCATGCACTTTTTCCAGCCCATGGGGATAGAGAATGCTCTTTGGGCCGTGTCATGGGCTAGTTTTGGTGCTAGTTTTTATGGAAACCAGATTTGGGATCGTGACATGTAATCCTTACTTATAAAATTATGGTAATATGAGGCAATCACTAGTGAATGTTTCCCAAGTTTATCGAGAATGACTTAGAAGCATGATTCAATTTAGTTAATTGTGAACTGACTCACAAATTCATCCAACTTCATTCTAACCCATGAATCTAATATGGAATATGACCTAGAAAAGATTAATATTTAGTAAGTAGTGAAGCTTTTTGTTGTATCATTTTTAATTATATCTAACTAAGGCTCATTATTTACTTCTCAATTTTAGATATCCTTTTAACAATCCCTTAAAATCCAATTGACAATAAACACAATATATCATCCTAAACTGAATGGTTAGTTAGAATATATGATCCTAATATTATAATACATACTAAAATATTATGATATAAATTTTGGTGGAAATGGGAGTATCATTTACCTTTACTGGAGTTCTCATATAACAACAGTTATTAGGACGAGGTATATATGGCTCTATTCAAAGTATTATAGGGTCTTCTATGTCATTATTTTATTTGTTGGATAGAGATAGGATATAATTCACTAATTGAACCCATCCTTGTGTAAAAGACAATGGAGAAAATTTAGTTGATCTAGAAAATAATGGAAATGGTCCAAAGTCATTAGAAATCATATGTGGATCATCCTATTTATCCATTATCATTTTTAGTGGGGGTCATGGTTTAATAAAGGTGTCTTGAAGTCCAGGACATCATCATTTTTATAAATAATAGAAGTTTTCTACCTAATTTTTTGGACCTTTTTAGATACTTTAATGGATCAACGATGTGTCTTATCAATTGGATTTACCACCAAGGTTCATTTTTGTTCAGAATTTATTTTATATATGTCAAATGAACAAGTATCAACTTAATCTTAACCATGTGGTTTTATAATATCATGTTAAAATTAATCCAGATGCTATATTTATACATTCATAGATATATATACTAAACATAAAAATAATATCTATCATGGTAAATGAATTATTTTAGTGTGAATATTATGGAATCATAGTGATATTTAGGAGGAGACGCAGTAACAAGAGGACTTCAGGTTAGAGAAATGGATAACGATCTTGCAAAGTACCCCTAATATCTAGATTTATGAGGATGGAAATCCCAATGGAGGGTATAATGTAAAAACTAATATTTGTGGTATAAATAGATATTTTTGGGTTTTGATCTAAAGTTTTATTAGGGTTAGAATCAATAAGTTTATTGAGGATTTTGGTGAGTTTTTAAATGAATTTAGAAGACTCGTTCTTGGTGTATTGTTAGGTGAAACCATTAGTATTCTCTAGTTAACCAAGTAACATGCTGAGGAAGTCCAAGAGGAGGTGCATGGTTGGATAACAATTAGGGGAAACCATATGGATTCCATAGAAAATTTTATGACATAGAAAAAATGAATTTCAAATGGTTGGTGTGTGTTTTACCAAACACTATGAAAAATCCATGTGATCTAAGAGTTTAGAGACAATGTCACATGCATGGTTGTCACAAGGTTTGGTAAACTATTTGACTTAATCATGGGACACAACTAATTACATCTAAAAATTGGATTTTAAATTAAAAAATTCGACCAATATCCAATTTATTCATCATGTGTTCTAAGATCTCAACCCTCAACTCTAATTTATGGAATTTTAATGATATTCTTCCTTCTAGAGGATAATTTTAATGTATCATGGTGAAATAGATTTTGGAATCAAAGGTAAGTGTCTATCTCTTTATTCTCTTTCATGTTCTTGTAATATTCTCTTAGAAATAAACTTATAAAATATATCATGTATGGATCTAAGGTTGAGAAAATGTTTTGATGATATTTATTTTTAATCAATTAAATATGAGAGACATAGAATTTGTAACTACCAATATCATCGTGTGTTATTTCATAAAAATAATTTGTTATAGATTGGTGGAATCCATCTATATCTCGATTTTTTTATAAAATTAAAGTATTTAGATTTCTAAAACCATTCCTTCTATTTTCATTGTGAAAAACCTTGATTAAAGAATATCAAAATATATTTTTATATGGTTTTAGAAATATTAACACAATTTGTTTACTTAAATCCTTAAAAATATTTTTTAAAGTATGTTTTGGAGATAATTTGGCTTACATGGCTTGGTGTGTGTTCATGTTTACACTATATGAGATCTTGTTGGTTCAAACATGGATGTTGGTGTTGTTTTGGTATATGGAGGTTACCACCAAGTGATTTTTGGTGATGGGACTGGTCACCACTCATTATTGTTGAGAATACTATTAGGTATGCATATGTGTGTATTTTGGGAATTGGTATTCCAAATGTATTGTGATTATCGTAAAAACCAATTAATATTTATCTTATAATGAAAATATTTTATATGATTGTATCTTATTTTCACATGAAACCCTCTAGAGAGTTGTTTACATACTCATTATTATTTTATATAATATTAGTCTAACTTATTTTGATATTAGTGTTGTGCATGGGAATATTCTGGTGGATTTCCTATTGGGTTTTATAATTATGCATTACATATGAACGTTGGTGTGTATACAAACACTATTTCACATGAAATATGTAAGGGGAAGATTTTATATTTCTATAGTGGAGAATCATGATTCTATGGTATTGGTGATGGTGGGTGGAGCTTAATGATGTTTTGGTTGGATGTTTGGAGTGGTTCCATATTTGTGTCATTATGATAGGGTGACTATTGGTATTAAGAGATATTGTATTTTACTTTCTGTTACAACACTGATTTATTTATTTGTAATGGATTTTGAGTTGCTGAGTTTACTCTCACAAATAATGTATTATCATGTTTTTGTTTATATTTCCATATCTTAAAGGCTATGTATGTTTAATAGAAAATCAACCCACAACAATCTTGTATGCCCTTAGAATTTATTTCCAGCCTTTGGTGTCCAAGCGATGTAACCTAAGGTCATTAGCACCTAAAACTATTTCCAAGATAACGAGTTACGAGTGGGATGCTACATTTTCCCATGATGTAGTCTTCTAGTTAGGAAAAAAACTTAGTTTGAGTCATATAATTAGATTTTATAGACTTCAATTAAATTTTAAGTTTATGTTACTTTTCTAAATATAGTGAAGAAAATCCCCAAATATTCCAAATTTACAAAAAAACTTTTTTTATAACTAGATGAAGTTTAATAGAGGATATGAAGTTAACCTCAATTGGAATGTTTCATCTGTGATATAGCATGCCCTCTATATCAAGTGAAAAGATCCTGGATTATTTACTATTCCATTCATTATAAGAAAGTTTTTGTTTAAATATATTATAATAGACATAACAGATTCCATAAATGTGAGGCCTAACTCTATTTACTCTTCTTTATAGGTTTTAGAACTCAAAAAATACTAAGATTATGATCTAATTATACAATAAATGTGATGTTAAACCTTATGAAGTCATTGAAGTTTTCTTCATAAGAGTAAGGGATAAGGTTTTACTTACAAACTTTTATGTTGTAGATATGGAAGATGATGGTATCAATACACATACACCATTAATTTTTGAAATACCTTTTCATAAAACTACTAAATCCATAATAAATGTTCCCAAAGGAAAACTTTCACATTAATTTTGAAAAAAACCAGTACCATTTTATAAATTTGAGTCTAGGAAATATCTAATGGAGGATCACTCATCTCACTAAATAAATATGTTTGATCTATTCTCCACTAATTTGTTTCCTTATTTCAAATTTAGTGAATTTAAATTTGTTTCATCTAAAAATGATAATTTTCATAGTACTATTTTTTTTAATGGATATAATATTATGTCTTGATAAAATGATTCAAATGCTATTTTTTATTTTATCTTTATAATAATGATTACTTTTTCATATTTCAATGAAAAATATTACCTCTTTTTATGTAATGAATTTGATGACTTATTTCTTAACAATGTTGAAAAATATGTATTTTAATCAAGTGTTGGATATTCTAAAACTCAAAAAATTGATAATTTTAATTCATATATTGAATGATCAGTTGAATCTAAAATTTTTCTAGAATATAATACTTTTTCATATCCTGGAGATCACATTTCTATTACTGCTATAAATATAGGATCTTCTTGTTTTGGGAGTGTTTTAGGATTTAAGTTAGAAGATGTATAGGTAATAAAACCCTCTTTTCAAAGTTTAGATATCCCATCATATTTGGAACTAAAACCATTACCTAATAATCTCAAATATGCCTTTCAAATAGAGAATGATAATATTCCTATAATTATTTCTAAAGGATTGTCCATGGACCAAGAAAAAAATCTTTTAGGAGTCCTTAAAGAGAACAAGATACACTTGATCTATCATGGCTCAAATTATTCCTTCAGTATGTATGCATAGGATCTTGTTAGAGGATTTTTTTCAAACCTATTAGGAAGTTTAAAATGAGGTTAAATTTGAAAATTTTATAGGTAGATAATAATAAAGTGATCTCTTTAATGGTTTCTAGAAATATTTTTTCAATTTTAAATAGTTAATAGACAAGTCTTGTCTAAATAATGGCTAAAAAGAGTGCTTTTGTGATTTTGAAGAATAAATTTGGAATAATTTTCCCTATTAGACTTCCAAACAAAAGGATGGTGTGTATAAGATATAGGAAAATTAAACTTGTAACTAGGTAAGATAACTTCTCTATAAAATTACTTGAAAAAATTATTGAGATACATGAATGGCAGTCACACTACTATCTTTTTAATGAATTTTTAGGGTTCCTTCATATTCATATTTCACCTAAGGATCATGAAAAAAACCACATTCTCTAGTCCTTTTAGAACCTTTTCCTGTAGAATAATTCCCATTGGATTGTGTAATGCAATGGTAACCTTTCAAAGGTGTATGTTGATTTATTTTTTGAGTTGATATAGGAATGTATGTAAGTTTTATGGATGATTTAAACTTGTATTGATCATAACTTTAGAGTTTTTTGAATAGTATAATTATGGTATTTGTAACTTTTTTTGAGTAAAACCTTTTTATAAACTTTTAGAAATTTCATTTTATAAATGATATGGGAATTATTTTCGGAAATATAGTGTATTGGGACATAATCCAAGTTTATAAGTCCTTGGTTGAGGTTATTTTCTCACTGTCTTACACAAAAACAATGAAGGATATGTGATATTTTCTTAGACATGATGGTTTCTATAAGATATTTATAAAGTATTTCAATAATATATCCCTCCCTTTTTCCAAATTTCTATAAAATTAGTATCACTTTTTCATTGATGAAATTTTTAAAGAATAATTTAAGGATCTAAAATAGAAGTTTTTTTCACCACCAATTATCTAGACACCTATGTGATACATTCCTTTAAAATTTATGACTGATACGTCATATTTTTCAATAGGGGTTATTTTGAGTCAAAATGTGAAATGTTTATCTCATGTCATAGATTGTAAATAAAGGACTCCATATTCAACCCCATATAATTACACAAAAATTAATAATGAGTTTATATCAATTATATTGGATTTTGAAAAGAATATTAGCTACTTATATAGATCCAAAGTGATTTTTTTGTTGAACATTATATAATCAAATTTTTTATGATTATATATGATACAAAACCATGGTTGTTAAGATATATTTTATTATTGTCGAAATTTGATGTGGAAATTTAGGAAATTAAGGGTAGTGAGAACTTATTTTTTTTTTATTTTAGAAGACTACCCATTATTATTGGTAAATAACCCCATGTATATCCACCAATTATGATAATCTTCCACGATAAGGAACATTAATTTTTTGGAGTTTTAGACTATGGTTTTTGACCTTTTTAATTACTTGGTGGCCAATGAATTTCTCCATTGGTTTTATAGGCAACAATTTTACAAACATATGATTGAATTTAGATAGTTTATTTTCTATAAAAATTATTTATGTCACTTAAAAAGTTACCAAATCATTAGGAGATTATTTTTCGGATTTAGATATACAATCAATGTTAAAAATTTTACATGCTTTGAGTTGTGTTGGATACTTTAGGTTGTAAAGGATAGTAAGGAAAGTTCTTGATTCATTTTTATTTAAAACATATTTATGGATATTTTTTAATTATATAGATCTTGTAAAACCTCTAAATTTCAAGGAAATTTATACAAGAAAGATTAGATACCATAGTACCCCATTTTTTTATGTATGATATGTTTGGATTATAGATTTTATGAGCCCAATTACTAATTATTATTTTTATATTTAAATTTTATTTACTATGGATTATTTGTCTTAGTTGTTAGAGTACATTACCATTAGAATTGATGATTCTATTAGAGTTTCCTAATTTATAAGATACAATATGTTTTGTAGGTTTAGGATGCCTAGATTTTTTATCACTAATCAGGGAACCCAAGTTTTAATAAAACTTTAGAGTCTACTTTGTGGAAATATAGAGTTAATCATAAGGTTTTTACTCCTTATCACCCTAAACAAATTTGCAAGGATGAGGTTTAAAATTGATAGATCAAACACATTCTTGAGGAATTTGTTCGTCCTAATAGTAAGGATTAGATCATGAGTATATTTAATGATATATGAGCTTTTAGTACTTCTTATAGAACTTTATTTTGGATTTCACCTTATATACTAGTGTAAGAGAGAACTTTTAACTTTGCTATGGAGTCAGAACAAAAAAAATGTTGGTCAATACTAGTAACATGGATCTATTTAAAACTATGATTGAAAGGAAATTCTTATTTAAAGAGTTAAAATCAATCCAAAAAAATAAAAATTCTATGATTTTTAAGAAGAAAACCATGGATTTCCATGATGAATTTATACTTAGTAAAGAGGTAAAATAAGAAGATAAAGTGTTTCTATTTAATTCTATACTAATTAATTTTTTTATGAAAATTTTGTTCCAAATTTTCTGAACTTTTTATTATTACTAATAATTTTTACTTTTGGTGTTATGTAGATTAGATACCCAGAGAAAAATGCATTATTTATAGTCAATGTGACTAGATTGAATATATAGAGAGAAAATTTGAAAGATTCTCTAAGGGAAGAGGTTCTTCTTCACGTTATTGGGTACATATTAGGACAGGTTGTTTCCTTCTTTATTATTTTTCTTTTTTATCAATTTTAATTCTTATATTCCGATTATCTCATGAAACTTTTGAATAATGATAAAATTACATAAAATAAATGATGGGAAAAGAACATCCATTATTAGATTAGGTTTTTTATTCATTTTATTGGTATTTTTTTTTCATTGACACCTATGGAGCTTAAATAAAATGAAATTATAATTTTAGAACCTATATGACTAGTGAGAAACAAATTTGACACATGGGATTAACATAGAGGAATTATAAAATGAACTTAATTTTATATTAATTGTTTGGGAAATTTATGAAAATGACACTATATTTTTGAATCCCATTTCATGAAATATTATCCAAATCTTAAATCACTTGCTTATTAGGCCTCAAATATATTTTTAACCACTTATTTAAAATTCTATTACTTCTTAATAGAACCAAGTCATGCCTGAATAACCAAA
The DNA here is from genome assembly GCA_963277665.1 of Viscum album. Lineage (NCBI taxonomy): Eukaryota > Viridiplantae > Streptophyta > Magnoliopsida > Santalales > Viscaceae > Viscum > Viscum album. The sequence continues at coordinate 320,452,850 of OY728159.1, forward strand.
ATTTATGGTAAATTCTAGTCAAAACCTTAGAGCATTAAGGAACTTATCTTGAAAATTATTAGGGAATTATTTTGATTAAAATTACCTCTCTATAGTAAAATTCTATTTTGTCCTACATTTAAATATAACCCATGTTATCCCCTAGAATCCATAAATAACATTAATAATAATTCACGTTCCAAACCTATAACCCATAACTATTAATTTAGAAGTAAATGTGTGATCATAACTGGACTCAAGTGTGGGGGATATTTCTGTGAAAAACTAGAGAAAAAAATAAAATATTATAAATTTTTAAGGGAAAATATCCTTAAAATTAAATAAATGTAGGTCATAAAAATCACTAACTTTAAGATCTAAGTTAGTGGAGAATTTTTAAAAATATAAATAAAATATAAACATAACTCATAAATAGTATAGATAAACAATGTTTTTCATTTTTTAAGTACTAATTAAATAAACATTCCAAGAGATTATTCATGGAATTAAGAATTAAATCACTATAAGGTATAATGAGTAATGATACAATTATTTAATATAAATTTTAGATCATGAATTTTTTCTAATTATATCCACACCACCTAATTTTTCATTTGAAAATTTTAACATCAAAAACTACTAACCATTATCCACTAAAAAAACCTTATGATAAATAAAAGTAATTGAATCATTTTTTAGATATTTAGATACTTTGAAATCCTATGGTGACCCCTGTATGATTTTGGAATCATACAATATTTCTTAAATTCATACATGGTGTGAATAAATAAATATTTATATAAAGGATAATATAAATGATCATTGGAGGATAGAAAAGTGGAAATGAATTAAATTTATTTCATGGAGAAAATTTAATAAATAACATTTAGGAAGCATTATAAGCTTGAGTGTCTAAGCTATTAAAAAAGGGAACTCGCATTGTCTAGCATTTTGAATTTTTATTAGGTAATATTTTTGTTATTCAATTTTATAAGTTTCAAAGGTTTACGTATAGGGGGGTTGAAAATAAAATAAATTAATTATATATTGTTTATATTCGATTTATTTTATTCCCTCGTATTTATTAATTAATTGAGTTTTGGGGGGGTTTTGGAATTAAAGAAACATTTTATTATATTGTGTGAATATTTATTTAAATGTATAAAATTGTGAATTCAATTGATTTGTATAATTATTTAAATTAAATGAATGGATATCTATTGATAATTTTTTTTGGAGATTTTTGATAAAGAAGGCTGTTCCAAAAGTAAGGATGTTCAAAACATGACATCAAAAGGTAGGTTGTTTTGAAATCAGCAAGGAAATCTGGAAGCAAGAGGATAAATTTCAGAAGATATTTAAATAAACTGAAAATATACTGGGTTATATAAAACTTCCCAAGTACATATATAAAATTAACCAAGTTTATACATAAATCTCCTCAACTCAGATGTGTAAGAGTCCTTGAATTAAATTCCAGGATTTTATCACAAGAGGGAAAACCCTTACGTATGGTCTAGATAATACATAATAGTACATTTTATGATATGTAAAGATAATTTCCATTTCCACTAGAAGTGAAGAAATTAGAATAAATATCATACATAAAGGCAACAATAAAGATTTGAATATACATAAAGGTCACTAGTTAGGAAAATTTAAATCATAGTATATGATATCAATATATTGCATAAAATAATATTCCAATATATAAAATTAAATTCCAACTTATTATTCATATGTAATTATTATTTCCTTGTTAACTAGAAGTGAATCCTCATTATGATATATAAAGGTAACCTCATCCAATGCATAGTTGTTAATATATTATATGTTAGAGTCATTGTAGCCTAAGTTATATGAAAGATCCTAATATTTTTTATGGTATATGACACATAATACATAAGGGTTTCCCTAGTGAAAGTACTTATATATAAGAGTCTACAATTATTTACTAGGGAAAATTCTGACTAAACTTCTTGAGTGATTTTTTTATTTGTAATAAGAAGAAGAAAACATTGTGTTGTTAAAGATAAATTTACACCATGATGGGTTCGATGGATGAGCATGGATGGGAATAACTTATATAAGACCACATTGAGGAAATAGAATTCATGTTTAAATAGAAAAACCATTAATAATTAAATGAAATCCACTTCCATATTCACATTGTGGCATGTTTTTTATCTTAAATTTCATTCAAAGTACACATTTTTATAGAATATGATCTAATATTCTTTGATTGGAAGAAAAATTCATATATTTTTAACTGTGAAGAAGAAAATAAAATCAATAGGATTTTGAGGGGGGAGTAAAGATAATTTAATATTTGAAATAATTAAAATAATTCAATGTTATAAAAAATATAAAATATTGTGGACCACATGGAACTATCAATTAAACAAAGAAAAATGAATTTTCAAGATTAATGGAGGTTATTTGTAGTTATGGGAATTTAAAAATTTTGAGATACAATTCTGAGAGAAAATTATTGATAAAGAAACAATAAATTATGTTTTCATCCCAATTGGTCGCATTTAACTAAAATTTTACTGTATTTATCTTGTATAAACGTTCAGATCCACTTCTAAGTGTATATATTTTTCCACCTATTTGAATTCTTCAATAAATGTTCTTCTTAAACTAAAACTAGTTTTTTCATTATAGGAAATGACAAGTCATCTAATTTGATTTTAAATTATCTTATTTCAAATATTAGTGACTAAAGTTTCATTTATTTATTGAGTAATGAATAAATTTTTTCCATTTTATGGGAGTTATATAATTTTATTCATTTTTTATATTTATTAATAAAGGTTATTTTTAGGATCATAGATATTTGATTAGTTCGAGTCATCTAATGATTATTAAGTTGTAGGATCAATTTAATAGAAAGAATAAAATTCATATTGAAGTTTTAGTATTACTTAAAAATAGGGTTAAATGTGTTTCCTAAGGTCTTAGTTTGGGAATTAAAGAATTAAAGAAGGAGAAAATTATGTTGAAAATGAAGAATGTGGAATAAAAAAGTCAAAACTAGTTCATAACAACTATATTTTAACTGTTTATATATGTTTTTATCACTCTAATTTTTTTTTCACGATTATTTTACAATTTTTCATAAAAATTCCCATTCTTCAAAAAATATACAAAAAATATAAATTATAAGAAAAAAATTTATTAGATCTCAGTTTGAATGCTCTAAGATAATAAATATTGAGGACTTATATCACCACATTCCTAGGGGATAAATATTGAATTAATATTCATGATAAATATTTTTTTTAATGGACATATAAATTCTCAAACTTAGAATTCATCTATTATGTACAATCTTCAATTTATCTTTACACTAATCTCTTATGATAATCCTTTATGCTTCATAGAGTTTCCGTTTTTCAATGCTTAACTCCAACTCATGAAACATTTCTTCAAGTGTATCACTTTATTCCTTTATTTTCTAATTCATTATTGCAATGGACTCCTTTGAAACCATCTCATCCTTAATCAATTTTTTATTCCTTAAAATATGTTATGTAATTAAAATTCTTTTCACCTTTATCATCTAATAATTACACTACACTTATCATGGTTTGAATTGTCTCTAATTTGTTGTATGAACATTATCCAAATTTAAAACATGATGCAGTGACTTCTTTTGAACCATAATCGTGTAAACATTCAGGTCTTATATAATGTATATCTTTATATTTACATTCAAAATCTAATATAGAGTAAGATTCATATATATATAAGGAATCATTTTTTCATCTTAATTGGAATACTCAGTTTCATGGTTTCCATTTTCATATTCTTCTTCCTATATCTAGACATATGAAATTTTTCTTTATCAAAACTCATACCTAGATCATTAACTAATTAATATTATCCACTAGTAGAAGAAACCCAATTATATTATTTTAACATAGATTCTTTACCATATAAATCTTCTAATTTAATACGCATATACTTTGAGGTCTTGTAGTGAGTTATATTCCTTTGTACCATTTTATCCAAGGTCCCTTTTAGACATTCTTGACATATGCATCAATCTATAAATTTATTTGATCAATATCAAACATAATTCTATAATAACATATAAAAAACCAAATAATAATATATAATGAGTGATTATGATATGTATCTCTAAATATGAAATGAACTCCTTCTTAGTATTAAAAATATGACTTCCATAAAATAAATGGGATTTCACAATAGAATCCATATATTTTATAATATTCAAATCATAAAAAAGTGAATATGTTAGGTTTAATCCATAACAAAACCTACTGGCACTGATACCACTTGTTGTAACCTGAGTGACACCTTGATAGGGGAGGGTAAATTAGGGTGCTACCCAACTCATGTTTTTCTTTCACTTGATCATAACTTTATTAGTTCTCATTCTCATGTAATCCTGAAATGGTTTCTAACACATTGATCAATTATTTTCTCACAAAAAATCACCAAAATCTCCATCATGAATGTAGAAATGTAAAACAGATGAAACATAGAGGTTTTACCTGGTTTACCCACATTAGGATACTTATAAAGATAATGCACTCAATATTGTTATGGTGTACCAAAAAACTATAAATTTACTATTTCTTTGGATAAAAGATTTAAATTAAGTAAAACCTCACTAAAGATCATTGCCTATATAATTTAGGGAAATTCACCCCTTGCCAAGGTTCACTACTAATAAAATGGTTTGGGGAATAAATCACTATCTCCAAAAGTTAACTCTTTCCCCCAACTTTTAACACTACTCTATAATATATCATTTTATATAATTTTAGGTCTCTTCATAGTTTATGGATGTAAAGGTAACTCTATATTAAGTATGTATACAATATGAAAAGTGAATCATAATCCCCGGAGTGATGCTCTAGTGTATACCACATGCTACTCCAAACTCAATGGAAATATATTAACAAATGTAAAAATAATTTAATATTTGAACTTCGAACTAACATCAAACAATAGAAAAACTCCATATGAAGATAATTATAGATTATAAATCTTTTTGTGTTATATATTCTTCAACAATTAGATGTGATAAATAAAAATTCATAAATTCTATTCATTTTCTTCTCTTATTTTATACTCATCATTTATCCTCATCAAAATAAATGTTTAATATAATTTTATTCAACAACCACTCAATCTATAAAATTTATATATTAAATAAAGATGATGTTTTTAACCACCTTCTTTATTCTTAATTATTCCTTCTTATAACTATCTCTTTTTTCTCTATTTTATCTGTTATTTCTTCTATTAATAATTTTATTCTTTTAATGTTCCAAACTTATCCCTCTATTTACACGTTATGGAATTTTAATTTCAAATTAAAATTTAATAAATTAACTATCATTAAATTCCTCTTATTTAAATTCATCTATTGAACCTTTTCTAGTTAAATATTCACCATAGAACTCTATATGTATAGTTAATAGTCATCCTGAATACTAAAAAAACTTTTTGAGAATTCTAAGTCTCAAATGTATTATAATTCACTATATTTCAAAAATAATAGAATGGAAACTTTTATCAGGGTGAAAAATGGTCAGTTTCTTTATCAGTTTTCTCTAATTTCTATATGCATTTCAGTGTGATAGGGTTATTTATAATTTTTTGTTTCCAAATAGCCTAAAGATTAAATTTTAGGACCCTACTTATTTATTTAGGTTTTAGCCATTATATCAGGACTATACCTCGCATAAATTTGGGAAACAATAGAATAATATGATACAATTCTAAGAGAACATTTTTATTCTAACATAGTCATTCATTATATAAAAAATTTAATTAACTCTTCCATATATTTAATGTCCCTTATATATCCATTAGAAATCAAGAGTCGACTGTAAGTATGAGTAGAATATTCTTAAATATTGGATATTGAATTCTATATATTCTTTAGAAAACATTTTATATTAATAGAAATTTATTACTAACTCTCCTTTATACACAAGTTTCCCATATATATTCATCATAAATTCAGATTCAACTTTATGTATAAGGTGATAAATCTAATGTATTGGGTATTAGCCTTTATTCATACTTTGTAAAGTCTTATATATTCCGTGAAACATCTAATGGACCCTCACATATTCTCTGTAAAAAACAAATCAACCATTATAAATGATTCAAAAAGTTTATTTTCTCATTGGTACATAGTAAAAACCTTAGTATTATTATTACATAAACTATAGAAAAGGATATTTAGTCATTTATAAAACCCATATTTCTCCAAAATTAATTCCATCCTTCTAAAAACATCTCTAAACCTACCCGCACCTTTCAAAAATCTTGAATATTCTTAAATAACCTCATTTATAACATCTAATATCTAGATATACCATCACACTCCAAAACATGATCTACTATGTATAAAAATATCCAACCAAAGAATTCATCATCATAACCATGTTTTAAAATACCCCTGATTGTAAAAATTTATTCTCACAACCTCTTGTTAACACACAAACTACACATCCATCCATCATTACCAACCTTTCATTATTTTCTATAAAACCAAAAAAAAATTCCTAGTAAAAAATATTTATTAATAACCACCATACTTTATGATACCGAATATTTTAAACTATTACTTCTCATAACCTATAAAAAAACATATCGTATAAAAATATCCATTATTATCAACCTTCAATTATTTTCAACAAATCTAATACAAAAAAACCTAGTTGATTTTTTTATTTTAATTAATATTTTCAATGATATAAAAGTTATACATGGAAAATATAAATAAGTTTTGATGACTATGTAAATTTTTCTATTATTTTTAATTTGAATTAAGGGAAGTTTATTTTATAAGACACAAATTGCGAATTTTAAAAATAATGTATCCATGGTGTTTGTGAAAATGAAAAGTTGGTTTTATAATGAAATAAATTAAAAAATTTCATTGAATTATGTGTTTTAAGTTATAAATATTTTTTCAAAATGTGTTTATATTATACTTACTTGGATAATGAGGTATTTATCTTATTCAAAAGTAATTATTAAATGGATTATCATCACTTGTAAACTTTTCCACTTCTTATTATGAATCATACTTATGTGAACTTTCTTTATTGATGGATATTGGGAAATTGAAAAGATTATATTTTATAAGAATTATTTATTGAATTTAGTTTTGAATTACCTAAATCTTAATTACTATGAAAAAAATTTGTAGTAATACCTTGGTTACTTACTTGGATTTGTTGGATAAGTACTTATTCAAGGTTATAATGAAACTCTACTTATTCTATGCCTTTCAAGTTTTGATAAAACTCTGAGTAGGTTAGACTAGTTATGGTGCAATATGGAATGTTCCATTATAGACTCATTTCTAGTGTAGTGTACCACTTTGGTAGCCGTTATTCACACTAATATAAGATAAACCTCTAGTTACTATCCTATTCATAGTTGGATATGGTTATAGACATGGATATGATATATATATATATATATATATTAATATCAATATATAATTTTATTAGATTTGTATGAGAATCTTAGGTTCCCCTACCTTAGTTTCATAGGTAGTCACAAACGATACTTGGCATGATAACTATTATAAAACAATTTTCAATTATGTTTTTAGTTATGAACTTGTATACTTTTGTTTCAATTGTATATTTTTTTCAATTATTAAAGTTAGAAATCCAATATTATATACTACATTATTTTTATAAAATATAAAAATGTTATTTTCATAATTAAAGTTGAAACTAGCATGGAATGGTTTATTTATAAAGGTTATACATAGATCATGTGGTGTAATCCTGATAGTAATTATCACCCACATCTTATATACACACTTCTTATATATGTATAATTATTCTCCTTTGATGTATCTAGATTAAAGTCTCTACTTGAGATTTCGGATGTTTGTTAGCCTTGTTTGGGTATTGGGAAGGAAAAAAGTTGAGGAAGCTCTCTTTTCATAAGGAAGAGGTTAAGTTAAATTTACATTTCTTCGATATTTTATTCTTTATATCAACATGTATTCATCCTTATTGGATCCATGCACCTTACTTATCCATTCATTTTGTTTTATTTTGGAATTTTACATATTGATCTTTGTGTACAATTTTTTTAATTATGTTTGGATTTAATGTCTTTATATTCATCACAATTTAATTAAATTTACATGTAATTATTCCATGTTTGGTTTTTTATTATTTCAAAACATTTTAGATTACATGCATGACATCTACAATGTATAGAATGACCATGCCAAGGTCGGCCTTGGAATTCGTTTTTTCATTTTCTATTATATCAATAGAAATCATTCGTAATAGAATTGAATTGATTATATAACACTTATTTTCATCATATGGAAATAGATAACATGTATTGGGTCTTGTGACAGGCTTCCTTGGCTACTAGAATAGGGTAGCCCGCGTTGGTACACTATAAAATGGTATTAGAACCCATTTTTATATAATATTATTTTAGAATTAATGGTGGATAATAGATGGGATTTTCTGAACTCCAGAGGTATATTATGACTAAGTTTCATGATAACACTTATCATGACAAGCCATTATTTTTCATAGGATTTCTATAATTTTTATTTTTTGTTTTGAGGTTTATTTATTAATCTTTTTTGGGATTTTATACTTGAAAATGGAAAAAATTATGGAATTTTAGGGGTGAATGGTTAGTGTTCATAGGCCAAAAATCATGAACAAACTATAAAACCATTTATAAAAGAGTCCATTGAGTTTTACACAATTGGTTCATGGTTTTAGAAACTTTGAAACTATAAAAGAATGTTTTTTATGTTTATATTGTCCTAGATATTAAATCTTTAATAGGGGTTAATTATAGTTTAAAAAACTTAACAATTTTTTCAACTCAATATAATAAATATTTTGTAAGTAACAAATTATGAATTAATCATAGTAATAAAAAAAAGTGAAATGGATATTAAATCAATTTTCAGTTATGAACATAAATAAGATATAAAATGGAGATATAATAAGAATAATATAGAATGAAAAAAATAAATGGTGTTCATGTATTCCATTCGATAAACTCCTTTAAAATATATTATAAAATATTATCTAGTTATAATACAATGAACAATTTTCTTTTAATCAAAAGAGGTAGAAGTAATAGTAAACAAATCCAAGACATATAGGTTCTAATAACTTGGAACTTCATCAATTAAAATGATCAGAAGATTTAACACCTATACTATACTTCATTGATTGATGTTATTAGTATAAATCTCTATCCTTAATCTCCTATTTGATCAATATGATAGTTAGAAATACTTGAACCTGAACGTTATTGAACTAAATGTTTTTAAGAAGCTCAATTATTATCCCTGAAATATCATTGATCACATAGGAATATTAAAAATAAATAAAAAATTTAAATACTTAGATATTTTATGATAAAAAACCTCATATACAAAATATACAAAAACAAAACTGAAAAATTATTATAAAAAAATCTATAAAATTATTGAGACAGTGTAACACTCAAATATAATAAATATATCATGTCAACTAATTATCATATTTTTATATTTCATTCCTTGAATTCTTGGTCTCAATTTATAAGAGTTTCCATAAGAAACTACCAATGGTAAACTCTAAGATAATTTCTTCTTGTAACAAACACAAAAGATTAAACTCTATCTTCTATTTGATGTAGTTCTAGTGACTTCACAAAGATCCAAAAATTAAATATATCATAATCAACTCACAAGAAATTCTGAATTAGAAATTATATTTGAAAAATTGAACATAAACAATAAATTAAAGTAAAATCAAATTTAAAATTCAGTGTATTATGATTTTCAAAACCAAGGATATGGAAGAAGTCATTTGACTCAATAATATTCCCCTTTTTGAAGATCAAAAGACAAAAATAAAAAATCTATGTTCAGCTAAAATGTATAATAATAAACTCTTTGAAACTTTAAAAAAATCATTCTAAGAATTATTTTGGAAACTAACCCCATCAACCGTATAAAATAAACAAGAGTTAGTATAAACATTCGTATCCATTAGTAAAATAAACCTTAAAATACTCCCATTTCCCACTATTATTTTCCAAAAGAAGAAAATATCAAAAGAATAAAACAATAATTAAGTGAAAATGAGATACAATATTTAAAATGATAATTCTATTTATCATTATACATTAAAATATACACGAAAAATTCTAATTTTTTTTAAGTTGGATAAGGTTACCATTTCTTTATTATTTTTCAATCTATCTTCCTTGTCACTAATATTTATTTTCCATCCTTCTGATAATTTCAAAACATCATTTAATTATTTCCACTAAGAATCATTTCTGCATTGAATATTAATAATATCAATATCTTTATCCTTAATTCATTTCTCCTTTCTACTTATGTTTCAAAACTATTACTCATATTAATCTGTAATGTTGTGCATATTTGTTTTCATCTCAAATTTTTTATCCAAGATATTTTTTGTGATCTTCAAATTTAAAAGTAAAAACTTCAATATTTCAAAATACCTACATTTTAATTAATTTCTAGAATAATGGACACAACTTAAGAAACTATTTTAATTTTTTCTGTAAGAAAATATATTTTTTCTTCAATTAATTATAACCATGAACTCACTTCTAGTTCAAATCATACCTCAGACATTTATTTTGACTCGATTACCACATTTGTATCTTCTTATTTATCTTTAGGATGATCCTTTCCTTCAAATATTTTATTTAAAACATCAACCATATTATATTACTAAATATTTTATTCTGCTTATTTTTTAATATCATTTTGGTTCTAGTTTTCCAAAAACTTTTATTTTTTATGATCCTGATAATTTAAATAAATTTATCTTAGTATATTTTTCCAATGTATATTTTTTATTTTCCTCACATCATCAGAATTAGAAATTTTATTCTGAGTCACATAATATAATTAACTATTATACTCATATGCATCTAAAATTAAATAACTCTCTACAAATGGTAAAACAAATACTTCAAATGGTTTTAACTAGCTTATTATGTAGAGTCTATAGAATTACTTTCTATTATACTTTTTTGTAAAGGCAATTGAATGAGAGATATAGAGTAATTTTGAATATTAAACACCCTTATTTTCCTCTTACACTTACCAAAATGAGATTCTAAAAAACATAATTTATTATTTAGTGTCTTATAAACTTCTTCATTAGGATCCATTATTATTATCAAAGGAAGAATATTTCTAAATATTTTCCTCATTAATGAAAACTTTTTATTTTTATTATCTTCCTTCTAATTAACTTATTATTCAATAGGGTCCTTATATTCTATTTTTTCAAATTAAAATTGTAATTACATGAATTTTTGTCTTTAAATTTTCTCTTAGATATATCTTTATTCCTTTGTAATTCCTCTTCATGTTTCTCATCCATCTTCTTAGATTTCTCATTAACCGTTTTTTGATGATTTTGAATTCTTCATTTTAGGAAATTAAACATATGGAAGTTATTAAATTTACATATTTTTCAATATATTGGTAGAATTGTGCTTACTCTTCTATTATTTTTAACTATAATAAGTTTAACATCTATTAATCTTAAAAAAACAAATCTCTTTAGTAATTTAAATAAGATTCATCCTAGTGATGGTTTAATCATTTACCAAAACTCAATTCATGCTTTATAGAGTTCTAAAATATTTCACTATGACTTTCCCCAAGGTCTTCAATAGAATGAAATTTAAAATCCTTGAGTATGGTAGAATTTCAAACATAACTATGCCTATAAAAACATATATAATATTATAATATATTAACTAAATAATATTAAAATCCATTATACTACAAAGTAAATAAAAAAAGATGTATGGAATCCTGATCGTTTCATAGCCATTAATATTTTGTAAAAAACCGTTGAATAAACTAAAAAACTGTAGATTTCAATTTGTGATGTTCAATCATGTGAAATTTAAATTTCACTAAAAAAAGATCATCATATATACTTATCTAAAAAATTCTTTAGAAACTTCTAAAAGTTTATATGATATAAAAAATATTGTGATTCTAATGGTATCTTGATCAATACCACAAACTTTCTCATAGTGTTAATAAATTTATGATCATGAATTTTAAACTTGACCTTCTTCTCACTATTCTACTCATCAAGAATAGTATACATATAAAAATTATAGGTAATACCTAAATAGAATATAAAAAATTTCTTAATTAATAACAGAATAAATTCCCATCCATGAAACTAAATTAGCTTATCTAGAAAAGATTTATGTTTACAATACCAATCAATATCTATCAATATTATATTCATAATATCTATGGTTACAATATCACAAAAATTATACATAATTATTAAGAAATTATGAATACTAATTCAAAATTTATAATTCAAATGAAAAACATTCCATAATTAATGATGATAAGTTAATCAAGGTCCAGAAGCCTATATATAGTGGTATACCTCATCTATTGATCTCAAAGCCATTAAAATATTGGACTTAATTCTATCCAAACATGGGTAAAATTCCATCAAACAAATTCATTTTTAATTTACTAAAAAAATAAATTTGGATACATCAAACATTAAAAAAGAAATAATAAAAATAATACACCAAAAGAGGTTATTGGATCTTAGTGATTCTGTAAGATAATTATTAGAAAACTACTCCCTATAATGTTACTTCTAATATACATGGTTTCTCTTCTTCCATGGAATATGGTTCCTAAAAAAATAATTGGAAATTTTCCTAATATTCCATAAAAAAATTCAGAAAAATTATGAACTTATCCTATAATGTTGGAACAAACAACTCCCAGTCTCTCAAGGAATTAAAAAAAATACAATGTTAATATTTTATATAAATATGGGAAAATATAATATGATTGGTCTTAAAAAAAATAATATGAAATAAAAAATCATATATAAGGGTTTAAAATTCAAACATAATGATTTGAAATTCATAATTAATGGTTCCAAGTACAATTTTTTCAACTGCTGGTACTCAAATTCTATCTCTAAAATATAAATTAACAATTTGGAACACAAACGTGCTTGTGGAAATAAATAATATAAAATAAAATCATTAGTTCCATAGTGATCCCAACACTCAAATGTTTAACAAATATATGTTATTTCAAAATATATATTATATTGGTTTTGAATGATTGAACTCTATTCAAAGAAAGAGAAAATTACAATGACCTCCTCTTCGACACTTTGTAAAAAAAGGTGCATCCTTTAGTTAAAAAATAATTTAAATTAAAGTGTGACATTTTTTAATATATAAAAAAAACTCTGTAAGATTTCCATGATGGTTTAAACTTTCTAATAATATTTTCAAAACTTTTTAATTGATAATTAAATTTTCAAATCAACTTATTTAAACTCTCAACCCCAGAATTAAGTTTAAAAACCTCATTCTAATTATCAGAAAAAAAATTAATCTTAAAATTTCACTCATTATTAATCTTATAAATCTCACTCTTAACTTTAGAAAAATAATATTTAGCCTTAGTATATTTCCTATAATGTTTTTGATAAGTATATTTAACTTATATTATATAAAACTATTTTCTTTATATGATATGGAAATATCCTCATCATAATTTTAAGAATAAGGATATATAAAATCCAAATACATATTCATCAGGGAATCAGAAGTCACATTATCCACAAAACACCTTTCATTCTAAGTGATTTTATTATAAAAATATTTTATCTTCCAACTATCAATTCTTTATAAATAACTACCAGAAGTTGGTTCTTTACAAACACTCTAAGTGTTTATCACATTTAAAATTTTATTTCCTTTTTATATAATATTATATTCTCCTTATATTTATTCATTATTCTTTTAAATTAAAGTTTAATATTCCCTATATTATTTCATTCATAACACATAACATCAAATTTTCCTCTATTATTCCAAACATTACATGCATGTATTTCTTATCATTTTGATTATTATAATCCAAAAAATTCTTGTTTTAAAACATCCACATATCAAACTATTAAAAATCACATTCTATAAGTTATTTATCACTACCATCTAAACAACACTTATAATGTTTCTTTTAATTACATGAATTTGAGTTAATATACCCATAGGTGTCATAAGGAAATGAAACTATACCATTATTACATTTTTCTTTCTCAACATATCGTATTATTATAGTCTTATATTGCATCAAAGTTCTAATTAAATAATTAATAATTAACTTATTAAAATGTTTTTTATAATCAATCATTGTTCTTTTATGCTATCATTCCTTTATAAGTATATAAATTATTTTCTCAAAAATATAATCAAATGTAATCTCCCTCTCACTAAGACATTCTAAGCTATCAAAAATAGTCATAAATATTTGATGCACCAACAAAAATTACTCTCCAGGTAGAAAATAAAATATTTATAATTTCTATCTATATATATCCCCTTTTCACTAGTACATTATAAGTTCTATAATATTCATCATCTGAAGACTATTGATCAGTGTCCCGATCAGAGTCTCCATATCACTATAGGTATGCTGCTTCATACTGTAGAGGCTTTTGACTAGTGAAAAGTGTGTATGGTGGAATAATAGTGATACTATATCATTAGTATCTGAGGATAACACAATATAAATAATACATGATCAAATGAACTATCCAAAATAACATCATAAATTATTTAAGAAAGGTTCCAAAAATAACTACAATATCATAACACTATAATAGTGGAGTATTCCATGCATTTCACAATGAATCCCACAAGGGTGGATGATATACATTGGATAGAAAAAGAAAAAAACTAAATCTAAAACTCATTTCAAAGTTGTCTTGAGTCCGTCTCAGTACCATAATCCATACTAAATCCTTAAAATACAAATAAATTATCTTGCAATGGGTCCTTGACAAAAACCTACACCAATGAAAAAAAGTTATATATACTTAGGAACCAAAGTTCCAGGACTACCTAAGTAGGGTCTGAGTACAACTTAGTAGGCCACCACCAATGGTTTCCACCAAATATAATAATTATAAAATAAATGTTCATTAATAAGTGTTACAAATATTTTTCATTTTGTTAAACAAATAAAATAAAATTAGTGAATAACAACTAATGTCCATGATTCATGATAACACTTGAGATTAGACTATAACAACACCCATACTTGGGTCCATGAACTTGATTTACCATACATACTTTGACCAGTTTCTGGGTTTCTTTGATCATGTCATCATGATTGTGCCAAAAATAGTGTCACAACCACCATTAAAAGTGTTTTCAATATAAGTTTCATGACTAAACTGGTGTTTTATTTATTTATCATGACCACCCCATGGGGTGTTCTACAAACAAGTATCACATCCACCAGAATGTTTTATTTTTTTCTCAAGACTTCCTATGAGGGAATTTTTATTTAGTAACTCATCACCACCTCAATGATGTTTTCATTATATAACTCATGACTTCCTATAAGGGAATTTTCATTTGTTAACTCAACATCACCGCATAGGGAATTTTATTAATTTATTATCACTACCACCTCGATGATTATTTTCAATGAAAAATTATCCTGACCACCTCAATGTTATTTTTCCATGTAAAAAGTATCATAACCACGTCAATAGTAATTTTGCATGTAAAACATATCACACCCATAATGGTATTCATGTTCCATTTAATTCCAATTTACAATTCTGAAATTATCTTTCCATTTCATAGTAATACAAATAATTTTATAATTTGACACATACCAAATCATTAGGACCAACTCAAGGGTAACATCATAATATAGGGATCCCTCTTAGAATCTCCCTTCATTTCATAAGGATCTAATAATATTTAAATTCTATTTATAACATTTATGAATGTGAAATCCCATTTTACAATCAATTTTTTAAATCACAATTCCATTTTTAATCATTTTAAACATAGTCATTCAATGATATAAATCTAAAATGAGGTTAAGTATTCAACTAGAGTCATCCCTTTAATATTATCCAATTAGAAATTATAAAACATAGGTTACCATTATGTTATCCAATTCCATGTTTAATTACATCACTAAGTAATTTAACTAGAAATAACTTTTTTCTAAGGTTCAAGACACATCAAAGTGTGTGTTTAACTAAGGAAAATGAAAATTAAAAACATAAATTAAATTAGGTTGATAAATGGAAAGGTTTTTATGAATAAAAAATGAATCAAGTGGAAAACATTGGTGATATTATGGGTTAAATTTAGGTACCAACTACCTTATACTTAGTGAAGTTTACTCCCCCAATATCAGTTTCCATTTTTACATAAAATGGGAAAAACAGAGAAACCAAACAAAAACCATAAAATATGAAATATTAAAACAAAAAGGTTGTAGATAACTGGAAACTGAAATAAAATAAATATAAGGAGAAATAGGAAACGTTGATTCAATTTAAACTCTTTATTTAACCTAATAAAGTTAGAAATAAACCATAGAATATGAAGATACAACATGTCCTTCATATGATAAAGAATTTGTGTGGGAGGTTTCTAACGGTCGAATGAGGGATAAAATACCAATAGGGAACAAAAAGGGGTGGCCTCATGTAAAATTAAGAGTCTAAACCTAATTAAAAATAATATATAATGCCATAAACTAGCTAGTGGAACCCCTATATGGTCGGTGTTGGGATCACTGGTAGGTTGTTGTGGCCAATGGCCATACATGGAAACTAGATTTAAACCATCAAGATGATGGATCTATACCAACTAGTTAGTGCCTCTTTACTTACTAATTTATAGTAAAATAGTATGACCTCTTACTACATTCCCTTAGTCCCCCTTTCAAATCCAAGGCCTTGGGATCTCGAATACCCCCAATGCATCTCAAATTTTCAAAAAAACCACTAAAAGAGGATTATATATGAGGTTTAAAAAAATTAGAAATAGATACACATCACTAAAATCTAGAGTCTTATAACATACTCAGAATATGGTAGCTCATCCTCAATCTCTATTCATAATAATTACTAAGCCACCTCAATTAATGGCCCCACTTTTTGAGCAAGATTCCCAACCACATAATATGATGATGTCCCAAATCCAGTGACATCGAAATGAATAAGGCATTTTCCAACTTTGAGTAGTATCCATTCATTATTGATTTAAACAAAACATACTAAAAATTCTCATGCATGATACTTATTATATACAATAGTGATTCACTAACCTCTCACTAGTAATAGTCAGTTACAAATGACACCAACCAACTTTATTGTCACCTAAAACCACACATTAAATCAGAGTATCACCCCCAATAATACTTATAACAAAATTACTCACAAAAATTACCATCTTAACCCCTCTTCACATTTTCATGGTCCTGTGGACTCTATTATCATATATCCCACTTCTTGAAAACCTCACCCAGTCATATTGCCTGATCGTCACCCATATATAGTGGTTATAAATCACCAATCATATGAATTTCACCTAAAATAAAAAACATATACACATAATTTGGTACCTACCATTACTTCCTAGCATATATAACTGTACTTAAGTGGATTTATAATACTTCACTTACCTCTGAGTTATGTTCATCATCATGTCACTTCCATCATTGTTTGGAACTACATGAAATGAGCATCATGTAATTAGTCTATCAAATATGTTCACCCCACCATAAGACTTTCTCATCAAGAACTAATTATATGTGAGGAAATTGGTCAAGTTTTAGGAACTATCCAAGAATAGGGCTTGAACTCATTGGCTTTTCCCCCAAAATCCCTCTCCATAATCAAACCACATTCACTTCATCTAAAACAACCTTTACGATATGGTTTATAATCCAACACATTAAATTATATGTAAGACAATAGGTCGAACCTATTCCATCCAACCTATCTCAAAGTGTTTTTCTTCCACCAGCAACATGCAATTAAAACACTATATCACAATTACTCAAATCCTAAAGGAAATACCATAATCATCCAAACACCCACATTGATGTTCATACCCAATATATAGTGTGATTTTTAGGACTACATCACACATGTATCAAAACTATAATCATGCCGTACGTGAATACTGATGCACTGGAATTCCAACCCATGCTTTGATAACCAAATTAATTCCAATCCTAATGTTATCACTCAAATCCATTTAGTATCACATAAAAAATTTACCTCTAGCATCCCTGAGGAAATATGTAAATATTATACCCACCCACTCACTGGAATCATAATCCAAAAATCACCAATAATTGTTGTATTATGGTCCCATAATATCCATATGAGGTTCATAAGAACAAAACATATAAGACACTCCAAACCATAGAAGTTTCCTCACATTCTAATAACTCAATCAAAAATCTGGTATATATGACTCATATCTTGTCTATCACAAAAAACGGCTAGATGTGATCATATTTCTCATATCCCTACATGAAAAAAACAATTTTAGTATATACCTTTCTTACTAGGACATCATCATTGTAATATACCTTGATTTCCTTTCATAATAGTGTTCAAAAACATCATAAAAAATAGTGTACACCCCACCACAGGACTTCACTGAAACTACTCGACAATCAAAACCTAAACAACTTTTTTCATTGAAATGTGCATGTCACTCCTCTCGAGCCATGATCATATTCTAAAACACTGACACTCATAGCTAGGAAAATATCATTCAACCATGTTTTCACACATTAGTACACATATCAATATGATTTATTAATACAAGGACATGTAAAATTCCATTCACGATCCTCAATCATCTTATTCATATGAAATTAAAAACTTTTATATGTAACCTAACTCCTAGGGGGACCTACAATTTGAATCCTACTATGAACTCATGACTCTCTAACAAGAAGTAATGAATTTAGGCTTATTATAAAACCACAAAAACTACATCACTCGGATTATCAACTTTTAAACCAATAGTCCCCTCACATAGGAAGTTTATATCACCTCATTATCATAAAAAATAAGTGTCTTACACTCCCCTATGACCAAACATAGAGCATGAATCATGATCCCTTAATCCATATCTCATTGATACTATGCTCACGCACCTAAACCACTTATCAGGATCTTATAGAAAAATAATTCCATCAAGACAAGATAAACCTCAATGAATTCCTTTTAACATTAATTGTTCTACTATTATTGTGGTTCATCCCATGATTGATCTCTAAATTCCATCATTCTGGAATCAAAATTTTCTACTAATGCTCTCACTACACATTAAAATTCACTTCTGATCAATAGGGTTAGATACTCTTCTGGCCTTTTCCTTCAAATTCCAAAATCGATACCTGAAACACTTGCACTCAAGGTGATTTTCATCACCAAGAAAATGGAAACCCACATGTATTTTCTAATCCCTTTTATGGTTTTCACTTGTGCAGGGAAACTCATGGTTGATATGACCACACCCACAAGGCATGCCTATCTAATGCTAACATCCTCAAATTTTTTTTACATTTATAATCCACACACCCCAAGGAACTTACCATTCTTAAAAATTAAACCCAATCATTTACCTATGATTCTCACCTCTAAGGTAATTACAAAACCGGGTTAATTTCTATCATAGGTTATCTTTGCATGTCTTAAGTAACTGACTAACTAAACTTGAGTCACATATAAGAGTCACTAGGTTCTCTCATTTAACCCACGCATACTATCTTTCATAGTTCTTAACTCATGGGAAACCTTTTAATTACCATTTCTTACTCAAATGAAATACAATGTGCCTAAATTCCCATTGCCTAGGTTTTTAGGACCATTCATAATTACATCACCTTCCATAACTTCATCCTATAAGGGATCTAAAAATCATGATATATTATGGTTCTTAGGGTCTTATAATAAAATGAGGTTATGTGGGACACAACACTATATACCATATACACCCCACATATAGATATTTTCATAATCCATGCTCTCTACCCATCCCCATCTACCTTTCCAGGGTCAAGTTATATCTCTGGATGTAAGGTGCATATTAAAACAAACTATAACAAGAAATTTTTTCAAGATAATATTTAAAAGGATGTTGTAACAAGCCCAATCCCCATTATACATTCATCTCATATTATAGTAATCACATAACTAAATAACTCTCAATATCTCCACTACTCAAACCTAGCGTCAATCCAAGCACACAAGGGTTCTACTTCATCTTGTTTATTTTAAGTTTTCATCATTTCACATTTTAAATTAATTAAAATCACAAAAATTTAAGTGTAATTAAAATAGGCACTCCTTCGAGTACCATTTAATCTCAAAATACACTTATCATTATTTCCTATAAGATTAAAATTTTATGTCTTTGATTTTATTACATTTATTTTTTTCTTTCTAAGATTTATATTTTTAATCTTTCCAAGATTTAAAAAATTTCCAAGTTCCCAAGTCTTGATTAAACAGGGTGTCGTTCAGAATCTATAAAGAGAAATACCTTATAGGTTGTTTACTGTAACTCGATTTAACAAATCACATAATTTTATAATTAAACTCTTACCAATATAGTTATCAAGGAGCCTCCTAAGGAGTTGGTCAATTAAGATTCCACCATAGAATTATATTAGAAAACACCATATAAATTACTAATAAAAATTAAATAACCAACCCCATTATTTATCATTTTGACTTCTAATATTTTGGAAAATATAGTCCACAGGCTAACATAAATCATAAGCATATATAATATTAGGAAACATATAGATGAAATATAAATACTATGTTCCTCGAATGATTCATGAATGCACACAACCAATTATTATACCATCCAAGACTAAAAATACCATAAATAATAACATCATATATAAAATTCATCACTCTATATGAAATATCATAACTGTAATAATGAAATCCATGAACAATGAGTCCCATATGTAAAAAATTTTATTTTCCCCCTTGTGTGGGTTGGTCAATCCTTGGAACAAGATTATTACCAAGTGCATAACCATCATATACTCTTTTTTATCATGTAAAATCTATAATAAAAATGAAAATACACCTATGATACAACTTTGTAACATCCCACATCCATAAAACATTGATCAGTTTCTCAGTCAAACTATCCACATCACCTCATGTGTACCTCTTTGTATGCTAGAGACTACCAACTAGTAGTAATAGTGTAATGTGGAATATTGGGGAATCTATACCCTTAGTATCTAAGTACAACCCAATGAAAATAATATTAAATAAATTAATACATTCAAAACAACTTTTTATAAAAAATAAGGAAAGTCCCAAAAATATCTACAAATTCAAATGTTTATAATAGTGGAGTATTCTATACATTTCATAATGGGTCACTCAAGGACAGATCATATAAATTAGATAACAAATGAAATAAAAATAAAATTGAATGTACAAATCATCCCAAACTAGACCAGATTCTAACCTAGTACCATCACCCACAATCTATTCTAGAATTATACACAAATCCTCATAAAACGAGCCCTTTCCCTAAACTTATACCTATGGGACAAAATTAATTTCTTAGGAAATAATGTGATATGACTGCCTAAGTAGGGTGTGAGTAAAACTCAGTATGTGACCATTAAAAACATCCCCAAAATATTACCAGTATAACATAAAAGAGAATGCATAAGTGTTTTTAATTAATTTCTTTTAATAATTTAAAGTAAATTAAATAAAATTAGAAAATAACCACTAATTCTTAGGCTTCATAGTGACACTTGAGATCAGAAAATACCATCATCAATCCATAAGACCATGAACCCAATTGACTATACCTATCTAATCCAGTGTTGGGGTTTTTATGAGCATTCCACATTTACCATTCCAACTATAGTATCACATCCATCTTTATGGATGTTTTACATATAATTTTCATGACCACCCAGTTGTTTTTTTAAGTATCATGACCACCTTAGAGGGTGTTCTCCATACATGAATCACCACCAAATGGGGGTTTTATTTTACTATATCAAGACTACCTATGAGTGTGTTTTCATTTAGTAACTCAATAACACCTCAAGGTAATTTTATTTGTATAACTCAAGACCTACTATAAGGGAATTTTAATTTGATAACGAAAAACCACCTCATAAGGAATTTTCTTTATTTAATTTCACATATTCCTTGGTGGGTGTTTTCCATATAAAATTATCATGAAGGCCTAGATTGGTTTTTCACATTTAATTCTAATTTATAATTTAGGAATTATCATTTCATTTCATAGTACCATTCCATTCATAACTCATAATATTATAATTTTACACATAATAATTATTTGGGCTCTAATCAAGGTTTTCATCCTAATCTAGGGATTACTTATAGAATCACCCTTTATTTTATAAGGAGTTATCAATATTTCCATTCCATTTACAAAATCAATGAATGTGAAATCCCATTTCATAATCATTGATTTAAATCACAAATCCCTTTTTTACTTTTTTAAACATATTTATTCATTTAATGAAATCAATATAAAATGAGGATAATCTTTCAACTAGATATATTCCTTTAAAATTATCAATTTCAAATTTATAAAACATATTTTACCATTTAATTATCTAATTCCAATATTAATTTGGTCATCAAGGCTTTACACTATGAACCACCTTATTCTAATGGTCATGACAAGTAAAATGGGGTGTTTAACTAAAGAAAAACAAATAATTAAAACATTAAATTAAATTAGGTCAATAAATGATAAGGTAGGTTTCATATTATAATGGATAAATTGAATAAGTTATTGTGATATTATGGGTTATATTTAGGGGCAACATATTTTAGAATTAGAGAAATATTCTTGCCCAAATATCAGTTTTTGATTCTTCCTAAAAAAGAGAAATTAAGAAACTAAACAAATTACATATAAAAAATAAAAATTATAATGAAATGTTGAGGGATCAATATCCATGGAAATAAATAAATAAAGTGAGAAAGAGGTCTCATAGGCTCACCTTAAACTCTTGAACATACTTGAAAGTGGATGAAATAGACTATGAATGAGGAAGACCCGCTATAGAATTCAACAGCTAAAGAAGGGGCATGGAAGTTGTTGACTAGATGATTGGGGTCCAAACTCCCATGTGGGAACAAAAGGGTGGAATTGGATAAAATTATAGGGTTACTCATAATTGGAAATTGCACAGGAGGCCTCCAACTAGCTCTTGGCACCATTTGATGGTCGGTGTTGGGCTTACTGGATGGCTGGTGAGCCTAATTCCCATTCAATGATACCAGATTTCCCCAAAATATCCAATGGCTCCATATCAGTTAGTCAATGACACTTTAGAAATACCTTAAACTAAAACACCTTGTACCTATTTCACAACCAAGAAATAATCCCCCTGAAACCCCTATTATGTATAAAATTATAGAGAAATAACTCTAAAAAAGAAAACTATATGAGGTTCAATAAAATTATAAATAGATACACATTCAAACAAATGTGGGGTCTTACAAGTTATAAAATGTGTTACCTTGTATTTTATCTAAACTCTGTTCATATTTTATCATGAATCTATCTAACTATAAATACATATTGATTCATCGATCACAAAAAAATATCCCACCTTTTATATTTTCCCTAGTATTTATATTTCTTCTCACAAGTAAAGTTTAGAATTTCTTTTTTCATAATATTATAATAAAAACCTTAAAATGTAGGTGATATATTTGAATTAAATTTTTCTAAATATCTAACTTTTCATAAACTAACTGAGATATCTATCCATTATACCCAATCTGGTTCACAACAAGGCTTGAGATGTATTCATGGCCTCTAGAGGACGAAAACAAGTTCCAAAGGTATCAATGTGATTAAAGGTGTCAATTTAACCTCCATCAAATAATAAATAATAAATATGAAAATAACACAAAATTTTAGCAAAATAAATCCACAACTATATCATAACATCAAACATTTACAAACCAATTAAGGTATGAAAAACCAGGAAATTTTTCTAGAATATGAAAATACCCCGCTATTTCCATATATCATATGGCCATCCAACATACCACCTCCTATATAGATCCAAAACCAATACATGGTTTATATATATAATCTGATGACATAAAATATATGTGTAAAAATGATCAAGGAGAGACAAGGTGCTATAAACTTCAAGGTCTGTATATAGGGTGTAATCTAAATCCTAGTAGGACCCCACCAAGTATTATACAAATTATCTTTATTTAAAAATCCATTCATTTTAATTTGAGATACAAGTATAAAATTATCATTATTTTTAACTTCACTGAAAATAAGTAACGTGGGATCCATTCCATTTTAAAATATTTTTTTAAAAGTGAACAAAAAAATCACGTGACTAAAATTATATGTTATAGACTTTTAAAAAAAGAATAATTTATAACAAAATATATTAACATAAATCATGGGGAGATCACCTATGTAACTAAGGTAGGGGTATCATGGTTCATTTTACATAATATATCTGTCACCATAGTCAGAATCATGCCTATATATATATAACCACATACAACTACACTCAAACCTGATAAAAAGACAAAATTATATTCCTAGTCGGGGTAATTCACCCTAGTAAGTGTATCTCTACAATTAATCCAATTCTTGGGAGATCATATCATTTAATAGAGGGAGGGTTACACCCATACAAGTGGAAACCTAACAATGAAATTAAAATCTTGGGAGAGAATAATAAATTCCTATAAATTAATTATCCTAGGGTTATTACCCAGAATCCAAGGTTCTTTGCATGATGTTTTACCTAAATAAATTTGTTTAAAAAATTAAACAATACTTTATCACTTGAATTAAATCATAAAAAATTTTCAAAACTTATTAAATATTGAAAACCAAAACTATCATAATAAAACTAAACTGATTATCAAAAGAATTAAAATAATTCCACACTTCAAGAAAACATCTCAAAGTGTATTAAAACCACAATTCATGAAATTAACATAACCAATAGATGCCATTATATGTGGTAAAATTGAAAAAATGTTCAATTTATTGAAAAAATAATCTTTAGGGTAATTTAACACACCCATAATCATTCAAAACATTGAAAAAAACTTACTAATAATTCATTTTAATTCACAATAAACCAATTCTAAAAATAATTTTCAATTTATTCAAGAAAACACCATTTTATAATTTTTTCAAACACCTTATATGAATAAAAGTAAAAGTAAAAATTTTATGTTTTTTCTATAAAAAATACCATTGATACAAAATTAGTTGTATTTATAAATAATGAAGAACAACCATAATTCAGTAAAAAAACAATACACCAAAACATTTTTTACATAATAAAACAATTTTAAACACTCAAGAATTCATTTTTTAATTGTAAAAAGGGAAAAATAAAATCACCTACTTTAACTTGTCAAATCCACTTTAATAAATTCAATAACTATTCCATAATCATTCATCGATACCTATTTAAACAATCACATATCATAAACTAAGTAATATAAACTCTTATAAAGAGTTTATAAAATTTAAATCATGTTAAAACCATTATTAGTAAAGTGAAAAGTATCTAAAATGCTTTGGATGATATGATATGGGACTAAATAGGCATCCCAAAGGCCTCCCATTCAAAATCCCAATTTTTTAGATTTATTTTCTATGCTTCGATGAATCCACAGCTCCCAAAATCCCTAGAACTTGAAATCAACTACATTCATATTTTAAAAAACATAAGAATAAGGGGAAGGAAAAAAGATTAATAATAATAGAAGAAGCAACCTTAGATTCCTCCATGTAAGAATTGTAGTTCAATCCCTAGGATTGGAAGGAGAGGGAAAGGTGAGTGAGACCTTGCTCCCTTTAGGTGTCACATGAATGAGAAGAAGAGGGAGGGTGGTTACTCTTTTGAATAGATCCTTTTTTACTAATAATAATATCATTATAAAAATAATATCAAAAATATAATTATAATATCATTTAAATTATCTAGTATTAATTTATTATTTCACCTTTAAATAACCAAAAAATAGCATTAATATTTTAATTCCACACAAAAAAAAATTCAACATAAATGTTCATATTATAATATTAATGATAATAAAATATATAATTAAAACATATTAACACATTTAATTTATAAGATAAAATGAGTTTAAAATTTAATCAATTAATTACATAAAAAATAATCATATTGAAAATAACTTCACAACAACCCAATTGTTAAGTATAACATTTCTTGAAAATTCTAGATGAAAAAATATAATTAAAATAAATTCTAAAGTAATGGTTAGGTAAACTATGAATCTAATCTTGTGAGGGTACTGACTCCAGATAATAAATCATGATTAGTTTGCACAGTCTCTAAGACTGTGAATTTAATTTTGGATTTCAATAGATTTCTAAAATTTTAAAAATTCTTAGATTTCCCTTATATATAATAAAAATAGTAAATATATTTAATAAAATAAAAATGGGGGTGTTAAATTTCTCCCCACTAAATAAAATTATCCATTGGAAAGTCCTCTTAATATTCATTTATTCAAGACTAATTTTGTTTTAATAATGAAAAACTCCATTTATTTTGAAATATCATATAAGATATAAATATATATAAGTTTTACCTCATAAAAAATTCTTATATAGTCTGATAATTTGAAAATACTCATTCATCACATATAGGATCTCAACACCATAATTTTTTTCCATATATCAATGGTTTCAATATTATAATTTCATAATTCAATTCACCTTTAAGTCAATATCCATTGCAAACAATCATTTGATGTACCTCCCTCTCAAATGATGTGATTTAAAGTAAAAAAATTCCTCATAAATACACATGTGCTTTATTACTTTTAAATAATTTATAAAATAAAAATATTTTTAAAAAAATGTTTCAAAGTATTATTCCAAAAGGAAAATATATTAACAAAAATTTTAAACGTTAATAAGTGAAAAATATAAAAGTAAAATTTATCATTCAATATTCCTTTAAAAACAAAGTAACATAAATGTTCTACATCAACTTCTACCAAATATAAAATTAGAAATTTAACAAAGTTAATCATAACTCATTTTATTATTAAAGAAATATTTTATATTTTAAACATTAATAGTATCTTTAAAATTCAAAAATCATTTGAAAACATTTTCAATTAGAGAATGATTATTCAAAACCATATTTATATAACCAAATAAATATGAATCCAAAACATCAATAATCATATAATAGTTAAAAATGTACTTTATAAAAATAAAACTCATTAAAATATACCTTAAAAACAGTCCCCTATCAAAACAGTTTTCCAAAACCAATTTAAAACCAATCCATATCTTTAAAACATTACTAAATGAATAATAAATATAATTTTAACAGAACCATTTAAAAAGTTTTATCCCAAACAAAACTACTCAAATAATAACCAATAAATAATTTCAACTATAAATTCTATTTTAAAACATTTTATAACTCATTTTAAGAAACCATTCAAAAATAATTACAAAGTTGTATACAATTAAACTAATTTAATATAATATAAACAAGCCTTTGGATTAATACAAATTTTTTTTATCAATCACAGAGGCAATTTAAAACTAATTTTAATTTATATAAAATTCAAATAAATACAAAATATAACTGTAAAGGTTTGAAACAATTTATATAAATCTCTTTAATTAGCTTTTATAGCCAAATTGTTATATATTCATAACTTTTTATTTGAAAACATTAGTATTAAACATGCACACCAAAATAAAATTAAGACACTCATCAAAAAACTTATAGGCATTTAAGAAGAAGAAACTATAATATGAAAATTCACACAAAAACCTCCATCATTACAGGTTTTAAAGTACATAAATGAAAAAATCATTTATTATATATGAATGTTAATTTAACTAAAACTAAAATTTACTTCCTAAAATATTACACATTATAAGATATTATGTTCTTCTTCTTGAAAGTAGTAAATTTACACAATTTAATAGTGAATGAAATGTTTTTCAAAATTTTATCCCTCAAACTAACAATGATGTTATCTTAAAACCTATTAAAAAACTCCCAATTTCTAAATCTTTCTTTTTTATAATAATAATTTTCTGGTTCCATATCTAAAATCATCTCAAAAATTAGTTAAAGAATCATTTATTTTTATAATTTAATAAAATAAACACAAAACATATTTCAAATTGTTTTGTAAAATAATACTAAACAAATAGATTCAACTAATCCTTAAATGAATCTTAAATTAATTATAATTTAAAAGACATTATTTATTTTAATGAATGTTAAATAAAAGCATTAATTTTTTTTAGAAAAAACAAATACACTTTAACTTCAGTAGTATATAATGGGAATCCCACAAAAAGTATTTTTTTCCTGAAAATACAAGTCAAATTAATTATATCACAAGTAATAGCATACATCCTTTTATGCAAACAAAGATGAATTAAACATAATTACACAAATACCATGAAATATCTACCAATTACCCATAACGCACTAAATTTTAATAATTTTTTCGAATATATGTATCCATAAAACAAACTAATATGTAAAATGAAATGTCATCCCCTCACCAATTAGGCCATCGAAGTATTTAACCGTTTAATCAAAATTATGTTATCATTTAATGACTTTTAAATTTAGTTAGGTTATATTCATTTTTATGGAATCATGCCATCAACTGTTACATGTACAAAATTAACCATATTTTACATACTATGAAATAAATAATTAAAATACATATAACACAAGGCCTTCCAAATAATACAAATAACAATACTCGTATCATTAAAACACATCAAACCTATCAAAACGTTATATTATTATTTTTATTACCACCATCAGTCACTCTAAAAAAATTAATGGTCATTAGATATATCTAATAAATCAAAATAATTTATGGTATATGAAATTAAAATAGAAATAACATTTTTCAACTTGAATATAAATATTCAATACACTACACCATAGAAAAAAAAGTCAACCCAATAATGGAATGATTGACACCACTTAATCCTGAAATTCAATGATAACTTTAGATTTTCTCATAAATAAGGTGAGGAGGTAATTTTATGGTTTACTTACCATGTTTTGAAGATATTACTACCACATATGACTAACCCAACTTCCTGACCTAGCTCAAATATTATTTCTTCATGAACCAAATCGAATATCTGGACACTATACCTAAGTTAGATGGAAACAAGGGGGAATTCCCAATCACCAAAATATGGAGACAAGTGATAAGGGAATCAATGTGACTAAACAGAATGGTTTAACCTTTATCAAATAATTAATAAAAAATGTAAGAATAATTGAAAATGTATCTAAATAAATAAATACACGTGTCATAAAATGAAACATTTACAAACCAAAAAAATGGTATATAACTAGTAAATGAACCTTAGAAATAAATATACACTACAATCATTCGGTATAAAATTTCCAACTCACATGCCACCCCATCCATGGATCTAAACCCAAGGAATTTTCCACAAATAAAATATGGGTACATCAATCATTCCAATAAAAAGAACCTAGGAGCGAAAAGCCTACATACACACAAAGGTGTGTCTTTTTAGGGGGGTGAAATAAATCCTCATAGGATCCCACTAAGTATTTTATAAGTTCCCCTCCTTTTAAAAACCATATATGATTATTTGAGATACAAATAAAAAATTATTTTTACATTTACCTTCATTGAAAACAAGTTTCATGGGGTTTGTTCCAATTTAAAACATACTTTTAACATGGAACAAAAAACATGTGAATAAAATTATGTTTACAATACCTTTAAAAAAAATTTAATTGATGGATGATTTATATCGAAAACTAGAAAAATGAATTACGATTAGATCAATAATAGAACTAAGTAAAAGACATGGATGATCATTACACATAACATATCCATCACCATAATCATAATTATATCCATGTCTATATCTATAGACAATTATAACTACATACAGGCCTGCTAAAGAAAGAAAATTCAATGCCTAGTATGGGTATTACACCTCAATAAGTATATCCCTTTTATCAATCTAATGTTAAAGAAAGTGTATAAATTCCTAGAGAGAATGTGATACCCATAAAAGTGTCACACTAACCATGTAATTCAATGATTGGGAGAGAATAACCAATACTTATAAATTAGTTATCCAAGGTTCCCTACCCAAGGACCTAAGGTTCTCCCCATGATGTTTTACCTAATTAAAGATATTTAACAAATTAAAGAAGAGTTTATTACTTGAATTCCATTATAAAAATATTTCCACAATTCATTAAATATTTAAAAATAGAACTTCTATATCCAACACTAATATAATTACCAAACACATTAAACTAATCCCTCACTTTTGAGAAAAATCTTTATGTGTATAAAAACCTCATTTTTAACTTTAACTAAACACTTTGAATACATAAAATGGGGTAAAATTTACTAATTTTAGACTTAAAGAAAATGACCAATTTAATGTAATTAAATGAACCATTGATCTTAGAAAACATTGATAAGAACTTCACATTAATCAATTATAATTTGTGATAAATCATTCTATAAAATCATTTTCATTTTTTTTCAAGAAAAACACATGTTGGTTTTTTTCATACACCTTAAGGGCATAGAAATTAAAGTGTAAAATTTTATATTATTTTACTATAAAACCCCCATTAAAATAACATTAATTTGATAAATAAATCATGAATAAAAATCATAAATAAATCATAAACAATATATAAAATTATTTTTTATATATGAAATAAATTTAAATCACTCAAGAATTCATGGTTTAATCAATTAAAGGGAAATGAATAAATCACCTACTTAAACTTATTGATTCAAATTAAATAAATTCAATTACCATTATAGAATCATTCATTGATACATATTTAAGTAATCACATATTATAAACTATGTAAAATAAACTCACAAGGAGAGTATAAAAAATAGAAATCCCAAAAAAAACCTTATCAGGTAAGTGAGAAGTGACCAAATATCATAATGAGGATATGTAAACATTAATTGATTCCTTAAGTTAATACCAAAAAAATAACCATTTTTAGGGGTTTTCCATGATTTATTAAAATATAATCTCCCAAAATTCATAAAAATTGAAAACAACCTACATATAGATTTTAGAAATAAGAAGAAGAGGGGAAGGAGAAGTATATAATGAAGAGTATAAGAAACTAACTTAGATCCATACATGGAATAATGGTGGTACAATCCCTAGGATAAGAACTAGAGGAAAATGCAAGGGAGTCATTCCACCCTGGTGGTGTCACATGAATGAGATGAAGAGGGAGGGTTTCCACTCTTACATGTCCCCACTTTAACTAATAATAATATTACTAAAATTATAATATCAAAAATATAATTCAAATATCATTTATATTATCTAGTATAAATGTTCTATTTCACCTTTAAATCACCCAAAAAATAACAATAGTATTTTCATTCCATGTTAAGGAAAATTAAACACAAATTATTCATATAATAAAATTGATAATTGAAAAAAATATACTTAAGACATATAAACACATTTAAAGTATATGAATTTAACATTTAAAATTTCATTAATTAATTACATATATAATAAACATATTAAAAATAGTATCACAACAACACACTGATTAATTATAACACGTCTTATAAAGCCCATATTGAAAAATTATAATTTCATATAATTTTTAAACAATGGAATGGTTAGGTAAACCATGAAACTAACTTTTTGGGGGTACTATATCTAAATAAACATTCTTGATTAGTATGAATTTTCTATAATAACATGAATCTATACATTCATGTTAATATATTTCTGAAAATTTCACAATAATCATATTTTCTTGATATTTTATATAAATAATATATATATATTTAATAAAATAAATTTTGGCATGTTACAAAACTAGTAAAGTGCCTCCCATAGAAAAAAAATATTTCATCTACTTAATTATAATAAAATAAAATAAAAAAATTAAATAATTTCTCTAATATCAAATTGTATTTCATATATTGATGCTTTTAGAGGAGAATGAATTGAATTTTAAACAACACAATAATTTTTCTAATAAAGATAATAAATAGTTCATAGGGTATAAATTCCAAAAAAAAACTGAGTAACAATAAAAAATAAGTGAATCAGAGATTCACTGAAAGGTTTCAAACTTAACTATTATAAACAAACCAAATAGAATAAGAACAATATAGAATGAAAACATTGCAATTGAGTTCTCGGATGAAAATATATAAAATCTTTTAAAATATATGAAAAAGGATATCCAAATATAAACAGAGGAACATTTATCTTTTAATCCGAAGAAATGGGAGTATTAGAACCCATATCCATAGGATGATAGTCATGATAACCTATAACTTCATCAACCAAACTAATTGGAAGATACAATTCCTATAAAATACTTCTTTGACTGATGTTGATAAAATAAAGCACTATTTTCACGATCCTATTTAATGAACATGATCAACAAGAAGTCCCCAAATTTAAATTCATCAAACTATAATTTAAAAAGAAACCATATCACAATCCTTGAAATATATCTAATCACATATGATTGAAAGAAAACAAATAAAACAGAAATATTGAGAGATTTTTAATGAAAAACTATGCGTAAATAATCTTAATGAAATGAATTAAAAAAATAGAATCTACCATAGCATTGAGATATTTTAATGCTAAAATATTTTTAAATTCTCAAATCAATTCATTATAGTCTACATATCTTCCATTCCACAAAGCCTTAATCTCTATTTATAAGCATTGGTATAACAAATTACTAATAATAATCTTTGAGATCTTTGGGACTTGTAATAAACACCGATGATTCGACTCTATATTATATTTTATGTAGTTTTAGTGACTTTATAAATCTATATAAATTACATATATATTAATAATAAATTATATTAAATAAAAAAACTTAAACAGAAACATAAATTTATTTTCAATTTTAATTGTTGGTATATATTAACTGACTGAAATATTTATTTTTTGGTGTACTTTGTAAATAATTTTTTTTAATGAGTATTCTGAGTATTTAGAAAATTTTAAAAGTTATAAGTTCTCATGAAGGTGATTTTATAGTTATTTAGAAGGGAAAAAGTAAAATTTTCAATACTTAAAAATTACATAAGGATTTTAAATATGGTTTTTAAAGTTACGGAACAAAGGATCTATTTTTTATTTGATATGGATATTTTATAATAATCTTACTGTTTTGAAAATTATTTGGAAATGAGAGTTTTGTATTTTTTTATTTTAAAATACCATAAATTTAAATTTTACTAGTGTTATTTATACAAGTGTTTTGGAAACATGATGTTTTAGATTAAATTAATTGAGTATACTTTAATAATATTTATTTATGATTTCTATGAAATTTGTTAAGTGATTTTATATTACCTGTTGGAATTAGTTTATTATTTATATTCCTATAAGTCAATTACATTTTTTCCATTTTATTTGAACTTTTTTCTTATGTGAAGTGTTTTAAATTTAGAAAATTTATTCAATCATGTTAGGAGTCCATAAAATGGAATAGAACCAAAGTAAATTTAAAAGCCACTAAAATTTTTTTGTAGAAAATATTAAATGAATTATTCATGTGATTACCTAATTTGAAAGGTTTTAACATTTTCTCCCACAAATATTTTATAAAAAAATATCTAAAGGCTATAATTAAAGAGTTTTGGGACTTATAATAACCCCAAGGAAAAAGCATAAAAATAAATTATAAAGCCCAAAATCATAGGCTCACTCCCACCCCACCAAGTTCACGACTCACCCACTTTGAGACACACCATTATCCAAAACATTTTCCTAAATAAAACCCCATGTTGGGACCCAATGATACATAACTGATTAATCCATTCTAATCAATACATTCCTAGATCTAAACATGAAAATCCACTATTGGAACACTTTTAGCTTCAATTATGACTATCGATGGGGGTACCCAATGAAAAATAGTTAACAGAAAAAATATTATCACCAGTATCTAAAATTTTTAAGAAAATCAAACTTATGAGAAATAACTTCTATGAATACTTAATTTTAGGTTGTTTTTGAAGAAATTGAGTTGTTTAAATTCAAAAAAATTGGCCAATGAATTTATGATGTGGATTTCCAAATATTTTGAAATATTTTTGATTTAAATATATCCTGTTTTAAAAGAATAATGATTTTCACGTGGGTTTATATTTTAGAAATAGAGGTTCTATGATTTGGGAAATTTTTGTTTTCTTTAAAAGGATGGTAAAAGAGAAATAAGTTCTCATTTTTATATGAAATATATATTTTAATTCATGATTTTTATGATAAATTTATTTTTGTATTTGGATATTTGGATATAATATGAATGAGTTTTATTTAATAATCCATTTAGAAATGAAATAAAAGTATTTTTT
This sequence comes from Viscum album, assembly GCA_963277665.1. Lineage (NCBI taxonomy): Eukaryota > Viridiplantae > Streptophyta > Magnoliopsida > Santalales > Viscaceae > Viscum > Viscum album. The sequence continues at coordinate 320,487,175 of OY728159.1, forward strand.
TTATTTTAGATGAGATGTTTTTCAGAGCTTATGTTTTTTTATAAATAGTATTGGATTTCAGTTTTTGTAGTTTTAAATTTTTTTATAATCAAAATTTTTAAGTAAACATTAACTTAATTTTTGTTTGTTTTATGATTATAAATGTATTGATAAGGGTGGATTTTATTTTTCTTATGTATTCATAAATATAATAATTTATTATATCATTTGTGTTTAAAAATAGCTAATTTTGTGTGGAACAAGACCTTATATTCCAATGTTGAATGATTTTATACATGAATTGTAATGTTTTAAAAAAATAATGAATATATTTTTTGATTGATATATATATCAGGTTTTAAATTTATAAAATTGGTTAATACAAATTTTTATTAAAATCAAATTACATTTTTAAGTATAAAATTGAAAATTATTATTTTATACATGTGAATTTTAATTAATTTTATATTTAAATGATTTTTATGGTATTAAAAACTAAATTTGTGGTTCTATTATTTGTTAATGGAGTGTTTGTATAGGATTCTTTAAATTTTAAATTGTTTAAAATGGTTTTAAAACATTGATATTGTTTTTTTTCCTTTATAAGGTTTTGAAATAGGGTGAATATTATGTTTTTCTTATTAAGTAGAAATTTGATAAAAAAATGGTTGGTTTGGAATGTATTTATTGTATTTGAATTTATTTTAAGAAACATGATTTTTATTATATTTTAAAAATAAAATTTGATCACCTAAAACCCATTTGAGGCAAAATACCTCATTTTATGTGAGTGGGCACTTCCAATTTTTTTTTTTAAGAGTGTATAGTGTTCAACTTCTAGGATTTTTGTAATAACATATTTATTTTTTAATTATTATTAAAATATTAATTATAATGAATGAGATGGATTGAATAATTAGAATTTGGATTTTGAATGTGATTATTATTAGAGAAATTATTTTGAAATTAAATATTAGGAATTTTTAAACAATGGGTTGAGTGGTGAGTTTTATGAATTAGTATTTTATTTAGTTATTTCAAAATGGTTTGATTAATGTATCTTTGGTTTGAAACACTTTATTTTGAGTTATAGTTATATGATATGTTTTTTTGTTGGTCTGAATAGTGTGTAATTTTATATTTTAATTTGGTTTCTAGATATTTAAAGATCATAGGTTTTTTTAACTAATAAATAGATTGAAAAATTATAATTCATGTTTAAACCATGTTTTATTTTCCTAATTCTTCATATTGGGAATTAATTTTATTAGTTTTAGATGTGAAATTCAAATACAGAATGTAAGTTATTGAATATCATTTATGTTTATAGAATTGTTGTGATTTAAAATCATAAGTAATGGAACGTTTTAAACTGATTAAATATTATTTCTAGGAGATGAAATATGCCTTAAATAGATATATTTTAGTCTTGAAATGGTTTCAATAAATATATGAATGAAAATATAAAAAACAAGGGTCACATGAGATTATATTAAGTGGTCAATACCTTTTTGAAAAAATGCATGAATTAGGAAAAAATGCATAGTATCTGGTTAACCCATGTATTTTGGAATATAGCTAAACATGTAGTTTTCCCCCATTTAGAAAAACATTCATTTCTAAAATTTTTCCAAAATATCTTGAACATTTTGTGTATGATTAGGTAAACATTCACAATAATTATTAATTGTGTAAAATGTTAGTAAAATATGTTTTATTCCTCCTTCAGACCCTATGAACTCCTCTATAAAATTCTTATGCTCCTTAGATATCTAAAATAACCTAAAGTAATTTCAAAATAAGTGTTCAAATTTAATTGGGCATAACTTTTTATTAGGGTTTCAATTTCAGATTTGTGATCTATTAAATCAAATAGTATGAAAATAAAAAGAATTTTTGTTATTAAGGGTACACCATAGACAAAATTTATTTGTAAAAAGAGGTATATAAGACCTCTATAATGAGTTTAAAGTTAATTTTCCCAATTATCCATGTTTGGTAGAAATTTTTATTGATTGAAATGGAACATAGGGTTTTGTGTTTATTAGTTATTTTTCATTTAAACCATGATTTTTTTAATATTTTAAATTTATGGATGAAAAATAATTTTCTTAATAAGCTCAAATTTATCAATACTGTGGGTTTTCAAGGTATAAGTGTATTTTTAAAAATAATGGGTTTTTAAGGTTTATTAATTAATTATTAATGAAATTAAAAGATAGATAATGATGGTTATAACATGGTAATGAAATGTCGAATGATGAATATTTATATGATGATTTATTATGGTCGAGTAAATCCATATGATAATGAGATGTTCAAGGAAGTACATTGAAATAATTTTTTTTCTAAAATAAAATTGATTTAATAAGATATAAATATTTTCAAATTAAGTAGTTATTAATTTTTCAAATAAATATTTGTTTTAACGAATAAAAAATAATTGGGGATTACAACAATTAGAAATTATTATGGTGGGGAGAATTATAAAAACTGAATTTTTTAATTTTTCATATATAATTATTATAATGTTATTTTTTAGTTAAAATAATGGAATTTAAAATTATGAGGGATGAATGGTCTATGCATGGGTTGTAAAATTTTACATATTAACCATGTGGTGTAAAATTTTTGATACAGTAAGTGATGCATGGTTATTAATGTTTTTTGGAAACATTATATAATAAACATTCATTACTGAGAGATATCCCAAAATTTCTGGTTTTGATTCTATATTATCGAGTCCTTGAAAAATTGATTTATGGGTTTTTATGAAAAAAATAATTTTATATGATTATTGTCCCCCTATGCATTTTTTCTTCATTTTATGTTTAGCTACTATTATATTTTACAAATTAATGTGGTCATTAGAATGAATTAACGATTCTTTGAATTTTTCATCAAGATCAAGATGATGTGAGCTCATCTCCTCCCATAATGGGTATTATTACCGAATTGGGGTATCTATTTTAGATTTATGATTAATTAATGAAATAATTATTAATAAAAATACCAGTTACCCTAATCATGAAAGTGATTGATTCATACCATGCATCAATGTGAATATATATATGTGTGTGTGTGTGTGAAATTTTCTCTATATTTTCATTTAATAGTTGGGTTATTAAGCTTTAGTTTAAATCCACATAGTTGGGAACTCATGAATTTATCACCATCCAGGGAGGTGGTAGGTTTGTTGATGCTGTGATAGATGTCATAAGATGGGATTCTTACGTATCCCTATAAAGGGAATCAAAACCTATATAGTTCAGTGCCACTTAATAGGGAACTATTTACCTTTTAGGGTCATGTGGAAATGACCAATGTGGTGCCATTTTAAGTTCATGTATCCATGACTGAAGAAGTAACTTTTAAGTTCATGTATCTTGGACCAATTATACACATTTTAAATTCATTAAACAAGGATTATAGCATATTATATTTTATATTCATAAGACTATGACCTATTATGATTAGTTTAAAGTCACGTGAAATTGAATTTCAAATGAAAAGGAACCTATTGATGTTTGGTGTGGGGATTTCTCATGAGAGTCCCATTAGAGTTTATATTGTCTATTAATAACTAAACATTATAAGGTATGGTTGGGGATTCTATCTAGAATAAGTTACATGGTATTTAAGGATCATTGATTGAGGAAAAGATGATATTATCAATGAGAACATGAATGGGGTTTACACCAAGTAGGAGGCCCATATATTTTATTATGTCTATTAGTAACTAGAAAGGCACTGTAGTAGGTACTGTAGCAATGGCAGTACTTTAGCAGCATGGGTACGGTAGAAGTATTATTCACTGAGGGGTCTTTTGAGCCAAAAAATGGGCTTTCAAGCCTTGTATTCAGGCCACTTGGCCTTGGGTCTTTGGGCTATGTAATGGGTCTCCCTCTACCCAGTCTTAAATAGGTCTTTGCTTTAAATAATAAATTTTGGCTTCGGCCCCAACCTCAAAAAAACTATAAAGGAAAGATTAACTAGATGTATAGGTTATGTGAATCAGTGAGGAGGAATTGGGAATTACATTTCATTTTCCCCATACACATGTCTCTTGGTCATTAATTTTACATATAAAGGTTGATAATTAATAATTAGATAAATAGGGATAAAACTTAATAGGAGGCCCACATATGTTTATAGATCTTTGATTAGAATTGGGAGGATGACTAGAGGATCAACCTGGTTCTTGGTGGTTACAATATTGTTTTAATATTTATGAGTCAGGTAAGCTGAGAGGATTCAGATAAAGAAGTTTTCATTGACCCTTCAAGTTAGAGATTCCTCATTATCAGCATAACATATTATTTATGTCATACCAATGATTGTATCAGTCAAGGAGGAAAACTTGATATGATCTATTACAAGATACCTGATTCCCTTTATCAAAGTAATACACGATCAAAAGGGATCAATCCTATGTTTATAACCTAGTCATATATCTTAGGAATTCATTGAGGGAGTTTTTAGAAAATGTGAAGTTTGATTTCATATTTTGGTTTTTTAAACAGAATTTAAAACTATGAAAGATATTATTTAACCTAATGAAGATAATTGAAACATAAATATAGTGGAATAATGAATCTATAAGTTATGATTTATATGGTGTTTGGATGGTTAGATCACCAAAATATAGGAGGAAAAAAGTTAAAAAAATAATTTAGAGCCACTGATGATGAATGTTTGAATTGTTCCTTGTAGTTTTTCAACAAATTTTGGAGTATAAGAGTCATTCGATTGAAAATTTGATTAACTTAGACTATTTATCTAAACATAGAAATCATAGAAGATGTTTTTTAATAGATAAAGGGTTACCAAGTTTAATGGAGGGACTCCCATAAATATTAGAAGTTGGTACATCTGTATGTATGGTTAGGGATCCCTATAAAAGAAGTGTGGAACCACATGCACACATGGATTGGTGATTACTTGTTATTAGTGATCTAATTAGATATTTTGTTGAAGTGATTTTGACATTTGTAACTTATATGGGAATTGAAAATGTAAAAGTGTTATATTATGGATGTAGAACTTAATATCTAAATGTAAATTCATTGTGTTATTTACTTTTCTTTTCTTTTTCTACTTTTTTGAGTAGTTGTGCACCATTAAAATCAGTGTGATGATTTAGGTTGAGTTATTCTTTCTATGTTTCAAAACATTTACATCACAGGATAACATATCAATTAAAATAAATTTAGGAGCTTTGTTTCCACATTTTCCATGTTTTGGTGGTAACTTCCCATAGATCAGTGGTTTGGGTTTTCCCTTAACAATTATTATCATAATTCTATTCAATAATCATTAATACATTTGGAAGAACTCATGTAATATTAAAACCCTTTTCATGACTTTATTTTGACTCATTATGAGTCATTTTTTCAAAAGTAATGGAATTGAAATAAGTTAATGTTTATATAAAAAATTTTGATGGGCTGAAATTCATGTTCTGGAGGATGTAGATGGAAGACTATCTGATTCAGAAGGAACTTGAAGGTTTTTTTGTAAGTATTCAAACCAGATACCATAGATAAATATTAATTAAGAAAATTTTATATAAAGTCACTTTGGTTGATCAAGATTTCATTAGAATCGAACATTTGTTTTAACATTTGGGAGAAGA